>JABTXL010008499.1:796721-809720 GCA_025134845.1 Neodon shergylaensis
CTTCCCTTCCCTTCCCTTCCCTTCCCTTCCCTTCCCTTCCCTTCCCTCCCCTCCCCTCCCCTCCCCTTCCCTTCCCTTCCCTTCCCTCCCTCCTTCCCTCCCACCCTCTTCCTCTCTTTCTTTTGTTTTTCTTTTTCTTTTCTTTTTTCTTTTTTTTTTCAGAGACAGGGTTTCTTTGTAGCTTTGGAGTCTAACCTGGAACTTGCTCTGTACACCAGACTGGCCTTGAACTCAGAGATCTGCCTGCCTCTGTGCCACCACCTGGCTCCTTTTCAGGAATCTTCATTCACAGCCAGATGCAACTTTTAAGTTTTTTTTTTTTTTGTGCACAGAGTTTAAGAGTTGGGTATGGTATTACATGTCTTTAATCCCAGCACTCAGGAGGTAGAGGCAATTAGATCTCTGTGAGTTCAAGGCCTGCCTGATCCAGAACAGCCAGAGCTACAGAGAGAGAGAGTCTTTGGAGAAGGAGGAGGAGAATGAAGGAAGGAAGGAAAAAAAAACAAAAAGAAATTTTTTTCTTTGAGATAGGCTTTCTCTGTGTAGCCCTAACTGTCCTGGAAATTACTCTGTAAATGAGGCTGGCCTTGGACCTGCCTCCCAAGTGCTGGGATTAAAGGTGTGCAGCCACCACAAATGAAAGAAATTGAGTATATGGGAAGAAATAAAGAATGAGAACTCAGGTTGACCTAAACCCTGCAGTTTTTGAAATTGAGAATAGGGAGAGAGTGGGGTATGGCCAGACCCAGAGACTGCTTTTCTGGAAAAATTGCTATTTTTTTCTGAGAATTGTGCCCCCCACCCAGTTCCCCCAAACCAACCAACCAACCAACCAACCAACCAACCAACCAACCAACCAAAGAAAAAAAAACTACAGAATGAGAGAGAGAAGTCAGATTGCCCATTTCTGCAATGTTCTGTGTCCAGGGCATTTGGATACTTTCTGAAATTCCATGGGTGGCAGCTTTCCTGGTGCTTTAGGCCTGTAGTATAGTCCTAGTTTTGGGAATTTTCTTTACCTAGGACCTACATGATGGAAAGAAAGAGAAAAGACTTCTGAAGATTGTACATACACACACACATGCACACACACTCCATAACAATGTAATGTAATAAGAAGACTCTTCTAACGGCCTATAACCTCTTAAAGGCCACACTTCCCAGCAGCCATCTAATGGCAACCAAATTTCGTCATGAATTTTAGAGGAGACAGGGTGTATTACAAGCCATAGAGATTTCTCAGGTGTCCTGATTTTCTTGTTCTTGCTGGTACCAGTGTAGAACACTCAGAACCAGAGTGAGCCAGTGCAGAGTGCTTTCCTGGGTCCAAGCCAGATGAGAGATGCCGAGTGGGGCAGGTCTTTGTTTCTAGGTCAGCAGGGAACTGCTGCAAGGCTCTCTATAAACAACAACAACGACAACAACAACAACAACAAACCCTGATTTTGAGTATCGCTCCATGTCTTGATGGCTTGTGTGTTGTCTTCAGGCAGCATGAATTGGCTGCTAATGCTCACTGGTGATAAACTATGTCTTACAGTCTGACTTATTATCACCCAAGACCTTTAATTATTGGCCTAATTCAGCAGTCTCAGTTCCAAGAAGGCTCTTTCTTTTTTTAAAAAATTATTTGTTTTTATTTTATGTGCATTGGGGTTATGCCATAGGTGTTTTTATTCCTAAAATGTTTGCAGTGCAGCTGCTAGCCCAGGAGAGATGGTTGTCGGTCCCTACAAGATCTCCGGGGTGGGCTGGCGGAGCCCGCCATGCAACAAGCTGCTACAGTTTCCCACCAGCTGAAAGGCATGCACCCGTGTGGGCTGTGGCGGCGGGTAACAGACACACAGACACAGAAAATAGCCATAAACATTTATTAAGGGAGGGGGGGCAAAGCCCCGTGTGTATACTGGGAGAGAACAGAAGGAGAGAGAGAGCTGGCGGCGGAGGTCAGAGGTAAAAAGGAGTGGGTGTGGCTAGGGCAGGGACCAAAAAAATAACAGGTGTTGGGCCCCTTAAACTGGAATTACAGATAGTTGTGAGCTGCCATGTGGGTACTGGGAATTGAACCTGGGTACTGTGGAAGAGCAGCCAGTGATCTTAACCACTGAGCCATCTCTCCAGCAAGGCTCTTTCTTAAGAAGCTTATATGAGGTGCTGATGTTTGTTTTTTGTATACCTCTGGTAGATTTTGTGCAGATGGCTTACTAGTAGCATGGGTGACTGTTTACCAGGTGTGTTCAGGGTCAGAGTAGTAGGTACCCCCTACCTCTCATCTATCATTTGAAGGGTTTGTAGGTGATTCCTTCAACACCCCTTGTTTCCATGACAGGTACTCTAAACTGTGAGTCCTGTGCTCTGATGGACATGCTCCTGGAGGCCTTTGTGACTTCTCACAAAGGAACTGAGGACCCCTGGGAAGAAGGCTTAGGCTTTATGCATGAAGTTTCACATTAATGGAGAGGCACGGGGGAGCATTTATTTTTCTCCCATTGGTGGTGACGTCACAGGATAACCAGTCACACCCAAAAGTGATTCACACATGTCTTTAACCAGGAGGGGGATGTCCTCCTACCTGAGAAAGCCACTGTTCATTAACAGAAAACAAAAGTTGCAGAAGCACAATGAAACACCCCACACACATACAAGAGCACAGGACTGTCCAGCATGTTTTCATGTACAGGAAAAGACAGGGGAATTCTGTGAAGTCCTGTACAAATTCTAAACTATGGATAGAGGTCCCACGACTTCTCCCATGTGTCTTCACAGAAAATGCCTCATTAAGACTTTCCTCCAGACTTGAGAGACCAAAGAGGTTTGCTTTCTGTGTGGAATTGCCAGATTCCTTTGGTCTAACGCAGCAATTGATCTATGAGCATCTAGTGTGTTGGGGTCTCTGAGTAAGGGTCTCACACAAATCATGACACAGGGGATGCAGAGGATGAACAACTGCATAATAAGGTTTATTTCGTATGGCTTTTTTTTTAGACAGGGTTTCTCTGTAGCTTTAGAGCTGGTCCAGGAACTAGCTCTGTAGACCAGGCTGGCCTCAAACTCACAGAGATCTGCCTACCTCTGCCTCCCCAGTGCTGGGATTAAAGATATGTGCCACCATCGCACAGCTCCGTAAGGCTTTTTATACAGACTAAAAAGCATTACCTCAACTCAGAAATCCTTCTTTACTCATGTACATGATCATGACAGACTCCTGCCTCACCTTGCAAGAAACAATACCTCAACTAATAACAGTAATAAAAATGAAAAGAAGTACATAGAAACGAGACAAAAAAGTATACAGAAGCAAAGCACTCCTTTATATCTGGTAGAGCGTGAAGAAGTGAGCTCAAAGGCCACTTCCTTATCCAGGCTAAAGATTCTGACAGAAAGTTTGAAAAATGAGCAGAGAAAGTTTGCTTTCATCTATGCTTGGTTTGCCAAGCATCCATTTCCCAACTTCATCTCATCTGTTCCAGGAGGCGCTTGCACTCTAAGCCAGTTCTGTGTCCCCACATTGATCAAAGGGGGTCTTGGGTGCCTGGACCTCAGAATGAGCACAGCCTAGGAGTTCTGCATACTCCATACTCATCCTCACTCCAAGGGGTTCTAAATCCACCACCCTATTTCATTTCTGGTCTCTGTGATCTCAGTGGAACCTTCAGAAATGTAGGATAGCCCCAGAGAAGACTGCTGGGACATGGATTTAAGTCCACAACAGAAAGTGTGTATAGGCAGATTGACAATTACACTGGCTTTTAGGAAAACCAGTGTGCCATGGGTCTTTTTAGGGGTGAACTTTTAAGTACAGATGCTGTATTTTGATCGGCAGAATTTTGTTAACAAGACGAGCTAGCCAGAAGAACTATGGAAGTCAAATAGCAGGGGTAGAGGAATGAGAGTTTTTCCATCACTGTGGATGTTGATGAATTAGGGACTTGTTTTAGTGCTGGTAGCTGGTGCTGTGTAGGTGATTGATTTTGCAGCCTGAGTGGTACATCCACCATGGAATCAGAAATGTTCTGAACACTGAAGCATGATTGCACGGGCAACTTCCCCTATGTTTCTAAACAGAAATAAATTCTTCATACAGAGGTGACAGACCAGGTTCAGATGTCAGATTCTTCCAAACAGTAGGCAGAGACTGATCAGAAGGAGTCTTGGGGACCTAGAATGAGGTTGTGCATTCCCAGAGATCATGGACACCCACACTCTTTTTTCTCTCACTTGTTCTGAGAAATCTGGCGTGTCATGGTTTTATCTCTGGAACCTCAGGGTAACCTGCCAAACTATTGTGGGGCAGCCTGAGAACCTCAGAGGTTGGAGATACTTTAAAAGCCAAAAAAGGCCTACGCAGATATGTAGCAGACTCTAATGGATCACAGATGCACACCCAAGACTACTATACCCAGCAAAATGTTCAAAACCCTAGATGGAAAAATTAATATATTCCAAGATAAAGCCAAATTTTAACAATATCTATGTACAAACATAGCCTTACAGAGAGTGGTTGAAGTAAAAATCCAGGCTAAGAAAATTAACTACAACTATGAACAATACAAGGAATAAATAATTTAAGAGCATTAAAGGCAAAAGTAGGAAAACACATACACAAAAACACCACCACCTCTACCAAAACAATAACAACAAAAAATTAGGAATCAATCATCCTTAGTCATTGATATCTTTCATTATCAGTGCCCCTCCCCTCTGTGGCTTCTTTTATGCCATGGTGGCTCAGCAACAGAGCAGATCATGCCTTTAGGTCCCTCTCATTAAGCTTAAAATCCTTACAGCTCAAAAATTGGGAATTTTTCATACAACACATGGCTGTCGCCATCTTGGCGGAGGGTCAGGTGGGTCAGGTGACTTCATCACCATCCTGGCTGAGAGTCAGGTCAGGTGACCAAGCTCTCCCAGTTTTACTCCTACATACCCTGCCTTTTCACCTGGTTTTCACTAAACTCCTCATATTAACTCTCTAACGTGTGTTTTGCGCCTTTGCATGCCTTTGATAGGGCCCATCAAAGGCATCCATGTTGCCCAATTCCTGTTCACTCTTTCTGTGTATAATAATTGTTCATTACATCTAATTTCAGATTACAAAATCATAAGTCTCATATTTTAAACTGGTATGTACCTTTAAGTCTGTTAAAATATATTAACCTGTTCTCTACCATTGTCAGTTCTGGCATTAACCTTCCTTTGCCAGCAGTTTCTTCTTTCTGCCTTTTTACCAGTGTAAATCTTACCTGTTAAGTGGCAATACAGTCAAGCTCAGACCCAACCTTCCAGACAGATTCTATACTGCAGCTATACCTTTTAAACAGCCTCAACTGCTCAGAGATCTGGGAAATGTGATATTTAAATATTTAATTATAAAAAAAACTTTTCATAACAAAAGAGACAGGTTGGCTCCTAGCTGCAGCTCTTTGCTTCCTCCAAAGAAGACAGAGGACAAATGGGCACAGAACAACGTCCTTCTGCAGTTCACTTTGACTGCCGAGTACTGACCATTGGGTGAAACTGCCTTTTGTCTAAACTAAAGACCTTTAGACGTAGATAGAATCGCTGGAATTGACAGCCTAGCTGCTCAGGTCTAGGTAGGCCTATCTTCCTACAGGTTTCTTAGCCCACAGGGTCTTCTGGAGCCTGGAAGGCCTGCGCTAAACAACAAAGGTCAAGTGCAACCTTCAGCGACCATGGAGGACCCAAAAGAGTAGCTCTGGGTGTCAACCAAGTAAGTTCTCTGTCATTTTTTTAATTGGTAACTCAAATAAAATCTTATCAAAGATCTCTGACAGTTTGATAGCTAAAAGGGTTTGCCAGGTTGAGGTTTTGCCAGGTTACTTCATCAAATAAATTTCAAATCAACTTTCTCTCTTATGCTGCCTTCCATAGTCTCAAAAAATACTTTTCATTGTACAAAAATAAGTTACAGTCATTATGTGTCTAAAACTTCTGTTTTCACAAATTCAAGGAGTTCTTGTGAGTTCCAGAGAGCCGAATTAAAGAATCCACCTTAAACAGGTCAGATACCCCCTCAATTCCCTAGTCCAAAAAAATTTTTTTTCTTAATTTAACTTTGTTCTTTGCTCTGCCAATACCTTAAACAGGATAAGGGACACCAGACATTTCCATGCCAGAGACACCAGAGAGAAGCAAAGAGACCAGCTATGCCAGGATGTGGCCAGCACACAGACTTCCCAGGTCCCTACCCCTCGCCCAAAGACAATGCCCACAACCAGCTGGAAGCAGTTTTGAGAATCTGCCGCCCCAATTTCTTCAAACTGTGGTGTCTAATCTACTGCTTTTTATTGTATGGAAGACATGGGGATGTAATTCTTTTGGTCTCTGGTCCCTTTAAGGGACAAGCCACACCCACTCCCAGCGAACTCTGCCCCCTGCCCCGCCATTTTGAATCTGTCTTGCTGTCCCCTCTTGGCATGCATGCACGTGTTTCTCTGTCTCTCTCACCCTGTCTCTCTTTCTCTCCCTCTCTCTCTTTCCTCAAAGTAATAAATGTTCAGTTTTTACCATGTCTTTTAATCCTTTTACCCATGGCCTGTTCCCACCCAGGCCACCCGGGATGAGCCACCTCTCATAAACTGCCCGGGGATCTAGCAGTTTCAAGAGCCAGCTGCCTGCCCTGTCATGTGTCTGCTGCTTGCTACTGGGAATTTGCACCACTATGGCAGCTGGGCTCGTGGGTGCTCTGCGAAGCCGTGGAAACACAAAAGCATTATTTAAAATTATAAAAATACGATAAATCAATCATTTGGTTTTCATCCTTGTTTTTTTTTTATACCTCTGGTAGATTTTGTGCAGATGGCTAACTAGTAGCATGGGTGACTGTTTACCAGGTGTGTTCAAGGTCAGGGTAGTAGGTACCCCCTTCTTCTCATCTATCATTTGAAGGATTTGTAGGTGATCCCTTCAACACCCCTTGTTTCCATGAAAGGTACTCTAAATGGTGAGTCCAGTGCTCTGATGGGCATGCTCCTGGAGAGCAGGTGTGACTTCTCACAGAGGAACTGAGAACCTCTGGGAAGCAGGCTTATGCTTTATGCATGAAGTTTCACATTAATGGAGAGGCACAGGGGGAGTTTTCCTTTTTTCACATTGGTGGAGACATCACAGGGTAACCTATCACACCCATAAGTGATTCACACATGTCTTTAACCAGAAGGGGGATGTCCTCCTACCTGAGAAAGCCAATGTTCATTAACAGAAAACAAAAGTGGCGATATCTCTCATTATCAGTGGTCTTGATTCCCCAGTGAGAAGTCACAGACTAATAAGAGTACATAATAAAGCAGGTTCCATCCTTCAGCTGCAGCCAGAAACCCACCTTAACAAAATGGTTGGTTGCTTCACAGGAAAGCCTTGGAAATAGACATTCCAAGCAAATGGACCTAGGAAGTAAGCTGATGTACTCGATTTTATAGCTAATAAAATAGACTTCAACTTTAACCCAATCAGAAGAAGTAAAGACACTACATACTCATCAAAGAAAAAGGGATCAAAGATAAAAAAAATAGGAAACAATAGGTTTCTCATAGTAAAAGGAAACCAAGATGAGACATGTATTTTAAATAGACAGAAAATCCCTAGCAGAATAGCATAATCACTAAAAGTCTTCCCACCAAAAAAGCCCAAGACCAGACACTTTAGGCATATTGACCTACCTACTATTCAAACAAAAGTTAAAGCACATCCTAATCCAGTTATTGCAGAAAGTAGAAACAAAGGATCATTAAAAAATTTATTTTATTATTCCAAAATTACAATGCTAGTAAATCACAGACAAAAATATTAGGAACACTGATGCAAAAATACTCATTATACACTTACAATCGGAATGCTATAATATTCTATGATTTTTACAATGATGAACTATGCTTTGTAACAGATATGTAGGGATGGTTCAATGTACAAAATTCAAAAAATCTAATTGACCATATGTGGATGATTGTCTTTACTCTCCATCAGTAGAAATACACAACCCGTCTTGGCTCTTTACTTAGAGTTGTGAAATGTATTTTCATTCCTGGTGCATCTACATATTTTGTCATCTGCCTGTAGAAGAGTGTTGCAGTCTCCCATCATCTTTAATCTTTGGACAATGCAGCACCAATATACCCCAAAGGATTTCCTGCCCAACAACCATAATCTTTCTTGCTTTTATTGTGGAAACTCAATCCAAGTTTCTGATGGGGATCTTGATCAGTCAGTCCTCCAATCACTGTTATTTCCTTCTCAGCCTGTTGTATTAAGGACATCAGAAGCTCAAAATGGCTTCGCAAAAGTCTGAGCTTCCATTCCATGGAATATTTGTTGTGGCTCCAGACAGGGAATGGCCCCAACCACCAATCACCCTGGAACCAAAACTTCCAGATCTAAAAAACCTAAGGCCATGGGAATGGGAAGCAAAGTTTTTCCTCAGGAGTATCTAGGGGTGATAGTGAGAGGAGCTATTCCCTTTTCTACCTCTTAATGCCTGGACCAATGGACATGGGCTAAGGAGAAAGCTGCCTCCTGCAGAATTCTGACCCAGCACTGGAGGCGGATGGTACTTCTTTTTTTTATATCAACTTTTATATTCTCTTTTTTTAATCTTTTTTTTTAATTTTTATTTATTTATTTATTAAAGACTTCTGTCTCTTCCCCACCACCGCCTCCCCTTTCCCTCCCCTCCCCCAATCAAGTTCCCCTCCCTCGTCAGCCCAAAGAGCAAACAGGGTTCCCTGTCCTGTGGGAAGTCCAAGGACCTCCCACCTCCATCCAGGTCTAGTAAGGTGAGCATCCAAACTGCCTAGGCTCCCACAAAGCCAATATGTGCAGTAGGATCAAAACCCATTGCCATTGTTCTTGAGGTCTCAGTAGTCCTCATTGTTCACTATGTTCAGCGAGACCAGTTTTAACCCAGGCTTTTTCAGACCCAGGCCAGCTGGCCTTGGTGAGTTCCTGATAGAACATCCCCATTGTCTCAGTGTGTGGGTGCACCCCTCGCGGTCCTGAGTTCCTTGCTCGTGCTCTCTCTCCTTCTGCTTCTGCTTTGGACCTTGAGATTTCAGTCCGGTGCTCCAATGTGGGTCTCTGTCTCTGTCTCCTTTCATCTCCTGATGAAGGTTAATGTTCAGGAGGATGCCTATATGTTTTTCTTTGGGTTCTCCTTCTTATTTAGCTTCTCTAAGAACCCAAATTGTAGGCTCAATGTCCTTTATTTATGGCTAGAAACCAAATATGACTGAGTACATCCCATGTTCCTCTTTTTGGGTCTGCCTTACCTCACTCAGGATAGTGTTTTCTATTTCCATCCATTTGCCTGCAAACTCAAGAAGTCCTTGTTTTTTACTGCTGAGTAGTACTCTAATATGTATATATTCCATACTTTCTTCATCCATTCTTCAATTGAAGGGCATCTAGGTTGTTTCCAGGTTCTGGCTATTACAAACAATGCTGCTATGAACATAGTAGAGCATATACTTTTGTTGTAAGATAAGGCCTCTCTTGGATATATTCCCAAGAGTGGTATTGCTGGGTCCAGGGGTAGGTTGATCCCGAATTTCCTGAGAAACCTCCACACTGCTTTCCAGAGTGGTTGCACAAGTTTGCATTCCCACCAGCAATGGATGAGTGTACCCCTTTCTCCACAAGCTCTCCAGCAAAGGCTATCATTGGTGTTTTTGATTTTAGCCGTTCTGACAGGTGTAAGATGGTATCTTAAAGTTGTTTTGATTTGCATTTCCCTGATCGCTAAGGAAGTTGAGCATGACCATAGGTGTCTTTTGGCCA
Source organism: Neodon shergylaensis (assembly GCA_025134845.1). Lineage (NCBI taxonomy): Eukaryota > Metazoa > Chordata > Mammalia > Rodentia > Cricetidae > Neodon > Neodon shergylaensis. The sequence goes on from JABTXL010008499.1 coordinate 806,511, forward strand.
TTTGAACTTCTTCTGTTGAGAGATCTCTGTTCAGCTCAGTGCCCCATTTTATAATTGGGTTGCTTAGCCTTTTACGGTCTAGTTTCTTGAGTTCTTTATATATTTTGGAGATCAGACCTTTGTCAGTTGCGGGGTTGGTGAAGATCTTCTCCCAGTCAGTGGGTTGCCTTTCTGTCTTAGCGACAGTGTCCTTTGCTTTACAGAAGCTTCTCAGTCTCAGGAGGTCCCATTTATTCAATGAGGCCCTTACTGTCTGTGCTGCTGGGGTTATACGTAGGAAGTGGTTTCCTGTGCCCACGTGTTGTAGAGTACTTCCCACTTTCTCTTCTATCAGGTTCAGTGTGTTCAGATTGATATTGAGGTCTTTAATCCACTTGGACTTGAGTTTTGTGCATGGTGATAGATATGGATCTATTTTCATTCTTCTACAGATTGACATCCAGTTTTGCCAGCACAATTTGTTGAAGATGCTCTCTTTTTTCCATTTTATACTTTTAGCTTCTTTATCGAAAATCAGGTGCTCATAGGTTTGTGGGTTAAAGTCAGGGTCTTCTATTTGATTCCATTGGTCGACTTCTCTGTTTTTATGCCAATACCAAGCTGTTTTCACTATTGTAGCTCTGTAATAGAGTTTGAAGTCAGGGATGGTAATGCCTCCAGACGTTCCTTTATTGTATAAGATTGTTTTGGCTATCCTGGGTTTTTTGTTTTTCCATATAAAGTTGCTTATTGTCTTCTCCAGATCTGTGAAGAATTTTGATGGGATTTTGATGGGGATTGCATTGAATCTATAGATTGCTTTTGGTAGAATTGCCATTTTTACTATGTTGATCCTCCCAATCCAAGAGCAAGGGAGATCCTTCCATTTTCTGGTGTCCTTTTCTATTTCTTTCTTCAAAGACTTAAAGTTCTTGTCATATAGATCTTTCACTTCCTTCGTCAGGGTTACCCCAAGATATTTTATGCTCTTTGTGGCGATCGTGAAAGGTGATGCTTCTCTGATTTCCCTCTCTGTTTCTTTATCCTTAGTGTATAGGAAGGCAACTGATTTTTTGGAGTTGATCTTGTATCCTGCCACATTACTAAAGGTGTTTATCAGCTGTAGGAGTTCTTTGGTAGAGTTTTTGGGGTCGCTTATGTATCCTATCATATCATCAGCAAATAATGACAGTTTAACTTCTTCCTTTCCAATACGAATCCCCTTTATCCCCTTATGTTGTCTTACTGCTATTGCCAGAACTTCAAGCACTATATTGAAGAGGTATGGAGAGAGTGGACATCCTTGTCGTGTTCCTGATTTTAGTGGGATGGCTTTGAGTTTTTCTCCGTTTAATTTAATGTTAGCTGTCGGCTTGCTGTAAATAGCTTTTATTATATTTAGGTATGACCCTTGTATCCCTAATCTCTCCAAGACCTTTATCATAAAGGGGTGTTGAATTTTGTCGAATGCTTTTTCAGCATCTAATGAAATGATCATATGGTTTTTTTCTTTCAGTTTATTTATATGGTGGATTACATTGATAGATTTGCGTATGTTGAACCAGCCCTGCATCTCTGGGATGAAGCCTACTTGATCATAATGGATAATTTTTCTAATGTGTTCTTGGATTCTGTTTGCCAGTATTTTATTGAGAATTTTTGCGTCGATATTCATGAGTGAGATAGGCCTGTAATTCTCTTTCTTGGTTGGGTCTTTGTGTGGTTTTGGTATCAGGGTAACTGTAGCTTCGTAAAAGGAATTTGGCAATGACTCTTCTGTTTCTATATTGTGAAATACTTTAAGGAGTATAGGTATTAGCTCTTCTTGGAAGTTCTGGTAGAATTCTGCATTGAAACCATCTGGTCCTGGGCTTTTTTTTCGAAGGGAGATTTTTGATAACAGTTTCTAATTCTTCGCGACTAACAGGTCTATTTAGATAGTTCACCTGGTCTTGGTTTAGCTTTGGTATATGGTACTTATCTAAAAAAAAGTGTCCATTTCTTTTGTATTTTCCAGTTTTGTGGCATACAGGCTTTTGTAGTAAGATCTAATGATTCTCTGAATTTCCTCTGTGTCTGTGGTTATGTCCCCCTTTTCATTTCTGATCTTATTTATTTGCGTGTTCTCTCTCTATCGTTTAATTCGTTTGGATAGGGGTTTGTCGATCTTGTTGATTTTCTCCAAGAACCAACTTTTTGATTCATTGATTCTTTGGATTGTTTTCTGTGTTTCTATTTTGTTGATTTCTGCCCTCAGTTTGATTATTTCCAGTCTTCTACTCCTCCTGGGCACGTCTGCTTCTTTTTTTTTCTAGAGCTTTCAGGTGTGCTGTTAAGTCCCCAATGTATGCTTTCTCTGTATTCTTTAAGTGGGCACTTAGTGCTATGAACTTTCCTCTTAGCACTACTTTCATTGTGTCCCATAGGTTTGAGTATGTTGTCTCTTTATTTTCATTAAATTCAAGGAAGACTTTAATTTCTTTCTTAATTTCTTCCTTGACCCAGGTGTGGTTCAGTAGTTGATTGTTCAGTTTCCAAGAGTTTGTCGGCTTTCTGGGGGTAGCATTGTTGTTGCCTTCTAACTTTAATCCGTGGTGATCTGATAGGACACAGGTGGACACTGATATTCTTTTGTATCTTTGGAGGTTTCCTTTGTTTCTGAGTATATGGTCAATTTTTGAGAAGGTTCCATGAGCTGCAGAGAAGAAGGTATATTCTTTCCTATTTGGATGGAGTGTTCTATAGATGTCTGTTTAAGTCCATTTGCTTCATTACCTCCAATAATTCTCTTAATTCTCTATTAGGTTTCTGTTTGATTGACCTGTCCATTGGAGAGAGAGGTGTGTTGAAGTCTCCTACTACTAGTGTGTGTGGTTTGATGTCTGCCTTGAGTTCTAGTAATATTTCTTTTATATAAGTGGGTGCTTTTATATTGGGGGCATAGATATTCAGGATTGAGATGTCATCCTGGTGAATTGTTCCTGTTATGAGTATAAAGTGTCCATCTCGATCTCTTCTGATTGATTTTAGTTTGAAGTCAGTTTTGTTGGAAATTAGTATGGCCACACCTGCTTTTTTCTTAGGACCATTTGCTTGAAAGACCTTTTCCCAACCTTTTACTCTGAGTAGATGCCTGTCTTTGTGGTTGAGATGTGTTTCTTGCAAACAGCAGAATGTTGGATCCTGTTTTCGTATCCAATCTCTTAGCCTGTGCCTTTTTATAGGTGAATT
>JABTXL010008499.1:814720-837346 GCA_025134845.1 Neodon shergylaensis
AGAGAGGTCCCTGCAGAGGGCACTCTCACACATGACCTTCAAATGCTCCAGGCCATACTTGTCAGCAGCTCCCAGCACAGCATCTGCCATGCTGTGGAGGACTGGTTCCTTCCCAGTGTAAATGAACCCCATCATTGCCTTGAAGACTTCAGATTTCAGGTCATGAATCTCAATGCGATTCTTTCTGCTCTCCTCTGTGTCATGTTCAAACATGGCTCTGAAAACTGGAGAGCAAGGAGCTAAGATGGCCTTGTGAGCCCGGAATTCCTGGCCAGCTACCACCAGGCAGCAGTCTGTGAAGCTCGAATTCTTCCACAGCTCTCCTAGATCATCTCCTAATGGGCTTTTGGGACTCTGGATTCTGTTCTCCGTGCTATAGTCAGGGATACTGTAGGAGTACGGGATCAGGATCCCCATCCAAAGAGGGTGAAGTGGTCTTCATTGAAAAGATCATGAGAATGGTTCAAGAGGAAATCTCGAAGGATGAACATTTTGTAAGCCCTTTGGTAGCCTGGCAGGAAATTAAAGTCTTTCACGCTTGTCACAGGTTCGTGTTTTACTCCTTTGTCATTTATGATCCAAAACTTGAACCTGATGGTAAGGGGACTCTTTGGAGAGCTGCTCAACTCTATTTGAACTGACATGTAATCTGAGCTTTCTTCATCAACCCCCTTAGGGTGAACTCTCAAACACCATTTGTCTTTGCCCCCTATTGAGAAAGTTGGGCTTCTAATACTGTCCCTCATTTCCTCCAGAATAAAACAGAAGTTGTGGATGGTCCACCTGCAGGTGAAATTCTGGATGTTGAACTGTTTATAGCCCCAGTTCTTGTCTATGGTGTCCCATGACATTTCTCCTAGAGGTAGTTTGAAGGTTAAACTGGATCCAAAATGAAAAATTATTATTTGTCTTCTCTCACCCTGTAGGATACAATAATATGCATGACATACATTTTTAGCTTCTAATTTCCCTCTGTTCCCTCTTCTATGAGGCTGGAAACTTGAGTCTCTTAAATTATCCACATTTCAATTCTACTTTTAGTGTGGGTAGACTAGGCTACAAGGGACTGATCTAGCACTTTTTTTTTCTAGATTGAATCTTAGGTCAATGGAATTCTAATTTTGTGAATCATACACAACGTTTGATAATTTACAACATTTTATATAGTCATCCAAAATTTTGCACAGTCATTCTCTAGTGTAACAGAACATACCCAAGGACTCTCTCTGTATGAACAAAGAGATTCATTAGAATGACTTAGGGCTGCAGTCCTGCTAATCCCACAAAGGCTACCTGTGAAGGGAGAGTCCAAGAATCCAGTACTTACTCAGTGCAGGAGATTAGACGTGCTGACTGGTCTTCAATCTATGCTGGAAATGGGATGAAGAATTCTCTAATGCCAGTGAGGGAATGGTCTTGCTGCAAGGTGAGGACAAGCAGGCAATGAGCAACAGCTTCCTCCATGTTTTTATAGGCTTCTAGGAGGCAGAAGGCATGGCCCATCTAGAGGTGTGTCCTTCAGACTCTTGATATGGATTAATGGTGTGTTTGCCAGGTCTCGAGATAAATGTTTGTGTTTTTCTGCCTCCAAAGTGTGTCTGTGTAGTGCAGTACCTACTTCAACTTAAGCAAAAACATTTTTCACAGTCGTGACCTCTAGTTTAGGATTTTAGTTATTTCCAGGTGTAGTCAAGTCAGGAACCAAGAACAACAATCCCAAGAGAATTTGCTTACTGGGGTCAATCTTCCATAAATAAGGGAATGGTGTCCATTCCTACACAGCTGTTATTACTCTTCTCATGTTGTTATAAGAATTCCTCCAATACACACGATCTGGGAAGAGATGCTTTTCTTACCCTGTCAGTGTTCACAGCATGAAGGTCAGGGTTGAATAATTCATATAAGGAGGCAGGAAGTAGAGCCAGTCAGGATTCTCTGAAAGTGTCTGTCTTTCTTCCTGCTTTTTATTCCATTCAGACTCACAGTTCCTGGGATCGCTCCACTAAATTTATTGGTGGTCTTTCTGGTCCTCCTCAGTCAATCCTCCTTATACTCTCTTTCTGATCCACTTAAGAGTGTGCTATGAAAAAATTCTAATTACTTCTCATTTCCATCAATCAGACTGCCATGATTCAGGGTCTTATTACCTCATAATTTTCCTCCTCAGTGGTGAGTTCTGTTCTTTAACTTTGAACTTCCATGCTTACCATGCTGGACCTTAAATGCGAGAGAGTATTCTGGTTTCTAAAGGGTACAGAATATTTTCAACAGTTACTGAAGAAGGGACTTTGAGATGCTTCCCTGTCACCTTAGATTGTGATCTGTAAAATGCTCCCTACATCTATTATCTGTCTCAAGCTCATCATGTCTTTTGGGACACACGAAGCCTAGAGGACAGGAAAATAACATCAATGATTCAATTCTGTTACCAATTCCCTGCCTAGATCTCCTGAAAGTCTGCCTCCCATGCTACTCATTCCTCAAGACAGGAGAAATCAATCAATTGGTTTTGATCTCCTAATTTTGTGTTCCTCAGTTAGGAATCTATTACAGGTGTGTAACTAATAACATCAGTGACTCTTTTCTACTTGGGTTTAGGTCAGGGTGGCAGGCACCACTTCCCTCCAATATGTCATTTGAGTGACGGTAGGCAGTCAATGCAGGACTCTCATTTGTACAAGAAATTCTTTACATTGCCAGTCTGGGTTTTCCAGGAGCATGCTCCTGGAGAGAAGAGCAGATATTCATGGGGAAGCTAGAGTTCCCTGTGGGTAAAGTACAGGATTTGTTCTTATAGAGAATTATTCTCAAACTCTAATACCAAGCTACATTACTGAAAACAGCCTGGTATTGGCATAAGAACAGACAGGAGCATCAATAGAACCGAGTAGAAGACCCGGATATCAATTCACACATCTTTAAACACCTGATTTTTGACAAAGAAGCAAAAAAATATCAAATTGAAAAAAGAAAGCATATTTAACAAGTGGTGCTGGAATAACTGGATATCAACAAGTAGAAGAAAGACCCATATCTAGCACCATGCAAAAAACTCAAGTCCAAATGGATCAAAGACCTCAACATAAAGCTAGCCACACTGAACCTTATAGAAGTGAAACTGGGAAGTACACTTGAATACATTGACACAAGGAACCACTTCCTAAATATAACCCCAGCAGCACAGACACTGAGAGAAACAATTAATAAATGGGACCTCCTGAAACTGAAAGGCTTCTGTAAAGCAAAGGACATGGTCAACAAGACAGAATGACAGCCTACAGAATGGGAAAAGATTGTCACTAACCTCACATCAGACAGCAGTTTGATCTCCAAAATATTCAAAGAACTCAAGAAGTTGGACACCAAAAGATCACATAATCCAGTAAAAAAAATGGAGTACAGACCTAAACAGAGAATTCTCAACAGAGAAATCTAAAATGGCTGAAAGGCACTTAAGGAAATGTTCAACATCCTTAGTCATCAGAAAAAGGCAAATCAAACCAACTCTGAGATTCCATCTTACACCTCTAAGAAGAGCGAAGATCAAAAACACTGATGACAACTTATGCCGAAAAGGGAACACTTCTGCATTGCTGGTGGGAATGCAAGCTGGTGCAACCCCTTTGGATGTCAGCGTGGCGATTTCTCAGGAAATTAGGAAACAACCTTCCTCAAGACCCAATAATACCACTTTTGGGTATATATCCAAAGGATGCTCAATCGTGCCACAAGGTCATGTGCTCAAAAATGTTCATAGCTTTGTTTGTCATGGCCAGAACCTGGATACAACCTAAATGCCCCTCAACCAAAGAAAGAATAAGAAAAATATGGTACATTTACAAATTGCAGTATTACAAAGCAGAAAAAAATAATTACATCTTGAATTTTGTAGGAAAATTGAAAGAGCTAGAAAACATTATTTTAAGTTAGATAACCCAGACAAAGAGAGACTATTATCATTTGTACTCACTTATAGGTGGCTTTTAAACATAAAGACAACCAGCCTACAAACCACAATCCCAGAGAACTTTGATAATAATGAGGACAATAAGAGAGACTTACATAAATCTAATCTATATGGAAAGTAGAAAGAAGAAATGACAAGATCTCCTGAGTAGATTGGAAGTATGGGGACCTTGGTGGAGGTCTGAAGGGGAAGGAGACAGGCAGGGAGGTGAGCAGAGAAAAATGTAGAGCTAAATATAAATCAATAAAAAAAAATAAAAAAGAAATAATGCCTCTGCTTGCTTCTACCAAACAGAGTCCCCTGGACAAAATATTGCTACCAAAAGCCATGCTTACCTCTGTTCTTTTGTGTCTAGGATTCCTTTCCAAGCTTTCCCAGGCTTTCTGTAGATGTAGTCAGCTCTATATTTGCACATCAATCTTAGGGGAGGCTCTCATTTGTTCCTGGCTGCTTAGAGCTGAAATAATCACTCTGAAACTATATAGCTTAAGAATATTTCTAGCTTGATCTTATATCCTAAATTACCTCATCTCCATTAATCTGTATATCTCCACATGGCTGTGGCTTACTGGGTAAAGTTCCATCTAGCATCTGTCTCTGGCAGGGCTACATGGGTTCACACCTACTCTGCCTACTCTCTCTGTCTCTGTCTCTGTCTCTGTCTCTGTCTCTGTCTCTGTCTCTCTCTCTCTCTCTCTCCTTCTTTCTCTCTCTCTCCGTCTTATTACCTGGCTTTACTCTGTTAAGCCATTGGCTGAAAGCAGCTTCTTTATTACCCAATGGCAATAACACTTATTCACATCATACATCACCTCTCACATCAGATCTCAGAATTATCTGTCCAGATTCCAAAGTGTTTTCAATGTAGATAGTCTAGGCTACAACAGGCTGTTCTATCACTTCATTTTTTTAAGACTGAGTCTTAGGTCAGTAGATACCTAACTTTGCCAGTTATGTACACCTTTTGATCATAGGAGACATTTTATACACTTATATCAAAAATGTTTTACCTGGGTTCTTCGTAGTAACAGAACATATTGAGTGACTCTCTCTCTCTCTCTGTATGAACAAAGGAGATCCATTAGAATGACTTAGGGCTGCAGTCATGCTAATCCTACAATGGCTACCTGTGAAGGAAAAGTACAAAAATCCAATTCTTACTCAGTCTAGGAGGTTAGACATGTTGGCTCGTCTTCAGTATATGCTGGAGTTCTGTAGAATTTTCTAATAGCAGTAAAGTAACAGACTTGCTTCAAAGTGATGGCAAGCAGGCAGAGAGTAATGTCTTCATTCTTCCATGTTCTTTTATAGGATTCCAGAAGGCAAAAGGTACTGCACAATTAAAGATGTGGCAAGCAACTTCAAGATTCAAGATATGAATTAAAGGTCCATGTCTTCAGGGCTGGACATCCAGAGTAAATGTTTGTGTCTTTCTAACATCTGTATTTGAAGTGATCTACCCACTTACACTTAATGAAAGCCTTTCTCACAGTTGTGCCCTCTACTTTAGGATTTTAGTTAATTCCAGGTGTGGTAAGGTGGGAAGCAAGAATATCCATCACAGGTGCATTTTGCTTATGGGGGTTAATCTTCCATAAGTAAAGGAATGATGTCCACTCCTACACAGCTGTTATTACTTTTGCTGTGTAGTTATTAAAGTCCCTTATAATATGATCTGGGAAGAGGCGCCTTTTTTTACTTTGTCAGGAGCCTCAGTGTTCACAACATGAAGGTCAGTGTGGTAGATCGTGTATGGCGGCTGGGACTAGAACAGCCAGGATCCTCTGAAAGTGGCTGTCTTCTATTGGCTTTTATTCCATCCAGACTCACAGTTTCCGGTATGCCTCCACCAATATTATTGGTTGCCTATTCCTTTCCAACTAAAATAATCCTGATTGAAAGCAGTCTTCCTGATCCACTTTAGGGTGTGCTATGAGACAATCTTAAATACTTCCCAATTTCTTCATGCTGTCTGTCAAGGTTCAGCTTCTCAATACCTCATAACTTTCATCCTCACTGGTGAGTTCTGTCCTCTTTAAACTTTGAACTTTCATGTTACTCTTCAGGGCTTTAGAAGTGAGAGAGTATTCTGGCTTCCAAAGGGTGCAGAATATATTCAGGAGTTACCTAAGAAGGGGTTTTTGAGGCAGTTCCTCTTGTAATGAAATCTGTAAATTGCTCGCCAGATCTACCATCTCTATCCAAACCAGCATGTCTGCAGGGACTCTTTATGCCTAGAAGACAGGACAATAACTTCAGTTATTCAATGAACTCAACAATTCCCAGGCTAGCTCTCCTGAAAGTCTCTCTCCATGGTCACTCCTCCCTCACAACAGGATAAATCAATTGACTGATTTTGATCTGTGAGTTGTTGCTTCCTCAGTTAGGAATCTATTACAGTTGGCTAACTAGTAGCATCAGTGAATCTTCTCTATGTAGTTTTAGAGTCAGGTAGCAGGTACCTCTTCCCTCCAGTGTGTTTGGTAATGAAAGTTGACAATCAATGCAGGACCCCAAATTTGCAAAAAAAACCTGTTTACATTTTAGCCCAGAGCTCCCATGAGCATACTGCAACTTCTCATGTGGGACCTGAAACTCCCATGGAGCTGAAGTACAGGATATGTTCATATAGTTTCTTCTTCAGGGAATGGGATAGGAGGTTCTTTCACTTCAGGTAGATGATTCTCAGGTGGATATTGCACAGTCAAATGACTCAGGTCCAGATCAGATGGATACACAATCTTAATCAGCAGTAGTGTCCTCATGCATGATAAAGCTACTGTTCATTACAGGAAAATCAATGCTGCCTGGAGATCATGGAAAGGATGGCAGAGGCCCACTGAATATTTGGATTTTTTTTAATTAAACATTTGGATTTTTTTTAATTAGAACATTCCTTAGGTATCAAGAGCCAGTAATGGTGCTGCTCATGTATAACCTGGGAGGATAAGGTGAGTGGGATGTAGGATCAGGGCAAGTCGGATCATGCAGAAATGTCTTACAACAAATACTAATCAAAAGTATATATATATATATATATATGTATATATACATATATATATATATATATATAGAGAGAGAGAGAGAGAGAGAGAGAGACAGAGAGAGACAGAGACTTTGGGTATCATGCAAACTTCTAGACTTCTAGGATGGAGAGAAATTAGTTGATGCCTCCCTAAAGTTCCAACTCTTCTTGTTGTGTTTCAACTCAGTATTCAGCCCAGGCCAGAGGACTCCTGATTCCATTCCCTCAGTCTGTGAAGTGCTAGGGTCCATAGGGCATGCTACATATATTCCATTCATTTAAAAAATATTTTTGGGCCGGGCGGTGGTGGCGCACGCCTTTAAATCCCAGCACTTGGGAGGCAGAGGTAGGCGGATCTCTGTGAGTTCGAGACCAGCCTGGTCTACAGAGTTAGTTCCAGGACAGGCTCCAAAACCACAGAGAAACCCTGTCTCGAAAAACCAAAAAAAAAATATATTTTTATCTCTTCTTTCTGTCATAGCCAGTCATCTTATTATTGTCTCTCTTCTGATTTAAGAAGTCAAGTTTTAATCCCAAGTCTAAGAAGGCAGAGGTAGGCAGATATCTTTGTTTTTGAGTCAGCCTGGCCTATAGAGCGAATTCAAAGACAGCCTAGGCTGTGTAAGAACACTTCATTTGAAAATACATAAGAGAGAGAGCACCAATCAAGCTGAAAGTTGTTTTCCATTGTGTATGTGGTGGTTTATCCCTTCAGCTCAAGATACTCTTGAGACTTGTTCAGGATGATTGCTTATATACAGGAAGGTCAATGTGAACAATAATTCAATATTCCATCTAGGAATACTTCAAAACAATTATGTGTTCTCTATATGTAATAAATGTGATATCTTATCTGCCCTTACTTGAATCATGCCTATATTGGGAAACTGAGGCATTAGAAATGCAATGAAACAACAACAAGGAAACCTTGGGCAAGATAGTTTTGGCACAGAATTGTATCTGCTATTCAAGCAAGAGTTAATGTCCAACTGTGTCAATTTATTCCAGAAATAGAAACAAAGAATCATTTCCTAATTTATTTTATGAGTACTAAATTACACTGATATCTAAATCACAGAGCAATTCCATTATAAACATTGATGCAGAAATTCTCATTAAATAATTGCTAACTGAATCACAGAATATTCAAAGATAATTTATCACATTGAACTAGCCTTTTGTCCCAGATATATAGTGATGATGCAATATACAAAAATGAAAATATGAACTTGACCATATAAATCGGTAAATGACCAAATCACAGAAAGACATAAACTACACAATCATATTATTAAATGCAGGAAGAACATTTTTCAAAATTTGATACCAATGATGAGAAAATCCCAGGAAGATTGGAACACAAATGGCATACATAAAAAATGGCAGTTTAAAACAATCCACAGTCAATACCACACTTGGGTCAAGGAAGATATTAAGAAAGAAATTAAAGTCTTCCTTGAATTTAATGAAATTAAAGAGACAACATACTCAAGCCTATGGGACACGATGAAAGCAGTGCTAAGAGGAAAGTTTATAGCACTAAGCACACACTTAAAGAAAACAGAGAAAGCACACATTGGAGAATTAACAGCACACCTGAAAGCTCTAGAAAAAAAAGAAGCAGACTCACCCAGGAGGAGTAGAAGACTGGAAATAATCAAAATGAGGGATGAAATCAACATAATAAAAACACGGAAAACAATCCAAAGAATCAATGAAACAAAAAGCTGGTTCTTGGATAAAATCAACAAGATCGACAAAACCCTATCCAAACTAATCAAACGACAGAGAGAAAACACACAAATAAATAAGATCAGAATGAAAAGGGGGACATAACCACAGACACAGGGGAATTTCAGAAGAATCATTAGATCTTATTACAAAAGGCTGTATGTCACAAAACTGGAAAATGCAAAAGAAATGGACATTTTTTTTAAGATAAGTACCATATAGCAAAGTTAAACCAAGACCAGGTGAACAATCTAAATAGACCTGTTAGTCGCGAAGAATTAGAAGCTGTTATCAAAAACCTCCCTTCCAAAAGGAGCCCAGAACCAGATGGTTTCAATGCAGAATTCTACCAAAACTTCCAAGAAGAGCTAATACCTATGCTCCTTAATGTATTTCACAATATAGAAACAAAAGAGTCATTGCCAAATTCCTTTTATGAAGTTACAGTTACCCTGATACCAAAACCTCAAAAAGACTCAACCAAGAAAGACAATTACAGGCCAATCTCACTCATGAACATCGACACAAAAATTCTCAATAAAATATTGGCAAACCGAAACGAAGAAAAATTTCCATTATGATCAAGTAGTCTTCATCCCAGAGATGCAGGGCTGGTTCAACATACAAAAATCTATCAATGTAATCCATCATATAAATAAACTGAAAGGAAAAAACCATATGATCATTTCATTAGATGCTGAAAAAGCATTCGACAAAATTCAACACCCCTATATGATAAAGGTCTTAGAGAGATTAGAGATACAAGGGTCATACCTAAATATAATAAAAGCTATTTACAACAAGCTGACAGCTAACATTAAATTAAACGGAGAGAAACTCAAAGCTGTCCCACTTAAATCAGGAACACGACAAGGCTGTCCACTCTCTCCATACCTCTTCAGTATAGTGCTTGAAGTTCTAGCAATAGCAATAAGACAACATAAGGGGATCAAGGGGATTTGTATTGGAAAGGAAGTAGTTAAATTTTCGTTATTTACAGATGATACAATAGTATACATAAGCGACCCCCAAAACTCTACCAAAGAACTCTTATAACTGACAAACACCTTTAGTAATGTGGCAGGATACAAGACCAACTCGAAAAAATCAGTTGCCCTCCTATACACTAAGGATAAGGAATCAGAGAGGAAAATCAGAGATAGCCACAAATAGCATAAAATATCTTGGGGTAACTCTGACCAAGGATGTGAAAGATCTATTTGACAAGAACTTTAAGTCTTTGATGAAAGAAATTGAAGAGGACACCAAAAAAATGGAAGGATCTCCCTTGCTCTTGGATTGGGAGGACCAACATAGTAAAAATGGCAATTCTACCAAAAGCAATCTATAGATTCAATGCAATCCCCATCAAAATCCCATCAAAATTATTCACAGATTTTGAGAGGACAATAATCAACTTTATGTGGAAAAACAAAAAAACACAGGATAGCTAAAACAATCTTATACAATAAAGAATCATCTGGAGGCATTACCATCCCTAATTTCAAACTCTTTACAGAGCTACAATATTGAAAACAGCTTGGTATTGGCATAAAAACAGAGAAGTCGACCAATGGAATTGAACTGAAGACCCAGATTTTAACCCGCAAACCTATGAACACCTGATTTTTTATAAAGGAGCTAAAAGTATACAATGGAAGAAAGAGAGCATCTTTAACAAATGGTGCTGGCAGAACTGGAAGTCAATCTGTTAGAAGAATGAAAATAGATTCATATCTCTCAACATGCACAAAACTCAAGTCCAAATAAATTAAAGACCTCAATATTAGTCTGAACACACTGAACCTGATAGAAGAGAAAGTGGGAAGTACTCTACAACACATGGGCACAGGAGACCACTTCCTACGTATAACCCCTGTAGCACAGACGTTAAGGGCAACATTGAATAAATGGGACCTCCTGAAACTGAGAAGTTTCTGTAAAGCAAAGGACACTGTCACTAAGACAAAAAGGCAACCCACTGACTGGGAGAAGATCTTCACCAACCCTGCAACAGACAAAGGTCTGATCTCCAAAATATATAAAGAACTCAAGAAACTAGACCTTAAAATGCTAATTAACCCAATTAAAAAATGGGACACTGAACTGAACAGAGAATTCTCAACAGAAGAAGTTCAAATGGCCAAAAGATACTGAAAGTCATGCTCAACCTCCTTAGCGATCAGGGAAATGCAAATCAAAACAACTTTGAGATATCATCTTACACCTGTCAGAATGGCTAAAATCAAAAACACCAATGATAGCCTTTGCTGGAGAGGTTGTGGAGAAAGGGGTACACTCATCCATTGCTGGTGGGAATGCAAACTTGTGCAACCACTTTGGAAATCAGTGTGGCGATTTCTCAGGAAATTCGGGATCAACCTACCCCTGGACCCAGCAATACCACTCTTGGGAATATACCCAAGAGATGCCCTATCATACAACAAAAGCATTTGTTCAACTATGTTCACAGCAGCGTTGCTTGTAAAGGCCAGAACCTGGAATCAGCCTAGATGCCCTTTAATGGAAGAATGGATGAAGAAAGTGTGGAATATATGCATATTAGAGTACTCCTCAGTGATAAAAAACAATGACATCTTGAATTTTGCATGCAAATGGATGGAAATAGAAAACACTATCCTGAGTGAGGTAAGCCAGACCCAAAAAGATGAACACGGGATGTACTCACTCATACTTGGTTTCTAGCTATAAATATAGGACATTGAGCCTATAATTCATGATCCTAGAGAAGAAGGTGAACCCAAAGAAAAATATATAGTTATCCTCCTGGATATTGTAAGTAGACAAGATTGCCAGGCAAAAACTGGGAAATGGGTGTGGGCTGGGATGGGGGAAAGGGGAGATGGGGAGAGAAAAGTGAGAAGGGGAGGATGGGAAGAACTTGGGGAATGGGATGGTTGGGATAAAGGAAGGGTAGATATGGGAGCAGAGAAGTATATATCTTAATTAATGGAGCCAATTTTAGAGGTGGCAAGAGACTTGACACTTGAGGGGTTCTCGGGTGTCCAGGGAGATGTCCCCAGCAAGTTCCTTGGGCAGTTGAGGAAAGGGAGCCTGAAATGGCCCTACCCTATAGTCATACTGATGAATACCTTACATATCATCATAGAACATTCATCTGGCGATGGAAGGAGACAGAGACAGAGACCCACATTGGAGCACCGGACTGTGCTTCCATGGTTTAAATGAGGAGCAGAAGGAGGGAGAACATGAGCAAGGAAGTCAGGACCACGAGGGGTGCACCCACACACTGAGACAATGGGGCTGATCTATTGGGAACTCACCAAGGCCAGCAAAACTGGGTCGAAAAAAGCATGGGATAAAACCAGACTCTGAACATGGAGGACAATGAAGGCTGCTGAGAAGCCAAGAACAATGGCACTGGGTTTTGATCCTACTGCATGAACTGGCTTTGTGGGAGCCTAGGCTATTTGGGTGCTCACCTTCCTAGACCTGGATGGAGGGGGAAGGACCTTGGACTTCCCACAGGGCAGGGAACCCTGACTGCTCTTTGGGCTGGAGAGAGAGGAAGAGGGGAGTTGGGGAGGGGGAAGGAAATAGGAGGCGGAGGCGGGGAGGAGGCAGAAATTTTAAATAATAATAAAAAAATGCCAAAAGAAGAAAAAAAAGTAGAAAAAAAGATGTATTGTGTGACAGAAGAATCTATTTTCAATAAGAAAACAGTAAAAAGCTAGCAGTCCTCCAATATAAAAATGAGAGACAGACTGGGAAGGAAATTGGAGAAAAAAATTCAGAATAGCCTCTAATAATATAAACAATTATGGGAGTACCTAATAAAGCAAACAAAAAGTTTGTATGATAAAAATTTCATTTGTTTGAGGAAGAAATTGAAGAAGACATCAGAAAATGGGAAAATCTCCCATGCTAATGGATAAGTAGAATAAACATCTAAAAATGTGCATTCTACATGAGCAATCTACAGATTCAATGCACTTTGCTTCAATGTTCAACACAGTTCTTTACATATCTCTTAAAGTCCATTCACATCTTCATATGGAAATACAAAAGGCATTGGATGGCTAAAACATTCCTGAACTCTAAAAGAATCTTTGTAGTGGTATGGGAAGTCCTTCCTATGTTTAATGAATAAAGCTGCTTTCAGCCAATGTTTTAACAGAGAAGCACCAGGCAGGAAATTCAAACAGAGATGTAGAGAGAGAGTAGGCACAGTCATAGAGAAGCAATGTAGCTGCTACATGAGGCAGATGCCTTTGCCAGAGCCCAACAAAACTTTACTGGCAGGCCATGACCTCACAGTGATACACAGATTAATGGAGATGGGTTAGTTTAGGATATAGGACCTAGCTAGAAATACACTTAAGCTATTGGCCAAAGAGTATTGCAAATAATATATTTTTTCTGTGTGTTTATTTTGGGTCTGAGCAGCTAGGAACATACAAGCAGCTTCCACCAACACTGTAGATCTCACCATTTCTAATTTCAATTTTTACTTTAATGATGTGGGAGTCCCCTCTGTTTGCTGTGAATACCACTGGTGAATAAAGAAACTGCCATGGCCTGTTGACAGGGTAGAACTTAGATAGGTGAGGAAAACTAAACTGAATGCTGGGAGAAAGAAGGCAGAGTCAGGGAGACGCCATGAGGCCTCATAGAGACAGATGCTGGGAACCTTACCTGGCAAGCCACAGCCATGTGGCTATACACAGATTACTAGAAATGGGTTAAATTAAGATATAAGAGTTAGCCAATAAATGCTAGAGCTAATGGGCCAAGCTGTGATTTAATAAATATAGTTACTGTGTAATTATTTTGGGGCTGAGCAGCTGGGAAGAAACAGGCAGCCTCCTACAGCACATGATCTCTTTGTTTATGAAAGATGAACCCCATTGAGCCAACTCCAATTATCACTGTTTTATTGGTTTCCAAAGAGATCACACCTGATTAACTAAAATTCTAAAATGGAAAGAACAACTGTGACAAATATTTTACTTAAGTTGAAGTAGGTAGAGTCCCTTCAAATATGGACTTTGGAAATAGGAAGACACAAACATTTGATCCAGGTTTTCATGATTAAAGTCATGCACCTTTCATCCAGATCTTGAGCCTGGTAGACACACTGAAAATTGGGCCACACCTTCTGCTGGCAGCCTACATAAGGATATGGAAGAAAGAAGCTCTTGAACTCTTCTTACACTCATCTTGCAGCAAGTCCATTCCTTCACTGTCATTAGAGAATTCTCCTCGCAATTTCTGTCTTTATTGAAGACCAGGCAACATGTTTAACCTCCTGGACTAAGTGCGTATGGAATTGATGGATATGACCTTCACAGCTAGCCATTGGGAGATGTCATGCTGTCAGGACTGCAGCACTAAATAATTCAAATAAACCACCTTTATTCAAACAAAGAGAGATTCACTGCATATGTTCTGTTACTATAGAGAACCCTAGAGCAATATTTTTAGATAAGAGTGTATAAAATATTACAAACTTTTAAAAACAATGTATAATTGCCAAAACTAGTTGCCTATTCTCAAAACTATTTACCTAAGATTCAATGTAGAAAAAAAAATGAATGATTTAATAATCCCTAGTAGTAGGCTTGGCTATGTTCTGTAAAACTAATATTGAAATCTGGAATGAAAATTTCAAGAAATACAGTTGCTGCTACATAGAAGAGGTAACAGATAAGAAACATAAACTAAACATCTATACCCTGTTTCTTATGGTGTTTCATGGGGTGAAGAGAAAACAAATCCTAGTTCTTCATTTGGGATCCAGTTTAACTTTTAAACCGCCTCCAGGAGAAATGTCAGAGAGCAGGACAGCCCAGAGCTGGGACTACACACAAATACTGTCCAGAATTTATCCTACAGGTGGACCATTAGCAACTTCCATTTTTTTTCCTGTAGGAAATGTGGGACAGCATTAGAAGCCCGACATTCTCAACAGGAGACAATGACAAATGGTGTCTAAGAGTACACTCGAACAGGGTCAAGGAGGAAAGCACAGGTTACTGTCAGTTTTCCTAGTGTTGCTCAGCTGTTAAAAGAGTCACATTCTGGTAAAGTTCCAGTTCTGGATTGCAAGCACCTAAGAAGAAGAAAACCCAAGAGTATTCAGTTTCCTGTCAGATTCCGACCTGCAATTCAAAAGGTTCATTCCACAAGATTTCATCCTCTCCCATGCATGTCAGATTCTCTCTGAAGATGAGTTTACCCTCCTCTGCAAGGTGAGCATGGTCAAAGATTCATTCAAGATCTCTAATCAGAAAAAGAGATCCACGTTGGCAGGTGAGGTAGGAGAGCTGTGGGAGAATACCTGCTTCACAGACTGCTGCTTGAAGGCAGCTGGACAGGAATTCTGGACTCTCAAGGCCATATTAACAGCTTGTTCTTCAATTTCATAGCTATGTTTGAATAAGACATAGAGGAGGGCAAAAAGAACTTCATTGACATACTTGACACAGAGTGGCAATTCTTCAAGGCAATGATGGGGTTCATTTACACTGGGAAGGAACCAGATCTCCAGTGTGGCAGACACTGTTTTGACAGCCGCTGACAAGTATGGCCTGGAGCATTTGAAGGTCATGTGCGAGAGTGCCCTGTGCAGGGACCTCTCAGTGGAGAATGCTGCCTACATTCCTCCTGGCTGACCATCACAGCACGGCCAGCTGAAAACTCAGGTAATGAATTTCATTACAGTTCATGCTTCCGAGGTGTCTGAGACCTCAACTTGGAGGACAATGATGAACTCATGCCCCCACTTGGGGGCTGAAGCATACAGCTTGCCAGCTTCTGCACAGGATCCTTTTCTGGAATCCCTTCTCAAATACCTGAAGCAATTCTAATGACCTGTTCAGTAGTGACCTACAGGTATCTTCCAGAAGTATTTGTCAGTGCTGTTACCAATGAAACCTGGGTATACCATGGGCTGTGGAACATGTACAGTGAATATGGGGAAAACTCAGGCTTTAATAGAGTAGTAAATGTGTTGGAATGGCAGGTTGTGGCCAGGGAGAGAGGTAAGGCTGGTGTCTGGAATACTCTACCCAACCTCTACCTTGTTGCTGTACTGATTTGAATTTCGTCTAATGAGTCGGAAACTGGGATTCAGTTTAGTTAATGCCCCAAACACATACAACAGGATGTTTTTTGAGTATCCTGCTTGAATTGGACTGAGAAGAACATACAATAAAGGGAGGGCTTAGAGCAATGGAGAAAACAAATATGAATGTTTGCTTGCAGGAGAAGGGGAAGAAAATAAAGTTGGTTTTCCTCCAAACTCATTTTGAGGGGACTGGAGAGATGATTTAGCTGACAAAGCAATTGTTACTCTTGCAAAAAACCCATCTTCAGGTCCCAGCACACCAGGAACCTTTTGACCATCTCTAACTGGTGATCCAGAGAATCTGTTGTCTTCCTCTTGCTCTGCAGGCATATCTACCTCTATAGACAAAATTTTAAACAAAAAATGTAAAACAAATATAAATTGCAAATCAGTTTGTGAATTCCAGTGGTGTTTCTGTTTGAAGAAGCCCATTTTAGTCCATGCAATGTGCTCAGCTGTTAGTACAGAGTCCTCAGTGTCACACATACACAAAGTCAGTGAAGTGAGACCTAGTGAAAGTCTTTTAACCTCACAGACTGGTGCCTACTCCACTAGGCATGATGGAGTACATAGAGATGATGGGAACAGATACTGAGATCCACAGCCAAACAGTAGGTAGAGCTCTGGGGACCCCAAGGAAGAGGGGAGGAAGGATTGTAGGAGCCAAAGGTATCAAAGACAACAGGAGAACACAGACCACAGAAACAACTAAGCAGGTCTCATAGAGGCTCACAGAGACTGAAAAGACTAGTCACAGAACCTGCATGGGTTTATACTATATCTTTTGTGTATATACTGTGGTCTCCAAACAGTGTTTATGTGTGGTGTCTCTAACTTGTGGCTTCCTGGTCCGTGCTGCCAACATGATCTCTGGTTATTTTGGGGGGTTGATGCCTGTTACCCAATTTGGCTCCAGATACTTGTGTGCCCACTCAGGGTTGGGAGGAAAGTAGCTAAGACCGTGCCTATATCTCAGTGCTCCCTGCCTGGGCATGCAACAGAATCAGGTCTTCTAGGTGTATACAAGCAGGAGGGCATAGTAGATTCTTACCACCATGCACAGATATATTTCCAAGCCATGCAGTGTTCCACATGGCAGATTTAGCTTCTACTAAAAAAAAGGCTTATAAGTTGTGCAGTGCTACCCAGAGTTTAGGTGATGAGGCTCCTACCTGTCTCTCCTAGAGCCTACACAGATTTTCAGAAATAATAATAATGCATCTTCTAAAAATAGCAGAAATAGGAGGACACAGCCTTCGGGTTTATGTAGAAGATGTGGAAAAGACAGACATTGGACGAATGAATGCAGGTCTACAAGAGATAGACAAGGCAACCTGATACAGACGGGAAACGTGAGACAGGGGGCCTCACAGGCTCCCATGGCAAACATGGTTCAGTCATTTCTAGTTTCTGCAGAGAACGTGCTTCGTCAGGACAATTAGGAAGCCCCTTGCCTACTGTTACAAGCAATAATGATCAGAAAGATAAGTTACGTGTGTTTTGCCAAAGTTCTATAAATGATCAAAGACCTAAACTGAGAGTGTGTGTAAATGGCATTTTTATTACTGGCCTGCTAGACACAGGTGCTGATGTAAGTATCATTACCCCAGAATCTTGGCATCTGTATTGGCCTCTTCAGAATGTAAATGTTCAGCTCCTACGAATTGGAACCCTATCTCGAGTAAGGCAGAGCATGGGATGGGTCAAATGTATAGGGCCAGAGGGACAAATAGGAAAATTAAGGCCATATGTAGCCAATATTGCAATGAATTTATGGGGTCGTGACCTATTACAACAATGAAATACCCAAATTAACATTCCTGCTACTTCTAGAGCCTATATTTCTGAGAATAATATTAAAAGATATTACAAAAGGAGAAAACTGGCCATTCGGGCTGTTCAAGAACAAGCAATTGATGTCCCTTCAGAGATATCAACAGCCTTGCCTTTAAAATGGTTGACGGAGAAACCAATATGGACAAAGCAATGGCCTTCAGCTGAGGAAAAGTTACAGGCTTTAGAACAGCTGGTACAAGAACAATTAGATGCTGGACATATAGAAGAATCTACCAGCCCTTGGAATTCTCCTGTATTTGTGGTTAAGAAAAAATCAGGTAAACGGAGAATGGTGACAGATCTCAGGGCCATCAACAAGGTTATTCAACCTATGAGCCCTCTGCAATCTGGAATTCCTTTGCCCTCTTTATTACCAAAAGGATAGCCTCTCATAGTTATTGATTTAAAGGATTGTTTTTTCACTATACCTTTACAGAAAGAAGATAGAGAAAAATTTGCCTTCACAGTGCCTACTTATAACAATTCTCAACCTTCGAGGAGGTACCACTGAGCCATCCTCCCCCAGGGTATATTAAGTAGCCACTCCCTGTGCCAATATTTTGTGAACCAACCATTGCAAATAATATGCAAGAAATTTCCCAAATCTATAGTATACCATTACATGGACAACATTCTGTTATCAGATTCAAACATGGATACCTTGAACAGGCTGTTTGAAGAAATAAAGATACTTTTACCTAAATGGGGATTGCAAATTGCTCCTGAAAAGATTCAGAAGGGAGATTCTGTTAATTATTTAGGTTATAAAATAGGTTTGCAAAAAATTAAGACATAAAAGGCACAAATTAGGAGAGATCGCCTACGGACTCTTAATGACTTTCAAAGACTGTTAGGAGATATTTCCAGTCTACGACCAGCTATTGGGATAACACCTGATATAATAATTCATTTGAACAAAACCTTTGATGGTGATAAAGATTTAAATAGTCCTAGAGAATTAACAGCTGAAGCAGAAAAGGAACTGACAATGATTGAGGAAAAATTACAACAGGCACATGTGGACAGGGTGAATCCAGAGCTCGACTGTATTTTCGTCATACTACCATCAAAAATTTCTCCTACAGGAATTTTAATGCAGAGAGATGATATTATCTTGGAATTGATCATTTTACCACATAAACCAAGTAAGAAACTGAAAACTTATCTGGAAAAAGTCTCTGAGTTAATTATAAAAGGCAAGCTGAGAGTTCGTCAACTAGCAGGCATAGATCCAGCAGAAATTATAGTGCCTTTCACTGCTGATGAACTAAAGAAATTATGGGAAGATAATGAACCATGGCAAAGAGCTTGTGCTAATTTTTTGGGAGACATTAATATCAACTATCCAAAAAGCAAGAGGCTTAACTTCATAAAGAGAACTTCTTGGATCCTTCCTCAAATTGTCCGTGGTGCTCCAATAACTGGAGCCCATACATTCTATACTGATGCCAATAAATCAGGGAAGGCAAGTTACAAATCAGAAGACTTGGGTAAGGTGGAACAAAGTCCTTATGATTCTGTCCAGAAGGCGAAATTATATGCCATTCTTATGGTGCTAAGGGATTTTAAAGAACCTATTAATATAGTTACTGATTCACAATATGCAGAAAGAGTTAATTTACATATTGAAACTGCTGAATTTATACCTGATGATACAGAACTAACCTCATTGTTTCTCCAGGTTCAAGATTTGATCAGGAACAGGCTTTGCCCTATGTACATAACACACATCAGATCCCATACGGGTCTGCCAGGTCCTCTAGCACAAGGTAATGCAGAAATTGATCAATTATTGATTGGTAGTGTGCTACAAGCCTCTGAATTTCATAAAAAAACATCATGATAATAGCAAAGGTTTGAAGGAAGAGTTTTCTATTACATGGCAACAAGCTAAGGAGATTGTAAAGAAATGCCCTACTTGCTCTTTCTATAACCAAACGCCACTGCCTACAGGGGCTAATCCAAAGGGCACCCAAAGGAATGAAATCTGGCAGATGGATGTGTTCCACTTTGCAGAATTTGGCAAATTAAAATATGTTCATCACACCATTGACACTTATTCAGGCTTTCAGTGGGCAACTGCTTTAAGTTCAGGAAAAGTTGATTCAGTAATCACTCATTTATTAGAAGTCATGGCTATCATGGGTATACCTACACAAATAAAGACGGATCATGGTCCTGCTTATATCTCTAGGAAAATGAAACATTTTTTGATTATTACAATATCAAGCATGTTACAGGTATACCATACAATCCTACAGGTCAAGCAGTCATAGAAAGATCAAATCGAACTATAAAGGATATGTTGAACAAACAGAAAAGGGTGGAAAACACCCCCAGAGATAGGTTACATAATGCTTTGTTAACCTTGAATTTTCTCAACGCTAATGAGAAGGGATCAACAGCTGCAGAAAGACATTGGATAATGGAAAAGTCTACTGAACTAAATCAACCAGTTTATTTCAAGGATGTGCTGATCTCACAATGGAAGCCAGGAGATATGCTGCATTGGGGAAGGGGTTTTGCTCTTATCTCCACAGGTGAGGAAAAATTGTGGATACCGTCAAAATTAATAAAGGTTCGGTTTGAAAAAGAGAAGCCACTTGGAAAAGATAAATAACAATTCATTCACAAGGATGGTGAGCATACTGATGGAAGAAGATGGGGCCCCATAACAACAACTCCACCTGGTTGATATAACGTCATGATACTGATAGCGCTACTACAAGACCTGCTTTGGGTACCAGCTGCACAAGACAGTTCCAACTTGGTTAGCTGAAATGGTGCACATCTTATACAACATTTTGGCCAGACCTGCACAAAAT
This sequence comes from Neodon shergylaensis, assembly GCA_025134845.1. Classification (NCBI taxonomy): domain Eukaryota; kingdom Metazoa; phylum Chordata; class Mammalia; order Rodentia; family Cricetidae; genus Neodon; species Neodon shergylaensis. The sequence continues at coordinate 835,216 of JABTXL010008499.1, forward strand.
ACTCAGAGACTATTTGCAATTTTAAAAACATTGATTTGGGAATTTTACCATCATTTGCTTTCACAGGAGCCCCTAAGAAGAACGTCTCCCCCATGTCAACTAGAAGCAATTTTAGAGGACGACATCCCCTCTCCCAACAGAGTTTGCCCTCAGAGTTAGGGACATCTTTTAGTGGTTGGTTTAGCCTTGAGGGGATGGGGAGATATTTTATGGAATTAGGGGTATTTTCAAAAAAAGGGGGGGATTAACCGGTTTGATGGGATGATTGATATTTGTGAATTACTGTCTTTAGAAAATTGTATTGGTACTGTTTCCTGTATATTGATATATTGAATATTGAATGTGAGTGTTCCTACCTCTATTTTTGTATAAGAGTATGCTTATAATTTTGTCTATATTGTATTGATACATCTACCAATGTACATTTCTACCTCTGATACTATTTATATAATAACATTGTTTACATTTGATATGTAATGACATTGTTTACAGTTGAAGATCATTGTCTTCATATATTGCACAGTTGTTTATTCTCTTAGTCTTCAAGATAGATAGTATAATCTTCAGCCTCTTCGAAGAGCTGTAGAGAATGGCCTTTAATCTAACCTAGAATTCTGTGCCAACGAGACACAATTACTCCTGGCAATGCCATTCTACTCCCGAGAGAACGTTGAGCACCAAAGACACTCCACTGGGAGCTTGTCTTCTTGGCAGAACTGGCCTTTGTGTTAAGAAAAGCCCATACCTCAACTTCTGACAATGAAACAGGATTGTCTTATCCTGCCAAGACAGGGTAGGATAGTTCTAAGAAAGTTCCTTGCCTTTAATAATGGTATGTCAGTTATGTTAGACCTTAGCCAAAGTTGGTTGACTCAACATTGCAAACGAGACTTTGGGTGATTGCCCAGGTAGTCAGTTGTCTCTGTCAATTGTTGCACATTTTGGATATATCTCGTTTGTTAAGTAATATTTATTCCCTTCTCAGATCTTTGACGGAGTTGAAGATTATATAATTGTAGTTACTCTCTACATTATTTAGACTCCTTGAGATAGAATGTTTAGCAAAACTTTTGTTCTCAATATTGTTTGTTATATTTATTATTTGTTATTATTGTATATAGTTGTATTTGGTTTAGTTCTGTCTTATTTAGACAAAAAGGGGAGATGTAGGGATAAATCCCGCCCATTAGGGGGCATGTTCGCCTCGGGCTACTGTTTACCTATAAATCTGGCGAGCATGCTCCCAGCCGTCGCTTCTGCTTTCCTGGTCTCCGCGGGAACGGTGGTTCTGTAAGTCTATTTCGCCATTAAAGCTGTATATATTTTTACAATCTGTCTGCATTCATTTACACCGCACCGTTACATTTTGGCGCCCAACGTGAACTACCTGTACAGTATTTAAATACTAAGAGAGGTGGAGCCAGCACCCTGGCCTTTGAGAAATGACTGCTGAACTTGCCTAAAGAAGAAATGATCTTTTGGGTTTCCTGCTTCATGAAAGAAGAGAACAAGTCTGCTAGACATTCTGCAGGACACAGAAGAAAGTGACTGACAAACTACCGATATAGGCAGAACTGTCTTTGAAATTTCCTGCTTCATGGAAAAGTCTGATGCATACTATGGGCCTGTAGGATGAAGATGGGTGCCTTATGAGTACAGAAAAACTTTGGGTGACTGTCCAGGCAGCAAGATGTCTCTGTCAATTCTAGAGTTTTAGAAGTTGCTTACAATGCACTTCCTGTCTACTTAGGTAATATTATATCCTTCTAGAGACTTTGATGTAGTTGAAGAAGAAATAGTATTAACATAGCTTTCCTTAGTTATGTTAAAATATAAAATAGATATCAATCTTGTAATTGTATCTCTTGCTTGATACCTGTCTTGCTTTATGTAATTTTATCATGTTAAATTTAAAACCTTCCTTTTTATTTAAACAGAAAAGGGGAGGTGATGTGGGATATCCTCTGTATGCTGTGAATACCATTGGTGAATAAAAAAATATCCTGGCCTGTGATAGGGCAAAAGAGTGGAACTAGGAAGGGAAAACTAAACTAAATACTGGGAGAAAGGAGGTGGAGGGAGGGAGAAACCATGGAGCTGCCACCAGAGACAGACACGCTGGAACCTTGCT
>JABTXL010008511.1:956-23012 GCA_025134845.1 Neodon shergylaensis
GACACAACACACACACACATACACACACACAGAAACACATACAGACATACACATCCACACATCCACACAGATCTCATTATCTCCTCCTGTGAGGTACCACTTCTCATAAACACAAATCACACACATAACCTGGAACCAAGACCATCTAGGTTTTCCCTGCCTGCCTTATATAGAAGTGTCTTACACACTTCAGTTCTCTAATCCTGTTAGGTACACTTTTCTTATAGTGAAAATTCAACATATGCATACAAGTCTCTGTATCTAGTCCTAGGACATAACCGTTCCCTACAACCAAAGTCACACCTGATCACAACTAGATGTTCCACCCTGCTCCATATCTCCATATTTATACAAGGCACATGTCTGGTTCTGTTATCTATCTATTGTTTTACAGCTAAATCTCCACCTACACACACACATGGTTGCATAGCAGGTCCTGCATGGTTCACCCTCCCCTACAACCAGGTGACAGGTGCCCCCATGCATCACTTTATGTATAAAAAAAGCTTATCATATGGAGATGTGTTCAGGTCCAGCTAGCGTCAGGTTAGCTACAGTACAATGCACATACATGAGCACACACACACAGAGCATGCACATATAAGGTGTCTGATTTTGCAAATAGTCCTCCCATATAGCAGTATACTAGATATACATACATATAAACAAAGACATACACACACATATACAGACACAAGCATACATACATCCACACAGATGGTTATGTGTCAGGGTATAATAGGTATCCCCTTCCTTACAGCTAACGGCCCACACTCAGGCTTATGTTTCCAGTCCTGCTAGCTTCCTCTATATCAATATCCCAAACCAAAGACAAAATTCTTAATACTTCACTTTCTCTCTCTCACACACACACACACACGCACACGCACACGCACACACACACACACACACGTACCACAAGTCTAGGATTCATAGGCAAAGAATCACGAATATCTGCATGTCTATGTGTCTGGCTCTTTGTATCGATCGATTCATCCCTGCATATAAAGCTGCCAAAAATGTGGCTACTTGTAATCTCTACTAGATTCAAACTCACCCACAGCTCCTACCTCAGCCCACAGCTTGATGAGAATTTTCAAATGTATCTTCCAAACTAACCAAAGTCCCACCAAGATATTGAGATGCTGGTCTCCCTGTGTTCCCACTCCTGTGCCACAGCCTGTTAAAAAACATGGCTGTAATGGACTGAGCTCCCAAGGTCCCAATGAGGAGCAAAAGGAGAGAGAACATGAGCAAAAAATTCAGTACCGCGAGGGGTGTGCCCACCCACTGAGATGGTGGGACAGATCTATTGGGAGCTCACCAGGTCCAGCTGGACTGGGACTGAAAAAGCATGGGATAAAACTGGACTCTCTGAATATGGTGGACAATGAGGGCTGCTGAGAAGCCAAGGCCAATGGCACTGGGTTTTGATCCTACTGCATGTACTGGCTTTGTGGGAGCCTAGCCTGTTTGGATGCTCACCTTCCTAGACCTGGATAGAGGAAGGAGGAACTTGGACTGCCCACAGGGCAGGGAACCCTGACTGCTCTTTGGACTGGAGAGGGAGGGGGAGGGGAGTGGGGAGTGGGGGGAGGGGGAGTGGAGTCGGGTGTGGGGACTTGGGGGAGGGAAAAGGGAGGCGGGGAGGAGGTAGAAACTTTTAATTAAAAAAATAATATGCTAAGTGCTTCTAAAAAAGATGGCTGTGTTAACAACTACCACATATGTCCACCCACACATCCAAAGCCCTACAAATACATACATAGTTTGGTTTCAGCTCCTACTAAATATCCCTACCACTATAGCAAAATCTTACTTACACATATAGATCAAATTATACAGCCACCCCAGGTAGCTTCTCCCGTCTCTTCCTCAATGTTTAATACTCACAACTGAAGAATAGAAGCTAAGAACAGTCTATGCAAAGAACTTTCATCATTTGTCTCTCTGGATCTGGACTCACTCATTATAATCTATTCCCAGTCTATGCAATTTCCTAGGAAGATGGCTCACTAACAAAAACGTCAATATGTCGAGAATCTGAAAGTAGGCTTGCAAATTTGAAGTTGGTGACCGGTCACAGGACTCATTTCTTGTTGAATCATGTGGGAAACTCCAACACACAGTGGGTGACTTAACCCCTTCATATTGGTTTGAAGTAGTATAAGTCAACTGAGCAATCCATAAAGAGCAAGACAGTAGCCAGACTTGTCTGTTTTCTGCCTCAGCTTCTGCTTGAGTTCATGCCCAAACTTCCCTAAGTGACAGACGTTGATCAGAACATATAAATTCTTTCTTCCTCATATTGTTTTTGTCAAGATGTCTATCAGCAATAGGAAACATAGTAGGTCAGTATCCCAAGAGCATCCTCAGTCTTAGGATCTTATTGCTGCCACCTCCTGAGTGCTAGGATAAAGGTATATACCACAACTCTACGTGAATAGCATTTCAAAGGTGAGATGTCATGGAGAAAGCAAATCAGTCTCTAAACAAACAGAATTCAACAATCAGAATATCATTAAGGAAGCAGATCAGAGAATGTATTTTCAGGAAGATAAAAGTGAGAGATTTTGGAGCAGGGGTATAGAAAACCAGAAATATGGCACTTGGAGAATAGAGGCCTAGGGGAGGAATTTGACTTTATTTTTCATATATGAAGAAGACAGGTTTTTTTCTTTGCCATCACAGCCAGATGTCAATCCTTACTGAAAGAGGGTAAACAAGTTTCCTCCAGGGATAAGCTCTGACATAGTTCATTCAGTCCCTAGACATATAGGTGCATAAAACAAAGCTAAATGGACTCAATAGTTTAGAAATAAATGTGTTTATATATTGCACAAAACCATACTTATGCCTGCATGGAACTCATGTAAGAATATTTTAGGCAGGGATATATGGGATAACTTGAGGTACAAAGAAAAGGAAGTAAATGGCAGGAGAGATTTAGATGAAGTCTCTATGTGTGTCCTTCTCAAAAAACATAAAGTCTAACATCTTTAAAGAACTGGTTGCAGGTTCAGTAGGAATACTTAGGTCATAGAAAAACTACATCCAGATATTTGAGATCTGCCTCCAAGTGACTGACAGTGTTTCCCAATGTTTGAGAAAATACATGAATGGAATACATTTTGGAACTTGCTACAACCAAGATACAGAGATTTTTGTATTAAAATGACCCATCAAAAAAGCAATGCAAGGAATGAGGAAAGATTGAACAAAATAGTGGTTTTGATAGGTTATATTTTGAATTGTTTTAATTTTAGGCTATTGATGACCAGTGTTGATATAATAGGCCAAGGCAAGCTGATGATGTACTTTCAGTTTTACAAAGTAAAGCATTTTACATAGACCTACGTACTGACACACAGGAAGAGAGGGACTCTCAGGGAAACATCAGCACATATTCAAGTAGAGGATGCTGGAATTTCAAGTGAGCCTTGCTTTTAGTTTCAGAATCTTAGTTCTTCAAAGGAAGGAATCCTTGGATCCTATTAATGGTCATTTATGTGTGTGTACCTGTTGCAATAGAAAATTTAGTACCTAACAGGATATCAGTCTTAGCCATGTGTGAAGAGCTTTTTCTAAAAAGAAAGGGCTACCTAGCAATTCCTGGCACCTACTCTTGTATGTTCATGATCGCATGCATTTCTGACAGTGTGAGCCTTTCTGTTTGTCTGTGAATATGTGTGTTTGTGTGTAAATACATTTTTTGTAAATTTTCTATGGCAACAGGTACACACACACTCACAGATACACAGATAATAGGCAACATGTACAAAGGACCCACCCTACACCCACTAACTGTCAGAAACACAAAAAATAAGCTCTTATTGTCAAAGGCCCCATGCATGGCTGTGTGTCAATTCATCCTCAGTAAGACGTTCGCAAATGCAAAGGTCCATGTACAGATGCATGACTAGGTGTTACATTATATTAGGTAGACTCTGCTACAGCAAAGGCCACACTTATACCCACGGATGATGTTATGTCATTTTAGGTGTACACAGTCTGTCAAAAATGTGTGGAAATAAACACACACCCACACACACAAGCAAGTATATGTAATGTCATTTCCTGGCTTTTTCCCATCCATAGGCAAAGCTGCCCACACATATACACGGAAAGGGATCACATTCAGTTATCACCTCATATTCAGCCAAATTCAAAAATAGACACACACACACACACACTCACACACAAATAGATGTGAGAGCCTGCTGAGTCCCAAACCCTGACTCGTCTAATAACACACATACACAAACACACAAGAGGAAGACACACACAGAGAGACACACAGACACACTCACACACATACACACAGAGAGTCAGACACACACACACACACAGAGAGAGAGAGAGAGAGAGAGAGAGAGAGAGAGAGAGAGAGAGAAAGAGAAGGTAGCAAGAAAACTGCACAAGACCAAGAAAGAGAGAGGTTGGCGTCAGGTCCAGAAGGTGTCCACTCACTCAGAGTCAAAGCCCCATAGACACACACAAGACCATGATGCCAGGTACCACTACGTTTCTTATTCCTTACAACCAAAGCCTTACAAGTAGGGCTAGGTGTCATGACTTAAAGGTCTTCAGATCCATATAGCCACAACCACCACATGCATAGTTTGGCGCCAGGTACTGCTCAGAATCTCCTCTTCTATAGCCACTGACACACATACATGGGTGGTGATAAGTCATGTGAAGTGCTTCCTCCATAATAACCGAAGCACCCATGAACACACACACACACACACACTTACCTGCATGCATGCACACACAGACACATGCACATATATGCCCTAGTATGTATCATGTTCTGCCTGTTACCCCTTACAGACAAACTTACATAAACATAAATTGGTAGGTGGCAAGACTTTCAATGTATTTCCCCCTTACAATGAAAGTCACCTATGACTAAATGTCTCTTCCTCATAAGTTGCTTTGAGTACACAATCAAACCTATAGTATATAGCCCTGAAAATACATATAGGGCTAGGTTCAGGGCCTGTTTTTTTCTGTCCTACATTAAAGGCCCACATATATGAATTCTCTCCCTCTTGCTCTCCCTCTGTCCCCCCTCCCCACACACACACACACAAAGACAGATAAGCACAGGTAAACACATGAACACATACAAATAAACACATACACACATCTAAATATTCTTTCTTAGCACAAAAATGAAGCAAGTTGAAAGGAGAGGATTACATATATGCTTTATGAGTGACATTCTTAAAAAGAACACATGAAAACCAACAGTCTTAAAAAACTAGTTTCAGATTGAGCACTAATACTGAAGAAATGTGCAAAATGCATCCAAGTTTGAAGACAATTTCACCAAGAGATTTACTATATTTCCTTCATGTACTAGAAAACATACAAATTGTAGAATTTTAGAAGTTGATACAACTGAGAAATAAAAATGTTGGGTTAAAATGTCCTATAACAAAATGAGTGGAAGATGTGAGGAAAATAGTGGTTCAATAAGGTTATGTTTAGTATTACTTTAATTTTAGGCTATTTATGACCAGTGTCAGTATAATAAGCAATGACTAGTTAATTATGTAACTTTTGAGTTTACAAAGTATAAGTTTTTACATAGACTGAAACACTGGTATTAAGGAATAAAGGAAGGAATCAAGGAATCAAAAAGCTGTTCTTCCTTGTGTTCCCTCTCCTGTAACCACAGCCTCTTACACAAACATGGCAGTGCTAGCAACTATAGCCTTCCACACATATGTCCCCGCACACATCCAAAGCCCTACAAATACATACATAGTTCAATTTCAGCTCCTACTAAATATCCCCACCACCATATCAAAATCTCATATACACATATAGATTAATTTATCCGACCACCCCAGGTAGCTTCTCCCCTGTTTCTTCTTCCATGTTTTATACTCGCATCTGAAGAATGGAAGCTAAGAACAGTCTATATAAAGTACTTTCAGCATTTGTCTTTCTGGATCTGGGCTCACTCACCCAATATATTCTATTCCTAATCCATGCATTTTCCTAGGAACATGGCTCACTAACAAAATACATTAATATGCTGAGCATCTGAAAATAGGCTTGCGACTTTGCAGTTGGTGACCAGTCAGAGGACTCATTTTCTTGTTGAATCATGTGGGGAACTCCAACCCACTGTGGGTGAATTCACCCCTTCAAATTGGTCTGAAGTAATTAAGACAACTGAGCATGACAGTAGCCATATTTGTCTATGTTTTCTGCCTCAGCTCCTGCTTGAGTTCGTGCCCAAACTTCCCTAAGTGACAGACGTTGATCAGAACATGTAAGCTAAATAAACTCTTTCTTCCCCACATTGTTTTTGTCATGATGTCTATCAGCAATAGAAAACATAGTAGGTCAGTATCCCAAGAGTACCCTCAGTCTTAGGATCTCATTGCTGCCACCTCCTGAATGTTGGGAGAAAGGTATGTACTATAACACTAATCACGTGAATAGAATTTCAAATATGAGATGTCATGGAGAAAGTAAATCAGTTTCTAGACAAATAGAATTTAAAGATCAGGATATTATTAAGGAATCTAATTAGAGAAAATATCTTCAAGAGCATAGACATGAGAGATTTTGGAGAATGGGATATCAAAAACAAGAAATAAGGCACTTGGTGAACACAGGCCTGCAGGAGAAATTTGACGTTATTTTTCATAGATCAAGAAGTGAAGTTTTCTTTTTGCCAACAAGGCCAGGTGTCAATCACTACTGAGAGAGGGACAACCAGTTTTCTTCCAGGACCAGCTCCCAGATAAGTCATTTAGTCCAGTGGTCCATGGGACAAAGCTAAATGGACTCAGCAGTTTAGAAATAAATGTATTTCTAGGTGTGCACAAAACCATACATATACATGCATGGAGCTCATGTAAGAATTCATATTTGGGGCAGGGATCCATGGGATAAGCTGAGGCACAAGGGGAAACGTAAGTGGCAGGAGAGATTTAGATGAAGTCTCTATGTGTGTCCTTCTCAAAAACACAGGAAGTCTAACAGGTCATAAAAGAACTGGTTGCAGGTTGGGTAGGAATACTGAGGAAATAGAAAAATTACATCCAGAAATTTGAGGACTCTTCTCCAAGTGATTGACAATGTTTTTCAAAGTTCAAGAAAATACACTAATGGGATAAATTTTGGAACTTACTACAACTGAGAGAAAAATATTTTTAGATGAAAGTGACCCATCACAAAAGTAGTGCAAGCAATGAGGAATGTCGGTGAGGAAAATAGTGGTTTGATGGGTTTAATTTTGTTTTGTTTTAATTTTAGGCTATTGATGACCAGTGTAGTTATAATAAGCCATGACTAGTTGATGATGTACCTTTCAAGTTTACAAAGTAAAAGTTTTTACATAGACCCAATATTGACATTCAGGAAGAGAGGAGCCATCTCTGTAAGGTCAGTAGATTTTCGGGGCAATGATGCTGGATTTTTAAGATAGCCTTTTTGTTTCAGAATATTACTTCTTGGAAGATGGTAATTCTGAGGGACTGTTGATGATCCATTTATAGGTGATTCCCAAGTCAACATTGCAGAGATATTGCCTGAAAATCCATTCACTCAGGACAGACTAGAAACAGATCAAGTCATTTATCACAACTGAAAGGAGACACTGGAAGGGAAGAAGTATGGTTTGATATGGTCTATGTGACATGTCTCTGCAGAAAAAGCACAAACAAGCAAAGACTTCTGCATTAACCCTCTTCTCACAGGATCCCACTTGCAGTCTAGGTAAGAGCCAAAGAATTAGGGAATAGACACAAATCACATGACTTCAACCTTACCAATGAGGGCTTCCCAATTGGATACCCAACCTGATTGACTCAGTTCTGTTTATGTCAAGAATCAGGCCATGGATCAGGATACACAGTGAAGGCAGTTTATTAAGAGATAGTGTCTGTCCTGTGATGTTGGAGACAAGACAGTGCTTTCACTACAAAAACACCAGTGGCACAGACAGTGCTCAAAGACACTGCGTGAAGCTGTAAATTTGGGAGAGGTGTTTGTGATCTATTCAAGCAACACCAGGTATAGCCTGATTGGTTGCTCTCTTCCTAGACTATTTTGCCTTCAATGAACCCCAAATTCTCTCTTTGTTTTCAAAACCACTTTGGAGTTGGGACTAGGCAACCTGCACATCTCCCTACTACCTGAGGAATCAGGAGTCCAAGCTTACATACATATCCAGCTGGGACTCTGTTCATCACTCTTATCTAAAGATTCTGTGCTGGTTATGATAACTAAGCCCTTGGCCAGAATACTGTGGAACATTCCAGGAAGACTGTTGTCCTCCTATTTCATGTCCTCAGTGTCCTGTCTTAATGTTCCCTCAAAATTTACATTTTGAGACTGACAAGTCACACATAATAAGATCACTGTATTTGTAGCTGTTTTCTGGAAAGTAATTAAATTTCATTATAGAGCTATGGCTTGTTTAATTCTTTTCATATGTTTTATTTGTCAACTCTTATGTTAGAAATACCCTTCTCTTCCTCAGTAAATAACTGATCTTGAGCATGAACATGACCTTCTTTATGTGTTTTTGAACATGTTGGTAAAGTTCGGGTACTTTCAACAAGGATTGTCCTGTCTATGTCTATAAACAGTTGGCTTATAACTTCTATTTATTTTATATTTAGGATTATAAATATATGCTGAATTCATTTATTTTGTTGTGTGTTTATTTATCTGTTGGTGTCACAAAACACACATATGGAAAACTTGTGGGTGAAAGTCAGTGCTTTTTTTCAAATATTTGGGATGAAGGAAAGATAGCGCAAGTCAACATGTCAGGTCATAAGCTCCTTGAGGTTTTGTATAACATCTTGTAAAGTGTCTCTTCCCCTTTATCTTATTGAGTAGTTGGACTAATATTAGTGTTAATTCTTTTTAAAAATGAGGTAGATTTCATATATGAATACATTAATACCAGTCTTTTTTGACATTTTACCATTGAAAGTCTTTTATACAATATATTTTTAACCATTTTTCTTTTTTCCAACTCCTTGTAAAACATCTTAACCTGTCTTCCCATCTAGTATGGTTTTCCTCTAGGGTGGGTTCACTACCTAAACAACAGATGCTAATAAAAGGATTAATAGCTTGATGGCTAAATGTGTTAAAGCAATTAACTGTGCTAATTGTCCTTTGTATCATGTTAAAGAAGTCTTTTGTTAACTTCTTCCCCCTTTTGTATTAAGGTACAAAGCACATGGAAAATTAAACATGAGTAATTTCAGTATTCACTGAAACTCCCTCCCAATACTATCCTTTGATTTCTGTTTTATTACTTTATTTGTGACTTTGTCCTTTTCTGTATTTCCCTAATCCCCATGTCCCCTACCTGGTAAGTGGCATTTTTGTCAAAACTGGTCTCAGATATTAGATAAAACATCAAGTCACCTCAGGCAGAGGTTCAAAGGATTCTGTGGCACGACTGAATATTGTGCTCCAATTCGCTGACACAGAGAATGATGCAAGGGCAGTTGACATCTGGAGCATGGCAGTGGTTTTATATGCAATGGTGACAGTCAGGTTCCCATTCAAAGCAAAGACCTATCCAGACATGAAGGAGGAAACGCAGGATATCAAGTACTACATTTCTTACACACTCTCTCAAAACATTTTGCTTGTGCATCTCATTGTCATTGTCTATGTGAGAAAAAAATCAATAATATCATGGCCACATACTTAATTTTAAACCACGAGTCACCCCAGGAACTCATGAAATCTGCCACTAAGTTCTTGCAGGCCTGTGTTGCTGTGTCATCAGCAGGTGCTCTCATGTTCCCTCCCTCCTAAGAGGAGAGTGAGTGAGCGTGCCTTTCCCACCCTCGCCCTGCTGGCTGAACATCAGGGGCATAATGAGAAGTGTTCAACCAAGCAGGGGAGCAGAAGCCTGAGCATGCCTGCCACCTTGTGCTGCCAGCTGAAGGAGGACAACCCCCCCCCCCGCCCAGTACCCACGTGTGCTCCTGAGGTTACTCCTCTCCTGAGCAGAAGTTTGGCAGTAGGTAGCATGGTTTGCAAGTAGTGATCCTCAAGATGCCCATTCTCTGAGTGCATTTCTTCTATACAGTATTTGTCCTGCGAGGCACCTCAGGATATGAGCACCCCCAAGGTTAGCTCATAGTCTGAGTACATCCTTTGTAAAAAAAAAAAAAAAGTGCAGTGAAGCATCTCAGGATGTGGCCACAACTGGCACACATGGAACTCAGAGATCTTCCCTTCAAGCAATATACAAGAATAACATGAAAGTTGTCTCTCCTAAAGTTGTAAATTCAGTCTCTGACAGAAATTTGTCCAAAGGCTGGAAGAGGGTTAAGAAAAGAATTGGGATTTGTGTGAGATTTCTATGTTGCTGCCTGCCACCCTTATGAGAAAGTCATGTTTCTCAGAAGGAAGTGACACCACTGGAAGTAGAGAGCATTGCAGGTGCACACACACAGATAAATGGGGTGCCCAAGAAACACTTCTGTGCTTATTAATCTATAATTTTCTGATGCTTTTTTGCAATGATGACATGATGGTTAGAGCTATGTAAATTAGCAAATCTAATTTCAAACCGTATACTTCACCACCACCATTAAAGTGCAACACTTCTGCTGAAATTATACAGAAAAGGATAAGTGGCAGATGCAGTAGAGGCAGACAGATGTAGTGTTGACTAAAGGGAAAAACTATTATAGAGGATCAAAGGTTTTGAGGGAAGAAAACTCCAAAGGCTAGGAATGAGTGTGAGAATAGATAAACAACCTGAAAATGGACGGTCCGTAAGTATATATGAGTCAAGACTCCGAACTAAATATTTCAAAATACTTAAGGTGGCAGTGTGTTTAAGAATGCAGTAGAAAAAATCAAGACTAGGAGGTGGTAAGCCATCATTCATGACAGGCTTCTCCACATGAAACCATAGTTAATAGGAGATATTCCAATGGCTGGCCTTCCATAGCATTCTTCTCAGTGTTGAGTCTTGTGCCAAAATTCACCCCAAAGATGCCCATGACTTAGAAGTCCTAAAGGAGCAGTATTCATGGACATACCACATCAAAACTCATCCTTCTATCTTTCCTTTCAAGGTCAGGTCCAAGTGAGATATTTTCTCAAACTGGACAAAGGTGAGTCTCCTCTTTCCCCACACATCCTTGCTGCTTTGTTTGCATGCTGCCTGTATCTATTTGTCTCTTTTCACGGGAGACACTCCCATCACATACTGACTCAGTCCAGCTGATAATGAAGGGGTCCTTAATGTGGATTGCTTATAAGAATGTTATTTGTCTCTTAACAGGAAAGTCACAGCAAGCAGGACAAAAAAGGGTACCACTGTGAATGGAATACTCACATGCTGTTCGAGATTGTATGGTGGATATTGTTTGATTATTCTGGTGCTTGATTGTCCAAGACACGTGACTTAGTCTGTAGTCTTGGAATTATGTTTTGTTTATCAGGGGTCAGACATACATTGACCCAGGGGCCTATAGATTTGAAGCATTCAGCAAAGATCCTCCTGTGAAAGTTCCATTGATGTTGTCATTGACACCCTCCATGCAGATCACTGCTCTCTGTAATGAAGAGTGGCCACTCAGAAAGGACAGAATGCCAGGGCTCATCTGTGGGTCTCATGGCTGAAGTAGCACTTAGATTGCTAAGTTTTATCCCGTTGTACAAGAGATGTTTCTGTGATCTGGTTTATCCTCGATACTGGTCCACATACAAATAAGAACGAGTCTGCCAAAGCTACCTTTTTTTAATTCCAAGGAATGTGTTCAATGATTTCATGATGCAGAGGAGCAAAGGAAAAGTGAGAGACATCAGAGACATGGATTCAGAGTGATCTTGAGACAATTTTGGACAAGTAGCACATCTTTTCCCTCTTTCCCTCTGTCCGCTAGCTGGTATGGAGGAACTATTTTTGTAGAAGGGGTGATCATCTTCTTATACCTGTATGGAAGTCACTCTGCATGTTGCAAGATACTTCATCTGTTCTGGGTTAAGACATAAGAAGGATGTGGCACCCAGTCTTGAAAAGAAAAATAGCCAAGAACCACTGAACTTCTTGATTACCGGTTCTCCATCAATGGGTGATTACTAAGGCAAGTATCATTTGTCATATACTTTCCTGAATCTAGTACCTGGGAAAAGGAGAAATTGGGTACTGTAGCCAGGTAAGTGGACCCCGGCAGAGACAACCCATGAGAATCATTGACTCCAGACCCAGCTGATGGCCTCTACAAAGGCAAACCTCAGTATGAACAGATGTGATGGGTACTTATGTTCATACTGATATTTGCCTTTCGACTGATGGGGACTTTGTTTGCTCCTGTTACTAAATACATGTTGCTGCCTTTAGTCTTTTACCTGAAAGAACAGAAGCTAGCTGTCCCCATATCCGTCACCTCTCTCCTTCACTACTTGTCTGTTGGATGGAGCAGGGGCAAGGGCAGTCAGTATCACCTACTTGTAGCATAATCTTCACAAGCATTATCCCAAAAAAGTCCACAGATGCCATATTCACAGAGCACAAAGCTGAGTCCTTGATGTGCTCTTTTGTATATAACATGGTTGGTGCACTGCTTAAAGTACACACACTGGCCTCTTTACACAGCCACGATGATCAGTTTACTAAAGGTGGGTCCCATGGAGTTCTACAAGTCAACTCAAGATCTCTTATTGGTTACCGTTTCTCTCCTATTATCTGCAGGTTCTTTGGGACATCATCTTTTGTGGAAGCTCATTTTCACCAAGTATGTATCCTGTCTAATGTAGACAAGAGGAAATGAGATGAGGTGCAGGAAGCAGAGTGCCTATGTTTAGACATGTTGGTGGGAAAATGCTTTTCCTCCTTTTTTTTTTTTCCAGAGCCTGATTCTTGAAAAGTACCAGGGCCGACATGAGAAATCATTCCCCGCCTTCAGATGTGCCTGAGAAGACCCTAATGATGTTGGTCTAGGGAAGGTCACATTGGAAGACAATCAGCATTATACCTGTCTCCTTACTCCCTGAATTTCAATAAAGTAACCCTGCCATTACCTGCCAAGATCACAGGTTCTCTGCTTGGAGAATGTGGAACTCTCAGCCAGTTTCTTCACTGATCTACAATATTCCTTTTCTTGAAGGTGCCTGGCCATATCCTGAAAGATGTTCACAGGGGATTTCTGACCTGGGGACCTGCACATGCAGTCCTGGTGTCAGTGATGAAAAATGTCATTTTCTGAGATGAAGGAAGCTCAGAAGTTCTACACAGCTTCAGGAGGATATTTTGTGCAGGGCAATGAGATAGATTCTGTTCCTACATTCAGCTTCAGAATCTGTGTCAATTCTTGTCAAGATCTGAGAATAACAGGAGGACCCCTTTTGAAACTCTCCCTGGGTATGTTTTAATTGTGTATCTCCACCACACTTAGATGTTGTGTATATTTTTACAGTTCAAAAATGTCAGTCATACTTCTCTTTCCTCAGAGATCACCCATGAAACCTACCCAACCAGATAAAGAGCATGCCTCAGCAGAACATTGGTAAGCGAATGTGCATCACTGTATGGCATCTAGATGGGATTTTCTGAAAAGGGCAGTGTCCATGGTCCTTCTCTTCCTGGACTCCAATAACATGACGATGGTACACTTGAGTTCATCCTCTTATACTGTTTCTCAATGGTGTCATATAGAAACAATGTACACACAAACCAATACTCAAATTCTGAAATAGAATTCCAGGTGAATTTACACTAACTATAATTCAGAACACTTATGGTTTCTGAGAAGAATCCAAAGGAATACAAACTCTCAGTACCCTCTGATCCTCTGCTGCCATCATTGTTGTTATACTGACAGACATTTTCTCAGATAGTCTCAGAAAAATGCCATTCTGCTACCTAAACAACAAATGTAACATTCACCTGGGTCTAATCCTAAAAGTGATGACAGAGCAAAAGTGATTTCTCCAGACCCTGCACTTATGGATCCAGACCTTCCCACAAAGCCTCAAAGTTCCAGAAAGTTGGACAGGGAAGAAATGGAGAGTGCACTCAGAGAATAAAATAAAAATCACAGCAACAAATTCACCTACATTACATCAGTTGATTCTGATTTTGACAGATGCATTGTGCAAATCAAGGCAGAGAATATGGTCTATCCATAAAGGTCTGCAGGACAAGTATGCAAAAGCAAACAAGAGGGAACCCATTAGAAAACTGAACACAATCTCAAATATACCCCAGTTGCAAACTCTACAAAGTTCATATAAGAGATACAAAGGAGACCTACATAAGTTTCAGCCTCTTTAGTTGGAAGATGGAGACAACCTAGAGAAGATGAACTGTGGCCACATGAGCTTTAAAGCCATTAGCCAAGAAACACAGATGCTTTAGAATGGCTGGGGGAGATTATACCCTAGAATTTCTAGAGAAAGCCTAGTCTCTACTCCACCCCAACAGACAACAAATCTCTATTCTAAGCCAAGATGGTGGTACAGTGCTGGGTGGTAACAATGGAATTTAAAGACAGAAAAGCAAATGTGTTCTGCTCACCACTCTTGCACCCATGCGGTTCCTAAGATTGCTGCATGAAGATATGGTATAGAAGCCGAATGAACACTATTCAAATTTGGGAGGGCACTTCCAACACTGACTGGCGACTTTGTTCTGACTCTTAAAAACCTCAGATACCTCAGCCTACTAGAAGAGGGACACTGAGAATAGGCAAGGTATAGAACTTGCTTGAGCTGATGAGTCTTCATGCTGCTGGTGCTACAGGCCAGAGGAACTAGCGCTGCACACTCCCCAGCACTACTCCACTCTCAATGCTAGATCCCAACCCATGCAGAACACACCCTCCTTGCTTCCCCACAGTGATTATATGGAACCATGCTGTGCTGGACACCCCACATATATCCCCAAACAGCTAGGTGTCAGACCCTGATGGACATCTGCAGCCCCAAAACCACATGTCCATTTAGATATAAGCCCTTACCTGACACTGTTTCTTACCCCCAAACACTCATATACTGTCCTCCATATACATTACAAGTTCAGTTTCACCACCTACTCAGCAGTAGGAGGCAAGATACTACAGATGTGTCTCCTCCAAGCTGCTGAACAGCCTTGTTAGTAATTGACACTGCTTGTCACTGCCTCCCCTGACACCATCTCAAATGCATTGGGTGGTATTAGAACCAGTTGGATAACAGCACCCAATAGCCCTATGTTATTCCCTCTGTGTCACGTCTTGATAGACACCAACTATGGAGCCCTACATATAATGTGTATCATATCCTATGAGAACACCCTTCCCACCCCACATACAGAGCCCTATTGGACACAAACCCAACTTACTGCTAAACCAGTGCCCACTACTATTTCATAGGCCATACTAGACTATAACCTGTAATATGCAGCCTTGCAGTTGCAGTACATGTGTGATGGAAGCAGGATAAAATATTCTGAAGAGTCTGTTGCTTACTTGTGTGTATGAAGTGAGTTTAAGGTAGGAGATGACAAGTAGAACCTGAAACCAGATTGTACACATGGTTGCATTCCAGGGTTGGCTCTCCATCTGAGGGTGAATTTTAGTTGTTTATATGTGGTGGATATTGGAAATCTTCAATTAGGATTGATGAAATGGCAGTGAATGTTGAGTGACAGTAGTGTCTAACAAGGCCTAATACATAACATTTGAAGCAGAATGGAGTGGAGGTGATGAGATAGTCCTGATTTCCAGCACCTAGTATCCAACAGCATGATAGCACCTGTGTTACCTAGCACTCTACTTGGGGAAAGGAATGGTCTATGAAAACACTCAGAGCAGTGTAGATAGGGCAGTCAGAAAGCAGGTGCATTCCAGCAGCACTGAATCCTGGAGTATATTTAGATTGTTATGAGGGAGACAAAGGTATTCCTAGCATGGCCTGAAAAGCAACTGTAATACCTGTCAGTATATGTTCAGTTGTAGTAATCAGGGAGGCTATGTCAAACAGGACTGATAAGAAATGGTGAATGTGGGTGGCATCAATGTTGTGTATATCAGGGATTCATACCTGCAAGTTTAAAAGTGGAATAGAGAATTTTGTGAAGCATATCCTAAAGATTATTTTATATTTTGGAATAAATGGTAGTTGGACCATGTCTTGGAAAGATTGAGAGCTTACACAATATGTGGACTGAATTTGGCCAATCCAGACTGACATGTGTAGTGTCTTTAGGTGTGTATCTTATAGGCTCAGGGATGTGGCAGTGTATGTACACAGTAGTGTTACAGGAAGAAATATTCAAGTAGGGCCTGATATGTAGAATTTTGAGAGTGGAAGTGGTGTGGATTGGTATGGGATGTCCTTCTGTCTATATGTTGCTTTTATTGTTAATGAATAAAGAAACTGGTTTGGCCTGATAGGGTAAAAAATAGATAAGTGGGAAAAACTAAACTGAATGCTGGAAGAATGGAAGCAGAGTAGTAAGAAGCCATGGAACCATTGTCAGACATAGACATGCCGAAACTTGCTGGCAAGCCACAGCCATGTGGTGATACAGAGATTATAGAAATGGATTAAATTAATATGTAAGAGTTACTCAGTAAGAAGCCAGAACTAATGGATCAAGCAGTAATTGAATTAATACAATTTCTCTGTGTTTAGTTTGGGGCTGAGCAGCTGAGAACAAACAAGTGGCCTTCTTACTACAAATTGGCACCAATGTGGCCAACTAAAATCCACTAATAACCTGCAAGAGTTTGGGAAGGAATTCTAGGCACACATGCACACACACACACACACACACACACACACACACACACACACACACCAGAGTTATGCACAGCTTAACACCATGGATCCTATAGGAAAGGTTTTCCTGATTCAGCAGTAGAACAAAAAACATGGTTTTGTAATGGCAGCTTCCTGGGCTGTGTTGCCAGTACAAACTCTGACAAGGTCTGGCACTGGAGCATTTAAATAAGATTTATGAGCAGAATGCTACAACTTGCTTAATGGCAACATAGACACACTGTGTGCCCAAAAATGGGGATGTGAGCATGGCTCACAATAAACAGACCTCCACCCCACCATGTTGGACTGGGCAGAGCCACAAGACAAAGCAGCCTTAGTGGCTGCTTAGCATTTTAGGAAGTGCTTCTGGCCTAAATAAATAAATTACAGATATAAAATAAAGATATATTCAGATATAAAAGACCTGTAAATGGGTCACCTTTTTGGATAAATGTGCATGGGCTTGGGATAGAGAAGTAAAGGAATATAAGTAAATGGTTTTAAAAAATAAAACAAAGTCTTTAAAGAGACAGAGTAAACATGTAGAACAAGTAATAGGAATAAAAAAAATAAGCCATGTAGAGATGGACTATATACAGAGAGTCTGGATTGTGAATATTATTGTGTTTTCTTTGAATTTTTTGACTGTGAAGGAGCTAAGCAACCAACATATATATCTTAAATATTTCTTGACTTCAAAATATGGGTCTAAGGATATATTACTTTGGAAAAGAGGCTCATCTTTTGTTTCCATAGAGGATGAGAACCTGTGGATTTCTTCTAGACTAATGTGGTTTGATAGACCCCCTGAAATGTCACCGTGAACACTCCCAAAGAAACTTTACCCAACAAAAAAGCAGGAAGCGGATTGGAGAGAACTATGCCCATTTCCCAAATATTGTTTAAAATGTTTGTTTACATTTAAATGGAGATATGATATAGATATTTTCATAGGTAAGGATATTGGCTTATTGATACAAATTTAAGGTCAATTTTGTTATACTGTGTATATGCATTTCTGATCTTGATTAAGGTATTATGTTTGTCTAGCTCATTTAAAACTATAGTATATATTTAAGAAATATAAGTTAATAGATAGTCATCCATAATAGTCAAGCTTGTAGTCATGTTAGTTAGGTTTTCTAGATATACAGAGATATATTTCAGTTAAATAGGCATTCTTCAAATCTTTCAAAGACCTACAGAATATGTCATTTAAAGTATCTTTAGATCTTAAGACTTTTCATGACAATGAGACACAGCTGCTCCTGGCAGTACCAATCTACTTCAAGAGGAAGATGGGCATTGAAGAGGCTCCTTATGGAGTTTGCTAGCCATTTACATAAGAAACTGCTCTTGTCTGGACTTTTTGATGCTATGCTGTATGAACTGGACATGCAGGACCCACAGAGAAATGACTGTTGAACTTGTGTAAAGGTGAAATGACCCTTCAAGGTTCCTGCTTTATGAGTCTGCCAGACATTCTGCAGGACACAAAAGAAAGAGACTGACAAACTGCCAATATAGGCAGAACTGTCTTTAAATTTTCCTGCTTTGTGGAAAAGTCTGCTGGATACTATAGGACTTTAGTCTGAAGATGTATGGTCCAATGATGCAGAAGAACATTGGCTGACTGTCCAGTTAGTGAAATGTCTCTGTCAATTCCAGAATTTTGGAAGTTGCTTATAATGCACTTTCTGATTACTTAGGTAATATTATTTCCTTCTGGAGTCTTTGATGGAGTTGAAGAATGTGTAGTTATAGTTATAGTTTTCCTTAGTTATGATAAAAGATAAAGTAGATAGAAATATTGTAACTGTAATTTTTGCTTGATACCTATTTGTTATACGTAATTTTACTATGTTAAAGTTAAAACCGTTCTTTTTATTTAAACACAAAAGGAGAAGTGATGTGGAATCCCCCTCTGTATACTGTGAATACCATTAGTTAATAAAGAAACTGCTTTGAGACTATAGCAGAGCAAAGCAGAACAGAGCTAGGCAGAGAAAACAAAGCTGAATGTTGGGAGAGAGAAGGTAAAGTCAGAAAGAAGCCATGTAGCCCTACCAGAGATAGATGCCAGAACTTTAGGTGCTAAGCAACAGCCACATGGTGATACATAGATTAGTAGAAATTGGTTAAATTAAAATATAAGAGATAGTCAGAAATATGCCTAAGCTATTGGCCTAACAGTATTGCAAATAATATGGTCTCTGTGTGATTATTTTGGGGCTGAGCAGCTGGGAACAAACAAGTGGCCTCCCCTACAACAGTGTATGGCATGGGACAGATAGTTTTCTGGGTCTAAAACTTTAATTTTATCTAGTGTCATGGAGAATATGGAGTTTATCTTGGCATGGTGAACAGCAACATATTTGTGTGGGGATGGAGAGATGGAGGTGTGATGTATGGTGTGGTGAGGGCTCTCACATTGTGTGGGATGGAAATGAGCTATTCACCCAGATGTGATAATAGCACTCTATTGGATTGTACAGCCAGGTGGGGAAAGCTGCAGAACTTGATACCTAGATACTTACATCTGCTGTGCACGCTCCTCCTCAATAACACGTTATATACATTGCCAGTTTAAAGACACCAAGGATACCCCTCATTGAAAATCATCACAACAGGGTATCAGTCCTTGCTGAACAAGATTGTTCTAGATATTGGGCCTAGCTAGTCAATTCCCTTTCTGCTATTTCACATACAATCATGGGTTCTAAGGTTTTCTACACATTGATCCAACCACAATGTCAGTTGAGATATAACATAAGGTATCAGACCCTGTTGCACATTCCACCACCTATCAAGGACACACACATACTGTTTGATTCAAACACTCCTGGAATCCTCCGGCAATGACATCCAATACTGGGTATAATCCAGCATGAGACAGTACAGCCATGCCACCTCACTTGTTCTGCCAGCTGTCTGACTTTGATGGACAACTCCCACAGCACCACCCACACAGACTCAAATACACTTCTATGTACTGAGCCATTCATGGCTAATCATCAAACCACACACTGGCTGCCTGGTATCAGTCCCTGCTGAACAAACCCTCACACGTTCCTCATATGTGTTCTTAGGTCTGGGATACTGAATGTCACCCACAGAGTCCCACATTAAGTGCTGCTTATCAGGGCATATAGGACATCCTCTTGTCATTTACCAAAATACACTGGTAGTTATTAGGCCCTACTTGACAAACTCACAAACCTGAAGCACACATCACATTGCAGCTGCCCCAAATGCACTTCTAGGTACCAGGCTCTGCTGACATTCTAAATGGCTCACACACAAACTAACATGGCAGGCTCTCCTGGACATCACATCCCTCACTGCCAACCTATTGCCACATGCATTATCATACCTTGATTGATTGATACCAGTTCACCCAAAATTTAACATATACTTAGTATGTTTTGTGCTCAGCTTGACATCCCATTCTTCCACTCTCTCTTCTGACAGTGTTATTCATCAAACTCTTTGAACAGACCCTCAGTCTTCTGACCACCCATACACTTCTAGGTATTGGTTTCTCTTTGACCTCCTATCCCACATTAATAGACAGCTTTGAGACCATGCTGGGAACTTTTATTCCAGTTAAACCATGCACAGTTGCTAGGAATTATCATTGGCTGGACCTCCTTCTTCTGCAGAAGACACACCTACACTGCTTGGCTTAAAGTTATGCTGGACATCTTCCTATGCTACCTAGTGTTCTGGGTGTCAGGATCCACTGCAATAACTGGGCCATGCTGGACATTAACCCCTTCCTAAAATACAGCATATAAAATGTAGTACATCAGATTCACTTGAACACCAGCCTCCATCCTACATGACATGCCAGGGAAGAGACCACGTTTGACACACACCCTTAGCTCTGATATACACTACTGGGAAAACGAGCACTGCTATTGTTAAGGTTCCAGTAGACACAGTTGTCCCAGACATCAGCAAGTTTCTTCCTATCAGACACATACTACTACCTTGTGCAGATTTCAGTCATGTAAATTGCGTGTATAGAAACTCATAGGCATCAAGACATACACAAAATAGCCCCATTCTGCTGAAACATGCACTACTAGACAGTGGCAGGGGTGTTAGCATGACTCAGAATTTGCAATGCTTTGGGACAGCAGTACGGGTGTAGAAAGAGAAACTTATTAAACATGGCCTGATTTCAAGCAAAATATGCAGGTCAGGACTGGGGAATCCTGAGGATGTGATACACAATAATGCATTCAAGCTTCAGGTCAGTGGCCATCAAGGTCTGAAACCAAGCAATGTGTTTCAGTCTATAGTGGCAGGGAAAGGAATGTCAAGTAGAGCACTATAACAAGAGGTACATGAGTGGGCTTGGCAGTCAGATTGTGGGGGATGGCATCTAGAAGGCCGGAAGTGGGGGCAGCCCTGTTACTAAGATTCTCTGTGGGAGCAGCAGGGACATGTTCTTCAGTGTCTCATGAACACAGCAGTTTATGCTGTTTATGGCAGCAGTTGTGAGCTGTCTAGTTCAAGTAGGACCTGCCTTCCAGCATCTATTTAGGGCACATGGGATTGTTCAGAAGGGCCTGATCAATAGTAGTATATGCGGAGCAGTGGTTGTGATGATGCTGTTATAAGGAACAGTCTGTGTGTTCTTGTAGTGACTGGTCAGACAATTGACTGCATAGTATTTAAGTAGCATGAATATGATGACTTGCAATGCATTTTGGGTTGCTGTATAGTTTAGTTTGCAGCAATTAATGTGAGATTAATGGCTAGGTGTTCTTCCAGGACAAACATCAAAGAGTACATCTAAGACTCAAGACACAGTGAAAGGGAATATAGAAAGACGTGATATATAGGAGTGATTGTGAGATATGGACCAACAAGGCCTGATACCTAGAAGTTCATGTGTATTCCATTCTTTCTCTCAAAAACCCACATACAATTCTCGGTTTGTCTCAGCTGTATACATCTGCTAACTGCGATACCACATGAACTAAGTTGTAAATCCCTGCTTCTCAACACACACTGCTCAATATGAGCCTAAGTGTATTATTCCCTACACCTGGCATGTGTGTGTACATATAGAAAGAAAGCAGGCTGAGCTCTATCTCTCCTTTTTGGAGGACTCTTTTGTTTCTACCTCCTATCTCTCCTCTCCTTCTCCCCCCCCCCGGCCTTTCTCTTCTGTGTGTGTTTGTCTATAAATATAACTCTTCAGTATTGGATACCCAGTAGACCCTTAGACCCTTATCTCTCTCTCTCTCTCTCTCTCTCTCTCTCTCTCTCTCTCTCTCT
>JABTXL010008511.1:27263-107849 GCA_025134845.1 Neodon shergylaensis
AGAGAGAGAGAGAGAGAGAGAGAGAGAGAGAGAGAGAGAGAGAGAGAAGCCTGTTGTCTAAAAAATTCACAGACAACTGAGTGAAAAAAAAATTGAAAATTCTTCTACCTCTAGACCCAGCCATACCTTTTCTGATCATATAATCAAAGGACACCCACCACCCCCAAAGCACGCTAGCTCAATTATGCTCATAGCATATTTATTCATAATTGCCTGAAACTGGGAACAATCTAGATGTTCCCTAATTAAAGACTGGATAAAGAAAGTGTGGTCTATTTATACTAAAGAATATTACCCGTGTTAGAAACAATGACCTCAGAAAGTTTGCAGGCAAATGGATGGAACTAGAAAAGATGGTCCTGCATGATGTAACCAAGAGGCAGAAAGACAAGCATGACACGTACTCATTCATCAGTGAATATTAGCCATAAAATAAAGGAAAACCATGCAACAACCCACAGGTCCAAAGAAACTAAGTAACGAAGGGGCTTAAGTTGGACAATGCATGAATCTCAAATGAAGAATAAATAGCATAGACTTTGCCAGTGGAAGGAGGGACTGGAATGGGGAATGGTGATGGAAAGAGGAGGGATCTTGTGAGGGGAGGATGAAAGAAAGAGCATTGAAAGAGATACCTTGAATCTGGTAGCATCTCTGGGATGAGCAAGAAAACCCAAAGCAATGAAAATTCCCAGGAATCTATGAGGGTGATCATAGCTAAGACTCCTAGAATAGGGGATAAAGAGTCTGAACTTCAACCTTCTGTAGCAAGGCAAGACTATGAGGGAAAGGATTGGTACCCTAATCAGTCACAAACCCTTTGACCTACAATTCATTGTGCTGACAAGGTGTGCCGGGGTAAAGATGACACAGAAATTGTGGGAGTGACCAGTTAATAACTGGCACAGTTGGAGACCAATATTCTGAGAGGAAGCATACTCTTGAGGGACAGGGCACAGAGATATAACATGATACAGAGATATAACATGACACATTAATGGGAAAAAAAGTCAATGAAGTGATCCTTAATTATCTTCTGTGATACTCATAGAATGATGTCTGGTCCAAGTGTCATCAGAGAGGTTTCACAGAGGAAATGAGAGCAGCAGATACAGATAACCACAGCCCAAAATCTCTTCATGTGAGATTCCTTGCAGTGAGATGAGGGGTTGTCTCTAACTCTGATGCGCGCTTTGGGAACCCATTACTTTTATAGGATTGCCTCATTCATCCTTAAAAGAAGAGGAGGTGCCTAGTCTCACTGCAACATGATATACCATGGCTGGCTGATATACATAGGAGGCCTAACTTTTCTGAAGACAAACAGAGGATGAGGAGTTGATGGGGTGTATTGAAAGTGGAGGAGAGGGACTGGGAACAAGGGAGAAAAGAGAATATTTGATTGGGATGTAAAAGCAAAAATAAATAAACCAAAAGGACAAACTTGAAATATATTTTAAATGTTTTTTTTTGATATTTAGTAAAATAATTCTTCATCATATTTTATAAATGGCTAAAACTGACACCAAGTAACATCATTTTAATTGTTGATAACTATCATTCAAGAGAATATGCACAGTCATTATCCTTTTTCAATCAAATTAGTTCATTAGGAAATAAAGGGACTATTTCAAACTTCAGAAATGGCATCTGCAATATTTATTGTAAAAAAGGAAGTTTAAAAAAGACCAAGCTAACTTTGAAGAAAAGAAAGAGCAAAGCATGGTAATTCTTCATCATCCCTCATTAGCCAAATTTTAAAATATTAAGGGAAGTTATGCAAAGTAGCTGAGATTAATTTCTGCTAATTGACTAAAGTCACAATGCTAAGTGTTACTTTCAGTTGCGATGCCAATGCCATTTGCAAGGTTAATTACTATGTTCCTTCACAGCCCCCAGTTATTTCTCATACTGTGGCAGAGACATGTGAACAGATGGACCAGAATAACATCTGGCTCAGGTGAGGGGCAAGGCTATAGATGACTTCCTCAAATGATTTCCTTCAGTATCACAGGAAGTAATAAGAAACATGTAGGTGACAAAAATAAACAACTTGATAATACAAATATGAGCAGAGTGGCCTTGCCACATTCTAGACAGAAAAAGCATAATCGGCATGCAACAATGCAGGAGAAACTTCTGTATCAGCAGAAATATTTTAAGATATTTTCACTTGATTAACCAATAAATTATTACTGTCTTACTTTCCCAACTCTCTCCCAAGATTATATGTGAAGGTACATTGAATTAAAAACATTTATTTTATGTAAAATTACTCCTCAAGATTATATTTTTCTTGATCCTTAGAATAAGATAAATTATACTACACGAAATCTAAACTAATAGAGATGTATCCATGTTTAAAAGGTACACAGTAGCAAAACAATGTTAAGGAACAAGAATTAATAAGTTGAAACAATTGTACTCACCCTTTCAGCTACACTATTTTAATACAATGTTGAGGGGTGCTTCTATTAATAATTAGACTATGAAAAAATTCTGAATGAACATTGTGTTAATAATAATGATGACTACCAGGAACTAAAGACATAATCAACAAATGTAATTTGTTGCTATACTTTAAAGAATGTTACCACCATTTTGTTATAAATCTAAGGAACTTGATCTCAAGTATTTCAGTACTCTATGCTTGTTCCAGCTGCTGGACATAATGTTTAAATTCTCTGATAATAAACAACTATGTGATTTCTAGTTCACAAAATCTGCTCACACAATGCAAGGAAGAAATACAAAACCAAGTGACAGAAACAATCTCACAGAGAAGAAAATTTTCAGAAATGCCCTGGCCATGCCCATCCTTAATCCTGGAGGGAACTCTTTTCTGCTGTTTGTTGACACATTGGAGTTTTTTTCTAGCAATACTAATTATAGAGATATAGATGAGAATTATCACTTGGAGCAGTACCTCAGAGATGAACTCCTTAGCTTTATTTTCTTTTTTTTTTTTTTTGAGTCATAGAATGGAATTGCTGCTGCTTTTTCAAGATGAAAACTGCTCTGCACATAAGAAATGTAATCATGGCTATTGTCATGACTGGGACACAGCTAGGCATATTCTGTATCTTCGTATTCTATTTTTATTCTGTTCTGTTCATGGTGTATTCACTTTTTGGTGATGATCTAGGGAATGATAGTTTCTATTCCCAGAGTTAGTTTTATTTTTGTACCATTAAATATATGAAATGTGTTGGGAAATGTGATTATTTAAACTGTATTTTTCTTTTGTTTTATAGAAGACATTTCAATCATAACCTCTTTTCAGCTCATCAGTATACATGACTCTAGGGAAAGATGTTTTATTAGTCTTCTATAGAGAATACTTTAGCATACGGACACATACGGCATGGTTTCTTTAGCAAAATAAGGTTATTTCGACCACCAAAACCTATTTTCTCCAGATTCACTGACAGTGCCAAAAGCAATATTGTGGCATACAGTTTGATGTAGATTATTTTTACTACTTTTACTGAGTTATTGTTCATAAATTATATAATTCACCAACTTAATGAATAAAACTCAGTAGGTATTTTCATATATTCATGCAATATATGAATATGATTAAAATATATATAGTAGAAATATAAAACTGTATGAAAATATTTTTTTAAAAAAATTATTCTAAGTGAGATAAACCAGACTCAGAAAATAAATAAGGTGTTTATTCACATATAAGTGGATATTAGCTATTATTTAAATGATAATCAACCTACAATACACAGACCCAGAAAGGTTAGGTAAAAAGGAAGGATCTATAGAGGACAGATGTATCTTCTTGGGAAGAGAAAAAAATAAATTTTGTTAGTAGACTGAAGGCACGTGGATATAGAAGACGAATCAGTGGGGCAGGTAGAATGCAGGGAAAGACAGATGGAGCTGGGGGACATGTGGGTGATGGTGCAGGAACCAAGTACTACGAAAGCTTCCTGCAATATATGCAGGTGACTCTAATGAGGACTCCTTGTCTTAGAGGATAAGAAGTCGGAACTGGCAATATTTTGTAGCTAGGTAAGGTTCCCAGTGGTATGAAAAAGGTATATTCTATTGAATTTTTGAAAGAGTGGGTCCCATGGAGGTCCCTAAAGAATCTAGCCTAATGCTAGGACAGTGGAAAGATTTTCAAAATCTGACAGTGTTGCCCTTTTGCCAAAGACATACATGGAGCCTTTTGCCTTAAACTTGAGTATCTTTCCTGAAGGAAAGTACTCTTCAGGTTATGTAAATAGAAACCTGAGCACCAATCCAGTCACAAAACTCTTGACCTACAATTTGTCCTGGCTACAAAATGTGTTCAGGCTCTGGTGGCACAGAACTTGAAGAGGTGATCAACCAAATCTGGTTTAACTCTTGGCTCATGTCATAAGAGGATGGCCATGCTCTGCACTGCTTGGATGGCAATGAACCAGAGACTGGATAAGCCAGAGATCCCAAACAGAAACAAATGCAAGTGGAAAAAATTAATGAAATTATTCCTAATACTGTTCTGCTATACTCACAGATCAGTTGGTGCTTGTCTCATCATCATCAGAGATGCTTCCTCTGGCAGCAGATGTGAGTGAATGCAGAGACCCAGAGTCAGACATTATTCAGAGAGAGAGAGAGAGTCTACGTTAGAGGTCTCCACTGAGTCCCTCCCCTTGAAGCTTGGTAAATACTGTGGAATAGAAGGGGTAAAGATTGTACGAGCCAGCAGGGATGGAGGACACCAACACAAGGGTGGATAAGACAACTTAATAAAAGGAAAATTCTGAAGAGCAGGCAAAAGTGACAGAGACACACCCACTCCCACTGTTATAATTTCACAAAAAAACTAAATACTCATAATGTATACACAGGGGACTGGTTAATACCCATGCAGGCCCTGTGCTTGCTGTTTCAGTTCCTGTGAGAATATATGAGCCTTGCTTGGTTGATTCAGTGAACTTTTGCCTTATCTTACAGTATCTTGTTTTGCCATGTGTGGTTATTGTCTCTTGAGGCCTGCGTTTTTCTCAAGGGAAGCAGAGGGGGGAATATACAGGGGAGGTAGAGATAGTTGGGAGGAATTGAGGGGTGAGAAACTATGGTCAGGATGTATTTTATGAGAGAAAACTGCATTTTCCATATTAAAAATTTGAAAAATATTTCCCATACATCTTCTTTATCAAATGAATATCATTTGATTTCACTCCCTATATTCCACATATATAAATGTATGTGTAAAATCATGTTGGCTTTGAAGTGGGTAAAATAAGATATCCCTGTCGAATAAAAATAAAAAGTAAATAAGTAAACAAATAAAAGACAAAAAAATCAACATCATTTAGGCACACACTCTACTTCTTAGTAAAACAAAGAATCAGCCCTGAAAAATATATCTCTGTACTCTATAAAATTGGAAAATATAAAAGAAATGGACAATTTTCTAGATAGATACCATATACCAAAATTAAATCAAGACCAATTTAAGTAGTCCTATAAACTGCAAGGAAATAGAAGTTGACATCATAACCCCCCCCTAAAAAAAGCCCAGGCCAGATGGTTTTAGTTCAAACTTCTACCAGAACTTCCAATAAGAGCTAATGCCTATAGTCTTCAAAGTGTTCCATATAGTAGAAACAGAAGAAATATTGCCAAACTCTTTTGATGAGGCTACAGTTACCCTGATACCAAAAGCACACAAATATTGAACCAAAAAAGAGAATTACAGACCAATCTAACCCATGAACATGGATGTAAAAATACTCAATAAAATACTGACAATCTGAATCCAAAAGCACATCAAAAAAAATCATCCACCATGATCAAGTTGGCTTCATCCCATAGATGCAGGGATGGTTCAACATATGAAAACCTTTCACTGTAATCCATCACATAAATAAACTGAAAGAAACAAAAACATATGATCATCTCATTAGATCCTGAACAAAAACATTTGGCAAAATCCAACACCCTTTCGTGATAGAGGTCTTGGAGAGCTAAGAGATACAAGGAATATATCTTAACAAATTAAAAGCAATATACAGCAAACCAACATCCAACTTCAAATTAAATGGATAGAAACTTAAAGTTATTCCACTAAAATCAGGAACAAGAAAAGGCTTAAACACAGTTCTTGAAGTTCTGGCTATAGCAATAAGACAACAAATGAAAATAGTAGAAATTCAAATTGGAAAGCAAGAAGTCAAACTTTCGTTATTTGCAGATGATATTATAATATATAAAGTAACCCCAAAACTCTACCATGGAACTCCTATAACTGATAAATACCTTCAATGATGTGGCAGGATACAATATCAACTAAAAAATCAGTAACCCTCCTATATATAAATGATAAAGAAGCTGAGAAAGAAATCAAAGAAACATCACCCTTCATAGTAGCCTCAAATAACATAAAATATCTTGGGGTAACACTAACCAAAGAAGTGAAAAATCTACTAGACAAAAACTTAAAGTCTTTGAAGAAATTGTAGAAGATAGCAGAAAATGGAAAGGTCTCCTATGTTCTTAGATAGGTAGGCTCAACATAATGAAAATGGCAATCCTACAAAAAGCACTCTATAGATTCAATGCAATTTCTATCAAAATCCCAACTAATTCTTCACAGACCTTGAAAGAACAAAACTCACCTGCATATGGAAAAATAAAAAAACTCTGGATAGCCAAAAAAAATAAAATCACGTACAACAAAAGAGCTTCTAGAGGAATCACAATCCCTGACACCAAGCTCTATTACAGAGCTACAGTAATGAAAATAGCTTGGTATTGGCATAAAAACACGAAGGCTGACCAATAGAATCAAATCAAAGACCCAGATATTAATCCACACACCTATGAACACCTAATTTTTGACAAAGAAGCCAAAATTATACAATGGAACAAAGAAAGCAACTTCAACAAATGGTTCTGGCATAACTGGATGTCAAAATGTAGAAGAATGAAAATAGATCCATATCTATCCCCATGCACAAAACCCAAGTCCGAATGGACTAAAGACCTCAATATAAATCCAACCACACCGAACTTGATAGAAGAGAAAGTGGGACGTATCCTTCAGTGCATGTGCACAAGAGACCACTTCCTAAATATAACCCCAGTAGCACAGATAATGAGAACAAAAATAAATAAGTGGGACCTCCTAAAACTGAGAAGCTTCTATAAAACAAAGGATATAGTCATTAAAATAAAAAGGCAGCCTATTGAATGGGAAAAGATCTTCACCAACCCCATATCAGACAAAAGACTGATCTCAAAAAGTATATAAAGAACTCAAGAAATTAGACATAAGAATTCTAAATAACCCAATTAAAAAATGTGGTACAAAACTAAACAGAATTCTCAACAGAAGAATCTCAAATGGCTGAAAGACAATTAAGGAAATGGTCAGCATCCTTAGCCATCAGGGAAATGCAAATCAAACCATCTCTGAGATACCATCTTACACCTGTCAGAATGGCTAAGATCAAAAACACCAATAAGAGCTGATACTGGAGAGGATGTAGAGTAAGGGGAACACTCATCCATTGCTGGTGGGAATGCAAACTTGCACAATCTCTTAGGAAATCAGTATGTCAGTTTCTCAGAAAATTGGGAATCAACCTACCTCAGGATCCAGGAATACCACTCTTGGACATATAGCCAAAAGATGCTCAAACATACTACAAAGACATTTGTTCACCCTATGTTCATAACAGCATTATTTGTAACAGCCAGAACATGAAAACAGCTTAGATGCCCCTCAGTCAAAGAATAGATAAAAAAAATGTTGCACATTTACACATTACAGTACTACTCAGTGGTTAAAAAAATGACACAATGCATCTTGAATTTTGCATGCAGATAGATGGAACTAGAAAACACTATCCTGAATGAGGTAATCCAGACCCCAAAAGATGAATATTGTAAGTATCCAATCATAAATGGATACTAGCTATGAACAAAGGATATTGAGCCTATCATTTATGATTCTAGAGAAGCTAAATAATACGTTAAACCCTAAGAAAAACAAATATAGGTCAACCTGGAAAGTCGAGATAGATAATATTGCCTGACAAAATTGGGAGCACGGGGGTGGAGAAAAAGGGAAGGTGAAGGGATGAGGAGAACTTGAGGAAACGGGATAGCCACGAAGAAGGACGAAGGATAGCAATGAGAGCAAAGAAAGCAATATCTTAATTGAGGGAGCCATTATGGGGTTAGCAAGAAACATGGCTATAGAGAAATTCCCATTAATCCACAAGGATGACCCCAGCTAAGACTCTAAGCAGTAGAGGAGAAGGTGCCCGAACTTGCCTTGCCCTGTAGTCAGACTGATGAATATCTTAAATATCACCATAGAATAGTTGCGTCATCCAGCAACTGATGGAAACAGAGGCAGAGACCCACATCAGAGCACTGGACGGAGCTCCCAAAGTCCAGTTGAAGAGTGGAAGGAATGAGAATGTGAGCAAAGAGGTCAAGACCATGACAGGTTCACTCACTGAAACAGTTAATAGTAGCTCACCAGCATCAGCTGGACTGGGAAGGAACAAGAATAGGACCAAACTAGTCCTTCTGAATGTGGTTGACAGTTGTATTGTTGGGCAGACTGTGGGATCACTGGCAGTGGCACCAGAATTTATTTCTACTGCATGTACTGTTTTTTTGGAAACCTATTCTCTTTGGATGGACACCTTGCTCACCCTATATATAGCAGGGGAGGCCTTAGACCTTCCCCAAAGCAGTGTGCCTTACCCTCTTTGAGGACTAGATGTGGGCGGGGTGGGAGGATATTTGGAGGGAATAGGAGGAGAGAAGGGAGTGGGAACTTGAATTGGTATTTATAATAAAAAAGAAAGTCTGTTTTCTTTTAAAAAATAAATAAAATTTTATAGTCATATATTTATATATGACTATATTATATAGCCATAATTCATATATCCATATATAAATATATCATATATCCATATATTAATATATCCATAAATGAAGTCAGGAAACATAATTTTTTTGGTCACTGTCATTCCACTATGCATGATAATCTCAATGTGGATTCACACTTTAACAAATGTAACTTATCATATTTTTGTTGTTTTTATTACTAATTAAGTTGCTATCACTATTCTGCTGTTCTTTCTTGTAAAAGTCACTGTACAAATCACTTGAGAAAATAGGAATATAATTGCTGCATTATACTATAGACCATGGTACTTTAAAATAAGATAGCAAGCTCTGATCCCAAGTCTCCAGACTGTTTTATATTTTACCCACAACCAATGTGAGACCTTCCCACTCTCCATTTTCCCCATCTTGGCTGCTTTAGGTGATTTGAGCCTTCACCACACTGCCATATCTATATTTTATTGCTGTTTAAAATTTGATATTATATAATGGCACAAATAGTAACTATCTTAGTATGTGCTAATTTTTCTTCTAGGCATTTTTTGTGAACTATTTACTAAGAAACTCTTCCTTGTTTATTTGAGATGTTCATTAATTGGGTTGCTATGATTCTTTTTAGGAGTTTTTTTTTTATATATTTTGTGTATGTCCTCTAGCAGATATGTATTCTGTACTTTTCTCCTATCCCATTTTTTTCATTTTTCTTTTCATTTCACATTTTCTTTGTAAAAAGTGACACCCATAAAAATCTCACCACCATGACTGCCCAAATATTAGCTGAACAAAACCTAAAAGCCTCAACCCTACACAAAGAACTCTAGGAAGCTGAGGAAATCTGGGGAGAGGAGATGTTGTCCTCCTCAGTGAAGAGTATACCTTTTGGCTGTCCAGTGTCAAATGGAGATCACCAAGGCCAGCTGGACTGTGACTGAAAAAGCATGGGATAAAACCGCACTCTCTGAACATGGCGGACAATGAGGGCTGATGAGAAGCCAAGGACAATGGCACGGGGTTTTGACCCTACTTCATGTTCTGGCTTTGTGGGGGCCTAGCCAGTTTGGATGTTCACCTTCCTAGACCTGGATGGAGCGAGGAGGACCTTGGACTTTCCACAGGGCAAGGAACCCTGACTGCTCTTTGGACTGGAGAGGGAGGGGGAGAGGAGTGGGGGGAGGGGGAGAGGGGCGGGAGGAAGGGGAGGGAAATGGGAGGCCGGGAGAAGGCGGAAATTTTTTTTTCAATAACAAATAAAAAAAATTAAAAAAAGAAAAGAAATGAGCATCAAAATACTCACCCACAAAAAAAATTATATGTACTGAGCCTGAGCAGGTTATATTTATAAATACAACATACATATTAAGGTTATCCATATTTATATTTGTGAATATGTGTATGTATATATGTTTATACATATATATATGTGTGATAATAATTAATGAAATAAGAAGTCAAGAATTTGAAAAAGATTAGAAAGAGGTGTATAAGAGGGTTTGGAAGAAGGAAAGAAAAAAAGGGGAATGTTACAATATTTTATAATGCCAATAAAAAGGAACAAGATATTTTTAATTTTGATAAAAATATAACCTATGTAGCTAGGTTTTCTTCATGCAATAAGATCTTACAGCTGTACCACACAGCTCAAATCAATCAAATATCAGTAATATCCAAAATATATTTTCAAAACTTGAGTATCTTTGCAGGTATTGCATTTTGTAAAAGTTCCATACACCAGTGTGACTGATCTATTGGGAGCTCACCAAGGCCAGCTGGACTGTGACGGAAGAAGCCTGGGATAAAACCAGACTCTCCGAACATGGCGAACAATGGGGGCTGATGAGAAGCCAAGGACAATGGCCCGGGGTTTTGATCCTACTTCAAGTTCGGGCTTTGTGGGAGCCTAGCCACCTTGGATGTTCACCTTCCTAGACATGGACAGAGGGGGGAGGGCCTTGGACTTTCCACAGGACAGGGAACCCTGACTGCTCTTTGGACTGGAGAGGGAGGGGGAGAGGAGCGGGGGGGGGGGGGGGGGGGGGGAGGGGGGGGGGGGGGGGGGGGGAAAGGGGAGGCCGGGAGGAGGTGGAAACTTTTTTTTTTCTTTTCTTTTTCTCAATAAAAAAAAAAAAGAAAAAAAAAGTTCCATACACACTACTTTGTACACATACAACTTTATTGTCTCATTAATGCCAGGGTTTGCCTGTTTTAAGTGTCCAACTGCAGAGTCCATGCGTGGAGTGCAAATTTTCCACAGCATTGACTCAGATGTGACAGGTCTTAACAACTAGATGCAGATGCTAGAGCACACTTTATCTCCTAACCCACACCAGGAAAGAAATTAGCACAAGTTTGAAAGAATCTGAAGCACTAAAAGGACAGTGGTATTTTCTGTAGTTTTCTATAAATTCGGGATATGAGCCCTGTCAGTAGTACAACTGGTGAATATTCCACTCATAGGTTTTCATGCTCTACTAACAGTTTACTCTCCTAGACAAAACTATTTTTATTATTTTTTTCACACAATTTATTTTGAACATGTTCCCCAAAACTACTCCCCAACCACCACATCATCCTGTTCACTTTGTTTTTAAGTTCCATGTTGTCTTTCTGTCTATATGGGAGACTAGTTCCTCTGCTATTGAAATTCTGTCTAGAGAGTATTTGTTTACCCAGATATCTGGACGATGGACTACCTGTTTTGTGCTAGTAGTTTCAGTTTTTTTAGGTTTTCCATCAAGGTTTTTGATCCATTATCAATTTTTTTAAAAAGTTAAAATGTGTGAATATAGTTTGATCCTTTTGTGGGTTGATATCCAGTTTTTACCAGTAGCATTTTTTGACCAGTTTATATTTCTCCAGCTACATATTTTTGCCTCATTTTACAAAATTGGACTGCCAGAGCTTTGTCCACTTATTTCCATGTCCTCTATTCTATTTCATTGTTCTTCCTACCAGCTTTTATTCCAGTATTAGATTGTATCACTATAGATTAGTATTTTAATTTGGAGTCATGTTTGTGTTGCCTCAACTGTGTTCTTTCTCCTTGGTCTTGCTTTGATTATTCGTGGCATTTTGTGACTCCACATGAATGCTTGGATAATTTTTCTTTATCTGTAAAATATGGCATTGGAATGTTAATAAGTGTAGTAGTTTGAATGTAATTACCCCTACAAGCTTATAGGGAGAGGCACTTCTAGAAGGGGTGGCTTTGTTGGAGTAGACATGGTCTTGTTGGAGGAAGTGTGTCACTGTGAAGGTGAGCTTTGAGGTCTCAAATATGCTCAGGGCACATACAGAATCTTAGTTCATGGCTTGTCACCTGTGGATGAAAGATTTGGCTTCTTTACTCCCAGATCTTTCTTCAGCACCATGTCTGCCTGCATGTTGTCATGTCCCACCATGATGATAATGGACTAAATCTCTGAAAATAAAAGTCACCCAATTTAATATTTTCCTTTTATAAGAGTTGCCATGGTCATGGTGTCCCTTCTTAGCAATAGGAACCCTAAAGGAGACAAGAAGTATTGTATTAATACTATTGATTAATTTTTAATGAAGCCATTTCTGCAATATTAATTCTGCCAGTTCAATAGAATTGAACCTCAGACATGTAGTATGATATTTGATTTTCCCTCTCAGTGTCTTGACATGGTGTGGATGTCTTTCTATTTTTTGTTTATCTATATTCTACAGTACTGTATTTTTTTTTTTTTTTTAGTTTTTTGAGACAGGGTTTCTCTGTAGCTTTGGAGCCTGTCCTGGCACTAGCTCTTGTACACCAGGCTGGCCTCAAACTCACAGAGATCCACCTGCCTCTGCCTCCCAAGTGCAGGGATTAAAGGCGTGAGCCACCACCGCCCGTTTTGAGAGATAATGTGAATTGAATATTTTTCTAAATTCTTTGTGAGAGGATATTGTTTAAAGATACAGTTTTTATGTTGATCTTGTATTCTGCAATTTTACCCAGTGTTTACTAGATCTAAGAATTTTCCAATAAATTCTATGGGACCCAAGAATAGAATTATTTCATCTTCAAACAGCAATAATTTGACTTTCCCTTTCATTTTGCATATTCTTTATGTCCTTTACTCATTTTTATCTGTAGTTAAGACTTCAAAAGACCTGGAGAAAGCTAGCATTCTTGGTTCCTCTCAATTTAGTGGAAATGCTTTAAATGTTTCTCTCTTTAGCATGATTCCATCTGTTATACGTTGTCTATTTTTTTTATTGAAAGAAAAAACAAAGAAATTCCTCCCAGCCCATTTCCCTCCCCCTCCTCCACTCTTCTCCTTCTTCCCCTACTCCTCTCCCCCTCCCTCTCCAGTGCAAAGAGCAGTCAGGGTTCCCTGCCCTTTGGAAAGTCCAAGGTGTTCCCCCCTCCATCCAGTTCTAGGAAGGTGAACATCCATACTGGCTAGGCTCCCACAAAGCCAGAACATGAAGTAGGATCAAAACCCAGTGCCATTGTCCTTGGCTTCTCAGCAGCCCTTATTGTCCGCCATGTTCAGAGAGTCCGGTTTTATCCCATGCTTTTTCAGTCACTGTCCAGCTGGCCTTGGTGAGCTCCCAATAGATCAGCCCCACTGTCTCCGTGGGTGGGTGCACCCCTTGTGGTCCTGATTTCTTTGCTCATGTTCTCCCTCCTTCTGCTCCTCATTGGGACCTTGGGAGTTCAGTCCGGTGCTCCAGTGTGGGTCTCTGTCTCTATCTCCATCCATCGCCAGATGAAGGTTCTATGGTGATATGCAAGATATTCATCAGTATGGCTATAGGATAGGGTCATTTCAGGTTCCCTATCCTCAGCTGTCCCAGGAACTAACTGGGGACATCGCCTTGCGCACCTGGGAGCCCCTCTAGGTCCAAGTCTCTAGCAAACCCTAAGGTGGCTCCCTTAATTAAGAAATGTGCTTCCCTGCTCCCCTATCCAGCCTTCCTTTATCCCAATCATCCCGTTTCCCCAAGTTCCCCCCATCCTCCCCTTCTCACTTTTCTCTCCCCATCTCCCCTTACCCCCTCCCACCCCACCCCCAAGATCCCAATTTTTTGTCCGGCATTCTTGTCTACTTCCCATAACCAGGAGGTTAGCTATATGTTTTTCTTTGGGTTCACCTTCTTATTTAGCTTCTTTAGGATATCAAATTGTAGACTCAATGACCTTTATTTACGGCTAGAAACCATCCCATGTTCATCTTTTTGGGTCTGGGTTACCTCACTCAGGATAGTGTTTTCTATTTCCATCCATTTGCATGCAAAATTCGAGGAGTCATTGTTTTTTACCGCTGAGTAGTACTCTAATGTGTATATATTCCACACTTCCTTCATCCATTCTTCCATTGAAAAACATCTAGGTTGTTTCCAGGTTCAGGCTATTACAAATAATACTGCTATGAACATAGTTGAACAAATGCTTTTGTCATATGATAGGGCATCTCTTGGGTATATTCCCAAGAGTGGTATTGCTGGGTCCAGGGGTAAGTTGATCCTAAATTTCCTGAGAAACCACCACACTGATTTCCAAAGTGGTTGCACAAGTTTACATTCCCACCAGCAATGGATGAGGGTACCCCTTCCTCCACAGCCTCTCCAGCAAAGGCTATCATTGGTGTTTTTGATTTTAGCCATTCTGACAGGTGTAAGATGATATCTCAAAGTTGTTTTGATTTGCATTTCTCTGATCGCTAAGGGGGTTGTGCATGACCTTAGGTGTCTTTTGGCCATTTGAACTTCTTCTGTTGAGAATTCTCTGTTCAGTTCAGTGCCCCATTTTTTTTAATTGGATTAATTAGCCTTTTAAAGTCTAGTTTCTTGAGTTCTCTATATATTTTGGAGATCAGACCTTTGTCTGTTGCGGGGTTTGTGAAGATCTTCTCCCAGTCAGTAGGTTTCTTTTTTGTCTTAGTGACAGTGTCCTTTGCTTTACAGAAGCTTCTCAGTTTTAGTAGGTCCCATTTATTCAATGTTGCCCTTAATGTCTGTGCTGCTGGGGTTATACATAGGAAGCGATCTCCTGTGCCCATCTGTTTGTTGTAGGGTACTTCCCACTTTCTCTTCTATCAGGTTCAGTGTGTTTGGACCGATATTGAGGTCTTTGATCCATTTGGACTTGAGTTTTGTGCATGGTGATAGATATGGGTCTATTTTAATTCTTCTACAGGTTCACATCCAGTTGTGCCAGCACCATTTGTTGAAGATGTTTTCTTTCTTCCATTGTATGCTTTTAGCTCCTTTATCAAAAATGAGGTGTTCATAGGTTTGTGGGTTAAAATTCGGGTCTTCTATATGATTCCATTGATCGACTTCTCTGTTTTTATGCCTACCACACTGTTTTCATTACTGTAGCTAAAATCAGGAACACGACAGGGCTGTCCACTCTCTCCATACCTCTTCAATATAGTGCTTGAAGTTTTAGCAATAACAATAAGACAACATAAGGGGATCAAGGGGATTCGAATTGGAAAGGAAGAAGTTAAACTTTTGTTATTTGCAGATGATATGATAGTGTACATAAGTGACCCCAAAAACTCCACCAAAGAACTCCTACATCTGCTAAACACCTATAGTAATGTGGCAGGATACAAGATCAACTCCAAAAAATCAGTCGCCCTCCTATACACAAAGGATATGGAAGCAGAGAGGGAAATCAGAGAAGCATCACCTTTCACAATAGCCACAAACAGCATAAAATATCTTGGGGTAACTCTAACCAAGGAAGTGAAAGGTCTATTTGACAAGAACTTTAAGGCATTGAAGAAAGAAATTGAAGAGGATACCTGAAAATGGAAGGATCTCCCTTGCTCTTGGATTGGGAGGATCAACATAGTAAAAATGGCAATTCTACCAAAGGCAATTTATAGATTCAATGCAATCCCCATCAAGGTCCCATCAAAATTCTTCACAGATCTTGAGAGGACAATAATCAACTTTATATGGAAAAACAAAAAACCCAGGATAGCCAAAACAATCTTATACAATAAAGGAACTTCTGGAGGCATTATCATCCCTGACTTCAAACTCTATTATATGTTGTCTGTTATCTTCATTATGCTGAGCTATGTCCTTTGCACAACTCAGTTCTCCATGACATTTTAAAATTTTAACATTTTGAGAATTTCATACATAAACACTGTATTTGCATATTTGCATTCTTTGATCTTCCCCATCGACTACTTCCATATTCCCCTTTCTGTCAAATGTGTATTCATGTAATCTTTTGTCTCAATTTTGCATTGTTCACATATAAATGTGTTTAGAATAGACCACTTTTAGTGGGAGCCATTTGGCCTAGTTTTAAGCCAGTATATGAGTGCTTGTCCAATGGGTCTCCAGATGAGGCAAATCTCATGGGCACAGTCTAACTAGGAAAGGACCAGTGGACTTTCGGATGGCATAGAAGACTGCTGGGACTACGCAGCCTGAAAACTGCTCTCAGAGTACTGATGATTCTCTCTGCAGTTTTCAGTTTTACTTTCTGAATAATGCATGGGACAGACATGATCAAGCCTTCAAACCCATTTTTCCTCAAATATTTTCCCATAAAATTCTTTAGAAGATGATGCTTTTCAGGTTTCTTATCTGGGATTGCCAGTTGTCACCCCAGACCCTGGGAGCTGTCCTGATTCAATGCTGACAGGATCAGAGGCAGATCATTCTTATTTCTGTAAATATGTTTTGAAAGATATTGTTGTTCTTGAATATGTCTATTTCAATCACCTACCCAGTTCAATATTTGTCAGAACTAGGAAAATGATAAGTATTGTTTTTGGTTTAAAAGAAGTTTTAGTGTAAGATTTGTCAGAAAACATATTTACATATTTGTTTTTGAGGGAAGTTAAGGTAGAAGGATGGGAAAAACTTGTTTGTTAGTATGGAAAGACATGTTTGTTTTTGATGTATAAACAAAAACAGCTGGAACTTTTTGGGGCAGTTCACTTGTATGACAATCACCTGGTGGTTAGACAATTCATTTCTTTCCGCTTACATCCATTCCCCATCTCAGTACCCGAACCCAGAGAGCAGTTACATTTTCTACAACTATTCTGTATAATAACATAGATATCTTCAGAGCAAAGAATCAATAACTGTAAATATAAAACAAATAAAAATATGTATATCAACTTATAGATACAAGAAATGTAATCACCAAAAGCAAAGTTTTTATAAATACAGAGGAAGTCAAGAAATGAGCAGAAAATTCCTAGTAATGGAGGAAGTTTAAATTTCTGATTTCAGGTGCCCCCTAATCGCCTATCAACAGTTGGAGATTGTTGAGGAAAGTAGAGGCATATCTTTAGTGGGAAGCCAATGCCATATCGCCCATGTGCAGTGATGACTCAGCACACTTGCACATTTAGGCAGCACTAATTGGATTTAGTGGGATATTAATTTCTTTTAAAAAAAAGACATGAGATTGTGAGGGAGATGTGTTGGAGGGTCACACAGGAGGTGGAGAAGAGTCATGTTGAGGTGAATATGATCAAAATAAATTATATAACATGAAATTTCCAAATAAATAATACTTTTTAAAGTAAGAAGCTCTGAAAATATGTTCCGTGTCACTGGCACCCTGCCATAGACATGGGTCATAATGATGATGACATCTTGCAAAATATTTCCTAATGTATTGTTCACATTAAAAATCAACTAAATTAAGTAATATACTAAAGTATTTGGCTATAACTTTATATACTGCAAATGAGCTACATTCATTAGAATAAGGATTGTGTAATACTCAGGCATCACAACAGACATAATGTCTGTATATCTAAGACTGAATGTTCCAATGTTATTAATTTTCTTTAGTAATTTCTTTTCTTTTACTCAAAGTAGATTTTCTTTCTTATACCATTTACTCTGACTATAGATTCCCATTCCTCTACTCCTCCCAGTTCCTTCCCATCTCCCCTCTCCTCTGGATCCACTCTCTGTCTCTCCTTAGAAAAAAGCATGTTTCTCAGAGATAACAACCAAACATGACAAAATAAAATACAACGTGATGAAACTAGGAGTTATTATAGAAATTGGACATGGCAACCAAAAAGAAGGAAAAGAGCTCAAAGTGCAGGGACAAGAGTCAAATACCACTCATTCTCATAGTCAGGAGACCAAAAAAAAGCTACCAAGTAAATAGGTGTAATATAAACACCGTGGACCTCATACAGACCCTTGTGGACACTTTGCTGTTTGCTTCAGTCTTATTGAGCTCATATGCACCTTCCATAGCTGTTTCAGAGAACCTTGTTCTATTTGAATTGGAATTTTTCAGCTTAACATCAATTCTATGTATTGTAGATGAATAAGAAGATTAAGAGCATTTTAACAATTTCAATAAATGTTCAGTGTTCAAAATGATCAGAGTATAAAGCACTTTTGGGACTCTGCTATATCTGTGAGAGCAATTGTACTAACCTCTGTATTTTATTTTGTAGTTATTTGCTTTCATGAATACTGTCAACAATCAGCTTTTTAGCAAAGATAACTGCTAGTGTGGAAAAATCCCATTTTAGAGATGAAGAGGTATCACCATTCTATTTAAATAATTTTCTTTTTAAAAGTTTATAGTTTGTGTTACTATTTTTCTCATTTATTTTACAATAAATCACAATTCGCCTCCCTCTTCTCCTCACATTCCCTCTCCCCACCTCCCATCTACCCCATCCATCCATTCCTCTATCTCTGAGATTCAGAAAGGGGCAGGCTTTTCATGCGAGTCAACATAGAATGGTTCATGAAGTTGAGGCAGGGCAAAATCTTCACCCTTGCATCAAGACTGGGCAAGGCAACCCAAGATGGGAAATAGGTTCGTAAAAGCCAACTCAAGCACCAGGAACTCCACTACTAGGAGCCTCACAAACAGGCCAAGCTATATAACTGTCACACACATGCAGAATGCCTAGGTAGGTGCCATGCAGGCTCCTTAGCTTTCAGTCCAGAATCTTTGAGCTCCCACTGGCTCAGGTCAGTTGTCTCTGTGTGTTACACTGTCATGACCTTCATCCCCTTGGCTTGTATACACCCAGCATCTCTCTATTCAAGAGGACTCCCAGCGCTCAGGCCAGTGTTTATTTGTGGATCTCTTGCATGTGCTTCCATAAGGTACTGGATGAAGTGTCTATGATGACAGTTAGGGTAATCACCAATCTGATTACAGCAGAAAGACAGTTCAGGTACCCTTTCTAGGAGGCTGATCTAGGGTCATTCTTGTGGGTCCCAGGGAGTTTCCCTGGTACCAGGTTTCTCCCTAACACTAAAATGCCCCCATCAAGATATCTCTTCATTACTCTCCTCCTCCTACCCCCAACCCAGCCAATTGGATCCCTCATCCCCACACCCTGCCTCCAGTTTGCCAGGAGATCTCATCTAACAGACCATTCCACATAACAACTTTCAGAACTGGAGATACACGTTCTGTGTGCTATGAAGTCATATATTATTTTCTATAGAAATCCACACTGTTATATATTCTCCACCTCAAAATTTTATTTTGAAG
This sequence comes from Neodon shergylaensis, assembly GCA_025134845.1. Taxonomy (NCBI): domain Eukaryota; kingdom Metazoa; phylum Chordata; class Mammalia; order Rodentia; family Cricetidae; genus Neodon; species Neodon shergylaensis. The sequence continues at coordinate 46,624 of JABTXL010008511.1, forward strand.
TCACATGGGCACAGTTTACCCAATCAGTCTATGAGAAATTCATAAATTCTTTTTTTTTCTTTTTTATATTATTGTGTAATCATATTATTTTTCTTCTCTCAAGTTCTCTGAGATCCTTCTCTCATTCTTCCCCACCAAACTTGACATTTTTCTTTTGTTAGAAAAATAAAAACAGCAAAGCATGCACAAAATATGGAAACTAGTTTGCATTGGTCAATTACTCCTGAGCATTCTGTGTGCCATGGTATATCGATAACTGGGTGAAATTGATAATTGCTTTTCTTCTCCAATACAAATTGGAATACATCCAAGCAACATGAACATTAATCAACAAGACTTATCTCACCTTCTTATGTATTTTGAGGGGAGTACTAAATAGAGGAATGACTTAACAGTACAGAGTTGGTATGAATGTGCAATGAATGTCAATTAGGATATGTGGTTTAAGTATGTGTTATTATTAGAACATGAACTATGCAAAAGAAATTACAAACAGAAAATTGTTTGATAGAAATGAAAGGAAATCTAAAAGAGACTGGTTCAATGGCATAGAACACATAATATTTTATTTCAAATGAATGTGACAATGCTATTCATATTCACTAGAATCTGCCTCAAATATGTTATTTTTATTTGAAACACTCATACATCATATTAAGAATAATCAGCTTTTCTGTCTTAGCGAAATCCTCTGTTAAGTTGATACCCTGGACCTTCTATCGCAAATTCTCAAGAGTGTTGATAAATCATCACTTCGCATTTTGTCATGGATTTTGTATTTCAGTAAGTTATGCAGCATGTGCTTCAGGTTAGAGACATACAGATATTGTACCTTAATAAGCTTTTCAGTATGAATTTATAGCTTTTGACTGTCGTAGGAAAAGTGCATATTTTACTTCTTCCCAACTTGCTTTTGTTTTATAGTTTCAAATTTCCAGTGACCTATGGACAAGGAAAAAGTAGCATTTGATTCATTTGCAAACCGAAAAAAAGATATAAGAGTCACTCTACTTAGAGAAATTTATATTTGTATTGTTTTTCTGTATTATTTTCTCATGTGTATTAAAATACTAAGTTATTTGTTGAATGCTATTATTATCCCAAAAGTCTATTTAGGAACATATAGCAACATATTTTAACTTCAAAAATAGTCCAAACTCTTAAAATAAAATTTCATGTTCTTTTTGTTATGATATCTATCATTTTAATTTATACATATATTTAACTGTTTTTTATTATTATAGTAAATATAAAGTTACTTTTATTATTTTGTGGTTTATATATAATTTTTGGTCTATGGGAAGTTCATATATATTCTATTTTAATTGCATCACTGACTCCTTCAACTCTTTTTAGAGTTCCTCTTTCATAATCCCTTCAAGTTTTTTTTTTATAACCTGGTGAGTCCAGTTGAAGATGTATGTATGGGCTTAGGGCCAATCAGTGGAACATGGAACATACCACTAAAGAAAATCCGCTCTCCTTGCTTGAGAACCTATCAAATGCCAAGAATTCCTTGGCTAGGAATTAAGACTCATAAACATCTCCGTGGTCCATGCTGAAATGTATACTGACTTGATTGTGTGTAGGTCTTATGAAAGCAACAATTACTTTGTCTTCACAAATGACAGTCCTGTCATGTTCAGAAAAATAAAAACACTTATACATTAGTTCCTTCTCATGCCATTATTCTTCCCACACCTCTCCCATCATCTTTCTGCAACTTCGAGGGGAGACAATGCGATAGTCATTTATGTCTGCCTAGACACTTATTTGTACTAAGCTAGTTGTAAGACTGTGTAATATCCAATGCTCACGTCAAAAGAAAGCATCTCAGAAAAGCACTGAAAGCAATGCAAATCTACAGACATAAAGAGAACTGTTTGTAAGGCAGTTTGATATAATGCCTACTTAGGAAACGAATAATAATGAGTTCTCCCTGTAGCCTTAGAGTGCCATATTTTAAGTTCATGATATGGAATAATGTACTCAGCTTCAAAACTGGGTACTTATCACAAAGATACAATTTTCTAACAAAATTCCAAATAAGGCAGATATAGCCACCAAATTAACCATAAAAATTGACAAAGTAAATAATTTATGGAGAATATAACCTGGAAAAATACTAATAAAAACTTAAAGAACTATTCCAAACTAGTCACCTGAATATTCCCAGACTGTTGCTTTCCTTTAAAAAGGTCAAAATAATTCAAAATCCTCCTCATCTTTTTAAGCAATATGAGGATTAAAGACTTACATTGTTATTGTTAATCAAAGTTAATCGTGAAAATAGAAAACATTTGAATAATTCTAGGTCTGTATAATTATAGCTGAGACAAAAGATGGGAAATCATTGAGAAAAATCAATAAAAATAAACAAAGCCCGAATATTATTATGTTTGTATTTCTGCCTCTGTGATGCTGAATATGCAAAGTCGGTTGGTGGAGGACTTAGAAGCATCAGCAATATGATGCTTACCAAGTTATACATGGAAGTACATAGATCTGATGGGGCAATGCTCTAGTTCACAGAGATTCACACCTAAGATCTCTTCAGTCTCTATGTTAACAGAATCTACTTTCTTTGATAGAGCAATCATGCTATTTGGAAGTTTGAAGGTACGAGGACATACAGACTGCTGATGAAGGCAGATAGCACTCCATTGCCCCAGGTTTTGTGTTACCAACAAAAACATTGTCGGTACTGGTATCATCATAGGGCCCAATCAGATTTGGTTCTGCACCTACATGAGTGTTACATACTGAAAATAAGGCTTGAGTATGATAAATCACTACAATGTGTTAAATGTATTAAGGACTTGCTGCCGATTGTATTTCTAACTATTGTTTTGTGTTTGCAAAAGTATATAGACTTGTACTCCAAACTTACCGCTGCAAGTGTGGAAAGGTGGACCACATTTTAAAGTCACTAATGAGTGTTTTTTTTTTAATTTTGGAATTGTAGTTTCCAAAAGGAAATTATACCACCCAAATCTCACATACTTCTTAGCCTTTACAAACCAACAAAATGACCAAAAGCATTGTCTGTAGTTCATAAGATCTAACACATATACAGAATTAAAACTTTACAAATTAAAAAAAAATTGAAGGTAAATGAGCAGAACTAAAACTAATCATTCTGAGATAATCCACGACCATAAAGACATATGTTGAGTGTTGTGAATTCTAATGTTCAATCCTTAGACATCTGTATTTTATTTGGAATATCCATAGAGAATTAGTAAATTAATAAGGGACTCTGGGATCGTTGTATATAAAAAAAGAAAGATAGAATACATTGATATGAAGTGGGAAAGAGGAACCAAAAGGGTTAATAGGGTGGGGTTGGTAGAGAAAATAAAAAGATGATAAAAGGAGGGGTAACTAAGATTGTAGAGTACATCTTGGATCAACACTTTTTTGGTAACAATGTAGAAAGATGGGCATATAACTATCTGAGTTCTACTTATTGAGACACTTGCCCATTATTGACCCTAAGACTGCCTCTAATATAAACCATAAAGCAAGCAGTCCTCAAGTAAGCTACAGACATAGTATGGCTATTTCCTTAGAAACTTTCTAGGCTGACGAACTATGACTCTAGCAATAAGTATCCTTTTTATTTTTTTATTGATATTTTTTGAGCTCTACATTTTTTTTTCTGCTCCCCTCCCTGCCTCTTCTGTCCCCTTCAACTCTCTCCCAAGGTCCCCATGCTCCCAATTTATTCAGGAGATCTTGTATTTCCTACTATCCTTGTAGACTAGATATATGTATGTCTCTCCTAGGGTCTTTATTGTTGTCTAGGTTCTCTGGGATTGTTATTTGTGGGCTGTTTTTCTTTGCTTTATGCTTAAAAACCACTTATGAGTGAGTACGTGTGAAAATTGTCTTTCTGGGTCTGGGTTACCTCACTCAAAAAGATGTTTTCTAGCTCCATCTATTTGCCTGCAAAATTCAAGACATCATTACTTTTTTCTGCTGTCTAGTACTCCATTGTGTAAATGTACCACAATTTCCTTATCCATTCTTCATTGAAGAGCAATTAGGTTGTTTTTAGGTTCTGGCTATGACAAAAAAAATTGCTGCTATGAACATAGTTGAGCACTTGTCCTTGTGGCACGATTGAGCATCCTTTGGATATATACCCAAAAGTGGTATTACTGGCTCTTGAGGAAAGTTGTTTTCTAATAACAATAAGTATCATTTTAAATGGTATAAATTGTCCTCTGTTAACCTGAACTTCTTCTATGTATGAAAAAAATTCTTTAACACTCTCCTGCCAGCTATCATCAGTTACTCCATAGAGTTCAACAATCATTTTTCTTCTATGCAACATTTCTCTAGTCAGTTTGGATGGAGTTCCTTTTGGCTCATAACTAGGAGAGATGGTGGTACACCTTGATGGAAGAGCACCTGCTATCCAAAAAGAAAAGGCCTTTCTTTTACACTTAACAATTATAAAAACTTGGCACTAATGGGAAAAGTAGAGGATATCATGTCTACAGAGTTCATCATCCTTGAGTTTCCCAAGGTTCAGGGTTTCTCCACTGAGCTTTCTGAGTGTGCTTCTCAAGATCGCTCTTCTATCCAGGGAAGAGCTTTACTCTTGGCATTGATAACTTTCTATGTCTCTGTAATCCCTTACATTTAAACCTTGTGTTAAACTTAAGTGTCTTTGCTCTCTGCCTAAAGAGGATACTCTTTATTTGTTGTTGAAGAGACACTACGTCTTTCACATGCTGCATGAAATATTTACCAGCCACATTGCTTTTGACTTTCTTCATCTATGTTCATTATCACCTTATATACTAGTGACAGATTTAATATGAATAGTGCTGTTATGGCATGCTTTTGTTAAAAGTGCCTGTGACCTCTGAACCACTAACAGTAGAGCAATTCTACTTCACAGTTATAGTTTGTCTTTTGTCTTAAGATATTTTTTCTCTGGTCTGCTCAAGAATAGGTTGCTTGGTGCAATAGACTTGAAGAAGGAGCTTTGGTAAGAAAGAAGTCATTTGAAATCTACTCAATGGAGTTGCACCATAAAATAGTTAATGAAGGGGAAAGAGGAAAAGGGGAAATACCACTCTTAATGCAATGGAAAATTGGTCTCAAATAAACACAATACAAGACCAAAAACAAAGACAATGGAATCCTGAACATAGGATAGTCTTCAGTAGTTTTGAATAGTGGCAAAAATCATATTGTTTCGATTTTTAAAAATCAGTGATAAATTGAGTTCCAAGAGGATTTGTTTATGGGCTCACTAAGGTAATTTTGAATGAAATCGATATCTACATATGCTAAAACATAAAAATATAATAAGTTTATTTTTTATAAGGCATTAAAATGCAAATTATTTAGCCTGGACAGTAGTAAACAAAATTCATAATGAAGATAAGATCTATCTTAACCAAAATAAGTACATTATATGTAGAATAGGTATATTTCATAGCTGATATAAATTATCTTCATGTTCACACGATTTGTTTTCATGCATAAATGAATAAACCTGTTGGATGAACCTTCTTTCCCATTCATAACAATAACTTCTCAAAAAAGACACATAATATTCTATTATTGCTTATATTTTGGTGGTTATATAATGCCACCTTCAAGCCAAAAAAATTGGTATTTGTAGTATTCCCCAAAACTCCAAATCTAGCTATGTTTTCTTGAAAAGTTTAGCCTAATCAACTTTCACATTTTACATTCAAGGCTAATATCATCATAGAAAATTTTTGAGAGTTATTATTTTTAGTACCAGGGCTCCCAGATTAAATTCTTTTTTTTTCTCTTTCTTTCTTTCTTTCTTTCTTTCTTTCTTTCTTTCTTTCTTTCTTTCTTTCTTTCTATTAATTATTTATTAAAGATTTCTGCCTCCTCCCCACCATCGCCTCCCATTTCCCTCCACCTCTCCCAGTCAAGTCCCCCTCCCTCGTCAGCCCAAAGAGCAATCAGGGTTCCCTGCCCTGTGGGAAGTTCAAGGACCACCCACCTCCATCCAGGTCTAGTAAGGTGAGCATCCAAACTGCCTAGGCTCCCACAAAGCCAGTACGTGCAGTAGGATCAAAAACCCATTGCCATTGTTCTTGAGTTCTCAGTAGTCCTCATTGTCCACTATGTTCAGCGAGTCCGGTTTTAGCCCATGCTTTTTCAGACCAGGGCCAGCTGGCTTTGGTGAGTTCCCGATAGAACATCCCCATTGTCTCAGTGTGTGGGTGCACCCCTCCCAGTCCTGAGTTCCTTGCTCGTGCTCTCTCTCCTTCTGCTCCTGATTTGGACCTTGAGATTTCAGTCCGGTGCTTCAATGTGGGTCTCTGTCTCAGTCTCCCTTCATCGCCTGATGAAGGTTAATATTCAGGAGGATGCCTATATGTTTTTCTTTGGGTTCCCCTTCTTAACTATAATAAGTTTGTAAACTGAAATATATGAGTTTGGTTTTGTGGTGTAAACAAAATGTAGAAGGAAAGTGAGGGTCATCAAATACTAGGTTAGAGAGAACCAATTAGTGCTAAAAATAAGCACAAATTACCTTTTCGCCTCTTTTGTTCTCTTTTCTCACCCAAGCATAAAACAGTGCTTTAAATCAAATATCAGGTAATCTTCCAATTTTCATTGATAAATATTTTAAGACATTCAGGAGTGCTGACAGCTCTTTAATGATGTAATTAGATGATATATAGGTGAAAGAAACATTGAAGTTGCTCTGCTGTCTTCTTTTAGAAAGATGTGCTTACATCTTGCGTAAGATGTAAGCATTATCATGATTACCTTAAGGATGCAAACTCATTCTCATGAGAAATAATTTCATCTTATTCATGAGTCCATTAAGATGTGCTATTGTATAAATTCAATCATCACTAAAGTCAGCATTAGAAACGAAGATATAATATAGAATTGGTGAGTTGATATCTCATCAATAAGCTATATGAATGTTAGTAAGTCTTAAGATTGACTGAATCAATAGTATGAAAAATAAATAGGTGTTGACATGTTAACTTGTATATTTTACAGTACTGATTTGATTGTTCATTTTCATGAAATTAAATATTACACAGAAAATAATTTTTGTAAATGTGATGTTTATGTGTTTACTTCTACTTTGGCTAATATTTCTAAAATATATCATTTTCTTTTGTAATTATCAAATACCTTAAAAAAGGAAATGAAGGGAAGCAAAGAGGGTTTTTGTGGCCTCACAATTTCAAAAGTATGTCCTACCATGTTGTGAAGGCAGGAGATGGAATTGATTTGGCATGAGACAGCAGGAGCTGGCTTGTGGCTCATACCATAAGAATTCAGGAAACTGAGAGGTACTCTAGAACTCAGTAGCTTTCTGCTTTTCCTCCTAATCTGTCTTAACTTCTATCTCATAGTATGGCCACTCATGCACATTGCATGTCTTCTCTTCTCTAGAAATGTGACCACGGACTTTTCCAGAGGTGGGTCTCTTAGGTGATATTACACCCTGCCAATTTTGAAGATTATCAGTCACATTTGCACAACATTGTTTGCCCATAATATAAACCTTGTGCTGAATACCACCATTTCCTGAGAAGAAACCTTAAATATTCATAGAGAGTAAACAGGAAGGTCTTGAGTCGTCTCACCAGAGTTCCAATTCTATTCCATACTAATTAACTATAAGTTTCAATTCTTTTTTCTCAAGAATAAATTTTAAATAATAGTAGTTAATGACACATTAGGTTGTTGTGAGAATTGCATTAAGGAATATACACAAAGTACTGAAAAATATCAAGCATATAAGCATATAAATTACTATCAGTAATGGATAATCTTATGCCATTTTGTATCATATACTAAAATACTTATATTTATCTGAAATCTCGAAGATGATAGTTTGAATATAATCATTTTGAAACCTATAAGAACTAGCATATCCACTAATTGTTACAATGATGTATGTTTACCTTTAGTATAAGTTGCAAGTGAACAAATGCATGTTATTTAAGAAAAATACCAGCTTTTATTATTTTTTTTCTTCATAATGAGCATATAACAGGCTGGTCCTAACCATATGAAACAATGAGAATGTCAGATACCAGTCTTTCTGAAAATGAATGACAAGAGATGAGTGAGTTTATAGAAAAGTCAAAACAACAAATGAAAACTTATGTGGGGTGTGAAGTACCTGCAAATGAATCAAACAAACTCAAGAAACATTCCAATACTAAGAAAACACAAAGTATGAAAATTAAAAGAAAAGATCAAATGTGAATGCTAGAGAAAAGCTGACATTATAATAAAAACTTGTCTCAACTCCTATAGTATGTATGATACTTTGATTTGTTTAAACCCAAGTTTCAAGTCCCCTCTTTACTAATATTATTATCACTGCTACTTCCCATTACAACTAATAAGCAGATATTAATGAATATTTAAGGCAATAATTAACCCACTGAGACACGTCTGTATGATTCCAAACTAATTAGATGATGTAAGTTTTAAAAGGGGACAAACTTTGAAACTTTCTCTCAAAAATGACATAGACACAAAATTTAAGTAATGGCTGTTAAAGATAGGTTAGAGGATGTGGCAGAAAAAAACAATCTGATCTAATTTTTTTCTTTATTGTTATTAGTACATATTCAATGTATAAAAGAATGTGTTTCTTCATAGTACTTTGATGTAATTGGGTCATATTTCACTCCCCAGCTCTCCCTCCTCTTCTCCATACTCCAAAGTATTCCCTGTCACTTAGTCAAAACAATTATAAAATATTAAGCAAATAGATGGCTTACATACTCCTTAAGAATATTGCAGACACATTTAATTACGACACTTTATGTGGACAAAAATATTGGAGGATGACTAAACACATGTGGAAATAATTAGATATCTTGTTTGTCAACATCACAGGAAGAGGTTCTGATAAGATCAGTCACTCTACTGGTGAGGGCTTTGTATTCATGCTAGGATATAGCACCAGGATTACTAAGGCAATGAAGGGGAAAATATCAAGGTATTAAAATTACAGTGATGGGCAAGAAATATGGTTTTGAAACTGAGGAATTTAGTAACATAATTGCAGTTAATGGCTTCTCTCTCTCCAGATCTATTTTGACTCATGATTTTATTATTCCCTTAATGACCCATACGCCAGTATTGATTTTAAGTTTCAACATGCAACTAGTGAGTTATAAATAGTGAATTTATCAACTATGACTAAGCCATGTATGACTGCATTGTGCATTGGTGTGCCTATAATTATTACTTTCTTCTAATTATATAAACTGTCAAAACTCTTAATAAGAGACTATTTTTCCTTGATTCCCTAGTACAGTATAATATTTTCTAGGATGTGCTGATTTTCATTTAACATCTATTTTATAACCCTTGATATCTTATTTTTAACGATTTTTTAAATTATTTTTTAGTGTGGTATGTGTATATGCATGCTGGTAACCAGGGACATTGGATCCCTCTGGACCTAGAGTTGTAAGCAACTGTGAGTCACATGACACGGTTGATGGGAACCATATTCATGTCCTTTGTAAGAACAGTGTGTGCTTTTCACTGCTAAGTAATCTGTTCATTCCCAAACACCTTGAAAAGAAAATTCATTCCCTGTTTGTGAGTGTTTCCTACTCTGGCTATAATATATCACATTTAGTGTTAAACTGTTTCACTTGAATAGTATGGCTGATTGGTATTATGTTAACGTATACAATTAACATAAATGGTCTGAATGGTGTAAGTGAGAGGTGAAAACCCTTCAGAATGCAACAGCCAGCCATGGCCTCTGCCAGCTCTGTTCACCAAGTTTTCATGGAATCCTCAGCAGAGCACTGGCTTTGACCCTTGATATTTGAGCTACAGTGCTACATTCTGATGAAAACTGACCTTCTAACAGATTTAAACTCTTCAAATGTGATTAAAAATTTACCCTCAAAAGAGAGGTAAGAATGCAAATTCCTCATTTATTTAGAATTTATATTTGACAGTGCTATTCCTACTTTCAAAATGTTAGGAATGAAATTGCAGACAACAAACAGTGATGTTGGAAGTAAGCTATAGCAGCTTAGTTTGTAGTCTTACTCTGGTGTGAACTTTATCTGATTTAGGAGATACACAGTCTGCTTGAATTGCTAAGAATAAATTATCCTTTTGCTATGGCCAAGCAAAGAACAATAATACTATAAAATTCTTTAAAGCAGATATTTGGAGAATTTCTCAAGGTCAGAGTGTTAGAATTGTTCATTATAAAGAGTTCCTAAAAGGCTGAGGGTACCTGAAGCTAAAGTTCTGACAGAATAAAAACAGCAACAGAAAAAAAAACTCAGACTGTGAAGTAGTAATACTTCATATAAAAATAATAATTTCATTAAAATAAAAACAATGAAATGTTACTTATTTATGATAATTCATCTAACATAAACATAATAAAATGCGATGATTTTCAGTGAAAAGGCACAGTGAGAACAATGAAGGAAGGCTCCCATATTAGAGAATGAATACCTGAACTGCCCTTAACACTGCTTCTGTTTGAATCCTTCTCCAAATACAAGATTGAAAGAATTTTTCTTCATATTTATCCCTAAAATTCTAGCTTCTATTTTTGGTGGGTCCTGAATAAAAGGAATACAAAATAAACAAACTAGCTATACAAATGTAACATAAATAGCTGCATAGGAATAATTTGGAAGAATGAAAAGAAAATTATTAAGGGATAGTTCCCCAAAATTCGCATCAAATGTTTTTTATAATGAACATTGAAACTCTCATCCCTGTCACTTGGGAAAAAAAAAAACTGTAACAAAGAAGATCCCACCAATCCTCTGTTACCTCATCTGTCTGTGTGATTGGGCTTTTCCCACTTCTGTTGCTTTTCCTTTGTTTACCACTCCTCCACTGACTGTTTGCTTAAAGATTTTTTTGATTTGTCATTTGCATAATGTTTATTATTGTTGCCTCCAAGTATTATCTAATATCTGCAAACACATTTTAAAAGGAGATAACCCCTTGAAGGAGATAACCTGATCCAACTTGACTCATGAATAATGAGATGAATGAAGTTCACAGTAATAATACTGAAAATTGACTTCCATTATAATTATTTGATAAAGGATTTGATAATCAACAAAACCCTACTTCATTTGTGTGACTAAAAATTTCCTTTCTTTTCGGCATTAAATAAGAAGAGTAAACTATGAATTAGTAAATCAACTATTTGCCTAGCAATGAATTGATCTTGGTTTCTATATTGGTGAAATCTTTTCTAAGACCTTAAACAAATGTTCATCTTCACACACACACACACACACACACACACACACGCATATAATGCATATGACATATTACCTATATGTATATATAGATATGTATTATCTATATAAAATATGTTATCTATGTAACATATATTATCTATGGTGTATATATATTAGTGAAGATAAACATTTGTGTATATGTATATATATATATGTATATATATATATATATTCTATGAAGTGGGAACAGTATATTAACAAAGTTCAAAGAATTGAAGGAGAAAATACCAAATAAAATGATAAACATAATGCCCAGAAATTGTGTTAATTAATTTTAGCTATATTAAGTTAATAAGAAATATCAGTGAGTTTATATCAATGTCATTATTTTGTATTTTACCAGCCATTAATTTACAGTCAATTTACTTATTTTTTTCTGGGAGTAGTGGCCACTGAACCCACTCTCAGCTGGAGCTTTAGAAGCTTCTCTGAAACTAAAAATTTTCATAGCATTATTTCCCAGTTTTTCCCTTTATTCTCAGAGCAAACCTGTCTCCCATCAGAGAGTAATAACTATGCCATTACTTGATAGATATTTTGCTTTGAAATTTCATCTCTCAAGTAAAGTTCATTCTCACCTAAATTTTCAGGACAGGAGAAAGCCTAGGCAGAGTTTTTGCCAGAATATATCACAAATGTTCCCTGGTCCAGTTTCTGATGGATTCCTTGTTCACCTTTAAAACAGGGCAAACATGGTCTTTATTGTTAGTCCACCTCTTCATGCTCTGCTTTTCCAAACTCCAGTGAGGCTGCCCAGACACACACTTGAGACTGCCTGAAACCAGACCAAATGTTTTCAAACTGTCTGGTCAGGCTTATAACAACAGTCCCACCTCACAGCATAAACATTGTTAGGTATGTTTGTCCTTGCTCTAGGAAACACTTGAAAGAACAACTTTAGAAAATTCAGATTTCTTTTAGCTTACAGTTTCAAGAGATTAAGTCAACTATGACGCACTTGCTTAATTTGGAGGTCATGTGACACATGATGGTCATATCTTCAAAGATGGAGAAAAAAAAAACAGGGGAACTGAGATGAGTAGAGGGAGGAGAAACTGTCATCCAGATGTAGTGTATGAGAAAAGAATGAACAGGAACAAGAGGAAAGAGAAATCCAAATGGAAACTAGAAGTGCATAGAACCTTCAAAGGCTGTACTTCTTACAGTACCCCAGTTGTTCCCAACCACCCCAAATGTTTCTTTAGCTAGAGACCATGCACAAGACACCCTCCAGTTCCAACAGTAGTACATTGATTGCCATACAGTATTTGACAACTTACCCTTACCGTCTTCTTTATGCCTTATACAGTTTGCTTTAGTCTTCATAGAAAATGAACAAATGAACCATTTTAATCTTTTGCCCAATAGGTCTGTACTTTTGCCTCACCAGAAACACCTGAATACATTTTTTCTCTTTTGTTTGCTCATATATGTTTCAACTTTTTCCTTTGTGTTCATATATTCCTTTACTATTGTTCACATTGTCAATAAAGTGACTACTTGATAAATCATATTTTCACTTTTTCATCATCTATGTTGTTTCTGATTATTGCTATTATTATGCTGGAGAACTTCCTGGTCGAGTTTGTTAATATTTTTGTACATTTTTTATGTGAATTCTTTGTGTTCAATGAAATGTCATGAGCCAAGTAATCATTACTCAGAAAATGAGGTAAACATTTAAAAATAAATGCTTCCCAGACTTTGACGAAGGTTTTGAGGAGACCTGTCAGTGTTACAGTAGCTAGCTTTTCGCCCTGTTCTCCACTGCACATGTATGTTGTGTAAAGCCTTAGGTCAAACAGAGATGGGGAATTAGAACATTGTCAAATGTTTTATGGAAAACTATACTGATGTGAGTTTGTATGTGGCCTTTTATAGGTCTGCAAATTCTTTGGATCTTTTAAAAGGTGTGTGTGTGTGTGTGTGTGTGTGTGTGTGTGACCAGAAGAGGGTTTTCAGTGAACATGTGAATCTCATGAAGTTGGAGACGTAGGTGTCTGTATGTAGGAGCTGGGAAATAAACTTGTGAAATTTACAAGAGTAGTGCATGCTTCTAATTGCTGAGCAATTTTCCAACCTTTTACGAGTCATCTAGGATCATTTCCTGTATGTGTTTTCCTTTTATTTTTGATTAGCATGTTAGTATTCTCAACTGTTATTACCATGTTAATTTGCTGTGATGTTGAACAATTACTCTTGATCTGTTGTGACAAACATTAGAGGAATGGGAATGATTTCTCAGAAAATAACTCAAGGAAAAGTACTGAAGTGGAGCTGGTTAGATCTTACTATTTGTGACCAGATGGATCAATTACTAGTCATTCACAGAGTATAGTGATTTTGAGACTTCTTATACATTTTTACTCTTCTGGTGTCTACTAGGTATGATGCATGATTAATAAAAACTCAGAGAGAGAAATTGGGGTTCAATCTGAAGATTCAAAAAGCAAAACAGCCAGCCACTGGCTCTTACCTCGACCTCAGTCTGAAAATGGCAATCCTGCCTCCCAGAATCTCAGAATGAAACTCTCTGTTGAAAGCAGTTTCCTCCAATTTTATAATCCTCTCCAGTGCTGGGATTAAAGGCATATACCACCTCCACTAAAGGCATGCACTTCCCAGTTTCTATGGCAACTAGTGTGGATACTGGGATTAAAGGTGCCTGTATTTATGGCTACTGAGATTAAAGATGTGTGTTACCATAACCTGGTTTATGAGGCTGACTATTTCACTCTCATATCTTCAGGCAGTCTTTATTTATTGAAATACAATTGAAATGCCACTACAGGGTGATAATTTCCATACTGAACGGAGCTGTGAAGTTGTTGGCTTGATGAATACCATAGAGCCAAGAATATGACTCGTCCAAATCCTGTAAGGATTATGGTATCATTATGATCAGGCATTTTCTTAGGTAGATGTTTTTTAAGTTATACAAGTCATTGGTTAATTGTTATCATGCATACAACGTTATCTTGGACAGCTTTGACTTATTTACATTGTTTAAGAGGAAGATATTACTTGTTTCATGTACTAATATGTTTCCTTAGTAATGTAAGTATTTATTCTGCTGTACTACAGACTGAGCCACAGGCCTTACACTTTATTCAAATGTACTGCCACTGAGATGGATCCTTTGTCAATTTTTGTGGCTCTTCAGTCCATGCTACAAACATTCTCCATTGTTTCATTTTTAAAATGCAATATAACTTGTACTCACAATAATGTGCAATAAAGAAGTTATATATTACAGATTTGTTAACACAGAACCTGGGGATAAAATAATACACATGACACGTTCTCTAAAGGGCAATGTAAAATCTGTATTTAAATGAGCGTATTTCCATTTTCTCCAGCTTTATCTATAATTTCATATGATTATAACACATAGTTCTTCCAAATTTTAGAACTTCTAATTTCTGCTGACTGCCTTGGATATCACTTTACAAATATATGGCAAAATACATGTCTACTAATGAGACATGAATTTTGTCATAGTTTTAGGCTCAGGTACCCCATTTTTTGTCTATATAGGACCCTTTATTGACATACATTTTTCCTTAATATATGTTTATATTGAATTTTCCATTTAAACTTAGATAAATGAATGCTCTGTCAGGTTTTCTAAGATGCTAAGCCACAGGCATTAATTATTTTAAGACTCTACCCAAGAACAATTAAACTGCCAGTAACATGTGTAAATAATTCAGTTATTTCTCTCTTTTCACATTGACAGGCCTATATGGAGAGTAAATGAGTAACTACCATTCAAAGTCACTGTGGAATTCAAAGACAAGGAGAAGTCAGGCAGACAGCAACTGGATACTCTTTGTCTAACCTTGATGAAGTGTGAATTGCTGCCATCATGAAGTCTTGGGGTTTTCATATTTAGCAGTGTAGTGTTAGGTGTTTCAGTTCAACTGGAAAAAAAAACATAGCAATTATATAATGCATGGTGATTATATTTACACTGCTTGGCCAATGACTTAGGCATATTTCTAGTTGGCTCCTACATCTTTTTTTTCCCAGTGAGACAGGGTTTCTCTGTAGTTTTGGAATCTGTCCTGGAACTAGCGCTTATAGACCAGGTTGGTCTCGAACTCACAGAGATCCGCCTGCCTCTGTCTCCCAAGTGCTGGGATTAAAGGCATGTGCCACCACTGCCTGGTGATTATATTTAATACTCTTTGATCAAGTACTTTGATCAAAGAAAACCAAGGAAGTCCTTTCAGCTCACTTCAATTAAAGAGACTTACTATTCTATATAATAATAAAAAAAAAAACAGAATTATCAGACTTAGTAAAAGATTAGAACCTACCATTTTAGGATCTTCTTTGGAGCAAGGGTCTCATGAATTTTGTTAGGATGCTACTGTCAATTCCTGGTGTCATCCCATTTCTGTTATCCCAGATCCAATAAGAAAAGTACCACAATAGACAGCTATGTTCAAGTATTCTAATAGCTACAGTCACGGCAGTGTTCACGAGTCTTCAGTTCGACGATCTAAGAGTGATGAATTCAGCTCATTTGCTCTGAAATTCAGAAAAGAAAATTTGCTTTCAGTATGCCTGGATAAAAAGGAATAGTTATTTTGTGACAAAGGTTGTAGATGCTTCTGGTCCCTTTCAGGGACGGAGGGCAATTTACATTGCTGCACACACAACATTATTTTTATGAATTATCAACTTCTGTCCTTAATTCATTAATACAACACACAGAAATATTAGCCTTTCAAAAATCAATATTGAATTTGTTAATAAAATGAAGTGTTGTAATAGCTACCTTCCTCAGCAAGAGACCTGGTCCATTTTCTAAGGATTTACCATTGCTTATGGATTCACTTAGAGATGATACATGTTGAAAATACACTGTCAAATTTGTAGACTTTTGATTGTACATCCTTTTTGTATTTTTCTATTTTAGCACTCCAAGTAAGGGTCAGTTTGAATAATGGTTACCAGAGTCATATCCTCTCCAGACATAGAGAGATATTACAACAGATAGTGGACTTATCTTGCTATCTTGGTGTACAAGTCCTTACAGAATCTCTGGCAATGACCTTCAGGATAAGTTTATGTACAAATACAGTCATTTAAATTTTTTATCTATACTGTTTTACTGTCTGTTACTATTTTCTTAGTTCAATTACAGATTAAATTCTATACCCTTACTTGTATTTTGAAAGGTAGGTATATAAAGAATTTATTTTTAATTTCTTTGTTAAAAGCTAAAAAAAATCACATATATGATGTGACTTTATAAACTGTTTTTTTTACATTTCAGTTAAAATGTTTATTTATTTATTTATTTATTTATTTATTTTAATTTTAGAGGCAGGGTTTCTCCGTAGCTTTTTGGTTCCTGTCCTGGAACTAGCTCTTGTAAACCAGGCTGGCCTCAAACTCAGAGAGATCCGCCTGCCTCTGCCTCCCGAGTGCTGGGATTACAGGCATGCGCCACCACCGTCCGGCAAATGTATTTATTTTGAATAACTTTCATCAACAAAGACATTTCTCTTATAGTTGGGCATATGAAGTTTTGTTGATCTTAATAAAGATTTCTCCAGTATCAACTTCCTTACCTTGAGTCAAAAGTTCTTCAGAAAGGAATGAGAGATACTTGAATTTTCTCTTTTAAAATAAGCATATAAGAAAGTGGGTATCATAATATCTTTAACACTTCCATATCAAGTATTTTGCTTATATTCATACCCTATAAACTTTATTAGATGCTAGTTTAAGGGATTTGGTATTTAGATTAGACTTCTAAACTGTTGATCAGATAGAGATTTTATGATATAGCATGACTTACAGTGTAGTTTTGTGAATGATTAAAATACCTTTCAAATTATAGTGTGTCACATCTTCCTGGTTAGAAGCCCATTGGTAGAGTGTCAGTGCTTTCCTTGTATATACTCTTGCAAACAGATGTGCAATTGTTAAAACATTCCCTTAATCAAGAATTTCAACCCAAGTCACCTTCAAACTCAGTTTTTAAGCTCATCCCCTTCCACTCCCTCCCCCTTCACCCCTCCACCAGGACACTAAATATGCCAGGATGCCATTTAATGGCTTCAAGGTGTCCTTCTCATAGTTGTGTCTTATTCCATTTAGAGTTTTGTGTTCATACAAAATGTCTCGGCGGCAGCTTAGAGAAATCTAAGAGCTTGAATACAAACCTAAGAGTCAAATAAGCTGTAAGAGTAACCTTGTGATATTCTCCTCACATCCTGGTCATTGTGATAATGCTGTTGCCTCTTTCAGAGCTATGTCTTATGTCTCAAATGAGGAAATTGACTCTGCTGCCATTACTGCACTACAAAGGTGCTTTCAGCTGTGCTATAAAGTCTATTGTAATGCTGAACAATAGAAGCACAAAGAGCTTTGTTCAAATGTAAGAGTTAGAAAGCACAAGGCAGGGGAATGTTTACTAGGAAATAATATACATCCTCTATATGCCATACACATCTTATGTGACTATGGGGAAATATTTATAACAAAAGATCACTTTGTACAACAAAATTAGCAATATTATAATGTTTTACAGTTTACAGTGAAAATTTAACACTAATACAATGAAATCCCTGCTTTGTGTGTCTTCTCCTCAAGAGGGTGTGTTGTGAAAATGCTTGTTTCTTTGGAGCGCTATAAAGCACTTGTGGATTACCATAAATTCACATTTTCTTTTACTATCAATAGTTTTTGTTTCCTGTGTTTTTCACCCCTACTGACTTGACCTCTAAACAGATACAACAAAGCCCAGTATCTAAAAATGCAAAATAAAAGAAGGTACAAGACTAGCATAAAGCAAAATGGAAATAGATACAACCGCAAAACGGTGTCTTTTCAAATAGTGAAGCAATTGTTAATGGGAAAGAGTCTTAGGAACAATAAGTCTAAAGTTAATGGCAAATGTTCTCATCTCAGGGTTGTACATATCTGGCATTGTATTTCCTAAGTGAATTGGTACCTGAAGTGATTATATCATCTAATGTGTTTAAACTTTAACATTATTTAATACACAGTTGATGATTAATGAACATTATCTAGCAACATTACTATAGTTTTATATTACAGTCATTACATTTCAAACAGTTTGCTATTATGGTTCATTAAAGGAACAAAATCCATATAATAAATATATATATTATAGAAGGACTTTTTAGACATCTGGCCCAAGTGATACAGCATTGGTGGGCATATACTGAAAGGCTGAATTTTCTATATTTACCCAGTTCACTTCTCTGAATATATCATCACACCCAATATGGTTTTGAAGGCTTACTTTATAATTGGAGAACTCCTGGTCTTCTGTCTCTATTGGAAGTCTGAATAAATTGTTTCTAATATTGTCAATGAAATGTCACAGCAGCAGGATGGATGAATTTGCCAGTAATAATGAGTTCAAGTAGTCAAAAAGAAGTTTCCACCATCAACATTGCCCCCAGTAGCAGGACGGCCCATGAACATCAATACCACATGCATATGGCTACAGATGTAGTACCTGGAGGCCATGATAACATTCCTGGCATGAGTTACCACAGAAGGGCATCTGTGATGTCTGTTCATGGCCTGTCACCACTGAAGGCCTTGCATATGTCCTTGGTCACTGCTTCTGCCTGAAGAAATGCTGATAGCCCTGAGCTGTGCTTCAACAGAGACCAGGTTGATGTGAGTGGTCTATGCTGTCACCTAAGGGCATGTTGATGTCCATGGTCTGTACTGGCACTGGACATCATGTTGAGGTCTGTGGCACATGTTATCACCAGAAACCATGTGGAAGTCCATATCCGTGCTATTACTGACTGTGTAGGACAAGGAAACTACTTTTGCCATGGTATTGATGACTACAGATTCACAGTTGAAAAAGAGGAAAAATCCTCTTTTTTTTTTTTTGGTGACAACTATACACCCATCCCACTCCATCTTCCAAATAAAGTAGCAGCCTATACAGAAAACCATTGAAGAGAAAGTTTAAAATTGTGATAAGGGTGCTGAGCTTTATCTCTCCACAACTGAGGGCTTTTGGGAGGGGTACAAGTAAAGAAAGACTCAGTTTTCTTTAGGTGGCTAGCTAGCGCGAGTTTGACCATGTGCTTGTGAGTATATGGGCAACAAATATTGAACTTGATGAGGAATGAGGTTATTTCTTTCTTTTTTTTTTTTTTTTGGAGGTGGGAAAGGAGGTTACAAAGGTGAGAGGGCCAGAACATGGGAGAATAAGAAATTGAGCGTGACTGGGGTACATAGTGTGAAACTCCCAAATAATGAAAAAAAATTATGCTGGAAAATAAATAAGTAAATAAATACAAAAAAGTATCCTTTTTTTCCATTGTGGTATATACAATAAGGATTCTTACAGGTTTTTTTTGGGAGGGGTGAATCTTTTGACTTCAATCATTCTTGTCAGAAAGGGTCCTTAAATGACTGTCCAGGAGTTCAGGTTTTAGTTGATTTTAGATGTAGTCAAGTTGGCCACCATGGTGATCTAGTCCAGTAACTTTAAGGACCCTTAAGTACTAGAATGCCAAGGTATCTCAAGACTGAGTGAAGTATCTACCTTTCTAAAATACACATACTAGAGCTGCCCATATAATTGCACCCAAAAGCTAGGTGAATAAGTGAAGTCTCTCTCTTCTGAAAAATTGCAGTTTTAACCTTACATTTACAAGTTAACTTATATATCAGCAGAAGATATAGAAAGCTATTGGTTGGAAACAAAGACTAGTATGAAATCCCTTTATACTAATTAGCTGAATAAACTTGACAAATCTAACTAAATAATCTCAACAAATTATCTGAAAAACAGTGATAATAACTCCATTATAATTTTGTGAAAATTAAACAAAATATTGTTTACTAAGAAAGAAGGTTAGAGCATCTGAAGATGCTGGTAGGTTTGGCAGTTATCACTTCTAAATGTTAAGAATCAGTGCTCAATAAAATAATGTTTATAAGTCACCATACCAAATTTACTTTCTCCAGTATAGATGATGAAAGTATACAAATAAATATTAACACATCATTTTCAATTTCTAATTACTTATTCAACTCAATCATTGCCTTCATAAAAGTTACTAATTTAAAAATATCCTAAATAAACTATACAAATGTCTTTTTACTGTTAAACTTGTACATCTTAAGGTAAAACTTTTTTGCTCAGAAGAGGTATTCAAAACTTAATACATTATTTTTCTCATTACTTCATATGATTAATGTTTCACTCATTTACTCATGCCTGTTAAGTTCTTTTTAACAGTGTTCCATATATATATACATATATATATGAAAGTTATTAATTTGTGTTTTAAGATTGAATAAAAAGGATTAAGAATTACTGAAAACAAATCTGATAGAAAATAAAAATTTCAAGGATTATTTTAAAATTTTGTTCTGCAAATAAATCCTTATAAAAGTGAATATTGGAAAAGAGGCTCAGAACATTTGAATGATTCTTTTTAATATACATTCCATATGTATATTTAATATAAGTATATTTATATGTGTATATATATATACATACAACATATATAGTTAGATGTATTATATATAGCAATTATAGGTTAAATATTTTAACACACATACATATATACATACATACATACATATGTATGTATGTATAAAATGCTGAGAGTGGGAGAAATGGTCCCCTCCAGGGAAGAACATAACAACTAGCTGTCTAATATCAAGTGGTCAGCCCCCAAAACATACATACAATTAATATTACACAATTGAGCAGGTTATATTTATGAATATATAGGTATACTAGTATATATTCAATGTATGTACATACTTACTCCTTTCATGTGTAACAATTACTAATAAAAATCAGAATGTGAATTTAAGAGAGATCAAGGAGGGCCATATTAAGTGTTTGAAGGAAGGGAAGGGAAACTGTAAATTACATAATTATATTATAATCTTAAAAATAAAAGTTATATAAATAGATTCTTTACTGGGAGACAAAAATAAATAAATACATTTATAAAGCAAAATAGGTTGCTATCATTTGGGAGGAGAATTCCTAGTTGGTGAATTATTCATATTTACTACCTATACTGACAAAATAACAGAAAATGTCTCTTTTTTTACACATTTCACAAAGCCAGGAGGAGACTGTGCGATTCTGGCCAGGAAAAAATACTCCACTGTGTCATCATGAAACTGCTGTGCTAATAAGTCAGGAGCCTGAAGACCAGGGGAAAGGTTCCATTATCATATACTTAACAATTCCTAAGTATGCCTTTGCTTCAGTGTGGTGTGGAAGCAAACATTACAGTAACATTACACTACAACTCCTTCCGCAGGTAATTCTCCACATAGCATCAATGGTAGTTCTATTGTCTATGCTAGGAACCGGGAACTTTTGAAGACAAGTATGATAAGTATGTTCTAACAAACATTCAAGTGGAAAACTGCATCTCTATAGCTCAATACTGCATTTCTCAGCATCCTTTGTATTTGATGGATTCAAAGCAAAGAGGGATCATTGTCAACTCCTAACTGGAGTCAGTTAGTGGGCACAGTCTTAGCACACTATTGTAGTTGCTTTTGTCCCCCTGTAGTGGTTGTTCTTTTCTCTTAGGTCACACTGTGATGCTCTTTTATTTATCTCAACCACTATTTTACCTGAAGTAATCAGCATATTCTGTGACACTACTAGAAATTTGTGGATTTCCTCCTAGATATTTTGTTTTCTTTGAACCTCAAAATGTGTTTCATAATAATACATTACAGCTATTATTATTATACCAATACCATCTTTAATTCTAGTATGCACATCTGCAGGTATCGACCATTGTAAGTTTACATATAACAAAGATATTGTGAGGAAAATGTAAAAAAATTTTCTTTTGGGTTTATGCTTGTATTACACTGTACTAACACAAAGCAACCTAATTAGTTAACAACACTTAAGACCATGTATTAATTTGGTAAACTTCACAAACAACCAAGTTTATTATTTAAATTTGCTATACAAAACACTCATAACTGAAAATAAAAGTACATTTTCAAGATTTCTCTCATATTACTTTCCAAGAGCATCTCACAACATGACCCAACATTTTAGACATGTTCTTCTGCAGTTCTAATGGAAAAAGTATTTCTAGACCTAGACCAAAGGGTCGGTTACTTGGAAAACAGTCTAAAAATATCATAACCAGGGGAACATAAGTTTAAAGGAAAGTGTGAGCAGAGTTCAATAGCTAAAAATTTAGGTCAAAACAAATATCAAACCTGGAAGGTGTGTAGTAGAGAGCAGCACAGATAAGGATGATGGATTGATATCCTAGTGAGAAACAAAGTTTGCTGTAGATTGCAGTAATGAGGTAGGAGTCTATCTTCTGTCCCTTGACCTTTAAACTGACTTGGCTTACCCTTAGGCTTGGGGAAGATGAGATAGAGATGATAAGGATTCCTCAGATAAGAATTCCTCAGATAATTTTTCCTGTTCTTATTCTGATTTCCTTTCTAAGGTTATTGGAAAATATAGAACATATAATGATTTAAATCTTTATGTGTTTGTAAATATCAGTATATTGGATTATTCTGTAAGTCCCTCTATTAAAGCTGATGTATTTCTATTTGTTACTATTTTGTGGATATCTTCTAATGTGTATCAATGAAGTCTTAAAAATATATGCTTAATGCAAAACTTAGGAGGTAAATGTGTACAAGTATGCATCTGCTTCTCTATGGGTGTATGATGAGAGAGAAAAGAGAGACAGAGATGCTGTTTCAATTACCATACTGGTATTAACTCGACAATTCTTCAAGTCATATGTACTTTATTGTGCTCTAGCCTGTGGATTTTTCCAGTAATAGATATCTGACTGTTCTATTCCTATCTCAGAACAAATTTTGAATCTTTAATCTTCAATATTCTAGGTCATCAGTTAAAACTGAAACTGATTAAATAGCCATACTCTCTTTCCCTTTTGGAGAAAATCTGCACATACCTAGAATAACTTGGGAAACACATCTTTTCCATCTGCTTGTGTGCACTTTGTTAGTAGTTCAAACCCAAGGAAAGATGAAATGGGACATCTATGAAGTACTCTGAAAGTCAAGAAGAGCAACATGCACAATCATACAGTTTTCTCCAACACTAATATCCAATGTTGAAAGATCTAGTGCTGTAATCTAGTTCACTGCTTAGTCTTGGCCATTCCTTCCTTTTGGGTGCCAAAATATTCCGTCTTGTTGGATTTCATGTGGAGTCTTTCTACAGAATTTGTATCTTGGACTCCACAGGGAACAACAATTCTGAAGCAAATTCTTTTTTTTGTTTGTTTGTTTGTTTTTGTTTATTTTTTTTAGTTGTTGAAAAAAAATTTCCGCCTCCTCCCCGTTTCCCATTTCCCTTCCCCTCCTACCACACATCGCCCCTTCCTCCCACTCCCCTCCCCCTCTCCCCTCCCCCCCACTCCATTCCCCCTCCCTCTCCAGAATGAAGAGCAGTCCAGATTCCCTGCCCTGTTGGAAGTCCAAGGTCCTCCCACTTCTATCCAGGTCCAGGAAGGTGAGCATCCAAACAGGCTAGGCTCCCACAAAGCCAGTTCATGTATTAGGATCGAAAAGCAAATTCTTATCTAGCCATCTGCCCTCTTGGCAGCATCACCAGGACCTGTGTCACTCTGTATCCAACAGATTTATTGTTCACAAATAATCATTTGTTTTGGAAAGGGGTTTTTCCATTGAGACATTAATAGAGGGTTCTTTAAAGTTTTTGTTGTGAATGTCTTCCTCAAAAACAAAACAAGAAAAGCTATATGGACTGGAGAAATGACTCATCCAGTAAAAACTCTTAAAATCAAAGCATTAAGATCACAGTTCATCCTAACTGTTACAAAGAGAAGAGGAACGACTCCAATTATCCATGGGTAAAAAGATTCTTCTTATAGATTGTTAGAGATTATGCTGCTTTAATAAATTGCTGACCTCAGTTTCTCCTCCAATACCAAGGACAGAGCTCTGTAGGGGGGAGGTTTTAATGAAAATATGCCATTTAGGACTGAGAGTTCCAAAATCTCTTGCTTTTTGCATGTTACTCATTCTCCTGTTCTCTGGTGATGATTTACTGAGGTACTGATCTATGAGTATAACAGAATTCCCAGAGGAGCCATTTTATTGAAAAGCTTCTTCAGCTGAATAATAATACTTGATTTTACTCTAGGCCATACCTAGTTTCAGTTTCATGGTCACCAGAGCAGTATCGGGCATGTGTTCCGTTCCACAAATGTCCCACAATATCTGTGCCCCTATTGTGGCATCATTATTGTAGAAAGTCACCATTTTAGATCAAAGGGTTTGCAGCTGGGTTGGTGGTTATATTTCTCCTCTGGTAGCATAAAGATTACCTCCTAGTACCCTGCACACTAATCAGTATGTATCACACTAATCAGTATGTATGTATTCTCTAGTTAGGCACAGTGTCAGCTTCTCCAGTTTCAAGAAATTGTAGGTACTGTTCTCAACATTAGGACTTTTATCATCAGCCTGTAAGGAGCAATCAATAGCCTTGCAATATCTTGAGTTGTTTGATGATTTACAGTGGGAATCATTCAGGCAATGACTCAACTAGATGTAGTCCATTCTTGCCATTGAAGTTTTCACTTAGTGGCAGAAGATATCTAACTGGGAAAGTGTGTCCCCACTTGGTCACTACATTTTGATTTCTTTCATATATGTATATATTTAGTAAAGCTTCTACTGCAGTAAGTTTCCATATGATCCTTTAGATGATCTTTAAATATTCCTTAGTATTAGTTGCCCCTCCCCATATTCCTTCTCTTTGTTCCCCATTCCCATTCAGTCTTCCCACTGTCTATGCACTGTTTATTCATAATAGTCTATGATGTTTTCACTGGCTTGAGAGAGTCATTCCCTCACTGTTACTTACTTGATGCCTAATGCCAGAGGTTCTACAGATTGTTGCAGACATTTAGAATGCTGCAAAACTAATATCAACATATAATAGAAAACATATTTGTCATTTTGTGTCTGTGTTATCTCACTTAAGAAGATGGTCTTCTAGCTATAGCAATTTACCTGAAAATTTCATAATTTCACTTTTTAGCTATTGAATAATCATTGTGAAACTACCAGTTTTTCATAAAATTATAAATAAATTTTTGAATTAGTATTATTGATATATTATAATTGAAAATTGTAAATATCTACAGGGCACAGGCTGATGGCTTGACATGTCTTTAGTGTTTAAAAACAAATCTAAAACAACCAATAAATATATCACATAAAATATTTTTTGTGAGAATAACATTCAGAATCTTGCTTTCTAATTATGCTAACATCAACACTATTATTTTAATTACATGATATTGTTCATATTTCTACCTATTGAACACCTAAATTTTCATGTGTTGCCATCTGGAACTAAGGGTTGGAGAGTATAGATAACAAAACACAAAAGAGAGAAGATGGTAACTATACAAGAAGACTAAGAAAATTCCAAATTTTTCCTTGCAGTTTTCTTCAATAAATTTCCTACAGTTTTATGTCAATGAAATGTTCAGAAGATAGGAGTCGTGTTTTTTTTAATGAAACTTTAATGCTCAATGAGGACAAATTAAATATTTGTAATGTAGCTATTAAAACCTATTAAATGGATCAGGTGGACATTTTATTCCTCATTATTTTGTTTTCATCAGTGGTATACCTCTAAAAGTTATCATTAATGTCTGCTAGATATATGATTAAAGCACAAATTCAGCACCAGGATGATGGAGTAGGAACTCCTCTACAAGTAAATGGCTAACTCTGATATATAAATACAAGATTAGCTGCATCTCCTTGTTCATGAAGGTTAAAGTACATTCTTACATTCTTCTAAGCCTCAGAATTAGTAAATAACTTTGTATTTTAAGAAAAATCATTAACTTTCTTCAAGTCCTAAAAGCCGTAAGCCCCTAGAATATATTCTATTTCATGTCATCATAAAATAAACGAGTCTCATTAATTTTCTCATCCCCTGTTACTTATAATTGGGATGTGTGGATGCAAATAAGCTTTAAGTATCTGTGGTCATAAACCAGCAAATGAGTTGGTTTCTCTGAAAATAAGCTGGGACACTTTAATGGGTTTCTGGAAATTATTTTTTATTAAGTTTGGAACATCATTACTAAACTCAATCTAAAGCAAGTTTCAAATGAAACAAAATTCCAAGTGAAAATATATATAGTCAAAGTGCTGCAGGTATAACTTAGCAATAGTAATCCTCCTTAGAAAATATGATCCTTCAGCTTCAACCCTCAGTCCACAAATCATTTTATAAAGATATAAACTGATGTAAAACTACAAATCAACTATAAGAAGAAAGATCTATTTATATCTTATTTTGTTCAAGGTGATAGCACAATAAAGTAATAATAATTATAATAAATAAATAATATTAGTAATAATAATAAATATTGGCCATAAAACACACAATTATACCTTGGCATTGGTTCTGTGAGGACAATGCATAGCTTTTATAGTCATGTTGACTTTATTAGCAAATGCATAAATGTACTAGGTCACCAGTGTATACATAACTGTTTAAATAAACCTACAACTACTCAGTACCAACACAAATGAGGGAAGGTAGTTATAGAAACCAAGACAGAATCTGAGTAATATTTGTGAAAATGAGGCTCACCTACCTTAAGGAAGAATGCACGCATTGTACTGTATGAGGGAAATGACATGAAAAATTTGTTATGATTATAACAAAACTCAAACAAGATTTGTACTCCAGGAAAACATGAGAGGAATGAGAATAGTAATATTTTTAAAAAGATATTCTCAAGAGTCCAGTCTCTTTTAACTATTCATGTTTACCTGTGAAAGTAGAGCAGGACATTTCTGTAATTCTCCAGATTTATAAAAACTGTAATAAAATTAGTGAATTTCAAATTAAAATTTTGTTATCAAAACTCTGAACAATAAATATGTCTACAGAAACATAGTAGAAGTTACATCCTTCTTCTTACACATGTGAAGTCAACGTGAATTCTGAATGACCAGGGGATGAGCCCTCTACTAAGAAATGCAAAAGAAAGAAGTAACTCAGATCAACTTCATCTAATTGGATGAATCGTGATGATGCCATAAAGGACATCTTTCCTTTGTAACATCATTTCATAAAGACAGTGAGCCAAAAGAGCAAAAGCATCTGTTAAAGCTAGTGAAAAATGCCAAGTATCCTAGAACCCCTTGAGAAATACTGTTGAGTCAAATGAAGCGGCTAGGGAGCCAATTATAAACCAGAACAAAAGAATTGCCTCACACAGGAGATGCTAACCAAACTGTTACTCGAAAACAGAGATCCAGTAAATAAATCGTCCATCAGGAGTGAGCTAAAAGTTCCAGCACGGCGTGGGATGTTTCTGAGTGACGTGATGTGAAAAAGAAACTCAAGGAAAAACGGCCTGGAGAGAGTGACCATGAACAATCCATCAAAAAGGAAATGTAAGAGGCATCAACATGACGGAGCTGCGCAAAGGAAGTCGAAGGGCACATAGGTAATATTAGTGTGATGTTCTTAAAGGATTTGAAAACCTCAGTAATTACTATCCTTTCATCAAAGCCAGCACTTACAGAATTAATTGTGCACCTTCATGAATAGGCAACATTAAATTGTCTTGGATTGCTGTAGAAACAGACCATCCATTGCTTTCTTCCCAGCACTACTTCATTACTTTTAAAAATCTTTATCACTGTTTATATATCGGAAAGAATATTGCTGCATCTGTTTATGATAAAAACTAAATTCCTCTGTTTTATTTAATTTTAGATTTGTATACTTACCTTTTTTACCTCGTTTTTGCAGAATTTTTTTTATATTATTTTAAATATTTTTCTGCTTTCTGGGTTTGGAATTCGAAGCTTTATGAGACCCTTAAATACTCATTATGGTTGGAGAAGACAGTTTGAAATGATGACCAAAACCTTGCATCTCAAGCATAGTTTTCTAAATCATGTATTTACCAATGCTAATAAATTTATTTTAAACACTTTTTACCCATTTTCCTATGAACAGTCACATCAGAATTTTAAGGCTTATAACGACTCAGTAATAAAAATGTGCTTTTTTTGTGAACAAGATATGTGAGACTAAAGCCTCTTAATTATCCAAAACACTAACCAGCACAATTTGAATAAATTATTGCTATCTGATAATGAAAAAAAAAGAAATGAGCCACCTATTCTGTGACTGGCATATGGAAAACATACAGTACAAAAGAATAGATTGATAAGCAAAATCTTTATTAGGAAATAAGGATCATGAGGGAATTGTCATTATTAAATTATAACAACATAATTGAGTCATAATTAAAATACAGTCTTGAGAGGTGTCAATTGTCTTTGTGGTGGGGCCAAATAAGCAGAGAATATGTAAATTATAAAATTTGTGATGAGACAATTTACAAATAATAGTGTGAGAGAAACAAAATGGAAGCTTTTAGACAATGTGTCCTTGGATTAAAACAACAATAACAATAGCAAGAATTGTCACATCATTAAAAAGGAGGAAACTCATTACAGGAACAGGATACATTTGGAACTCATTAAAAATAGTTTCACTTGACTATGAATGCATCAAAAAAAAAGCAAAATACCTTAGAAGACAGCTTATTTTCTCTTGTTTAGATTCCTCTAAAATATAGGTATTTGGGCAAAAGCATCTGCTTTTATTTAATTATTCAAAACTCTTTATTTTTTTCTCACTGCCTTGTCCTTCCTTGTTTTACATATGCTCTTACACCCACGGCTGTGTTCTTATTTCTTCAGTGTTTCTTACAAGTTTTATTAAGGAGTGGAACTCTAAAACACAGCCTGTTACTCCACAGAGAGGACTAAGAGATGAGTGATCACCCACACGGCGGGACACACCCACTCTCTAGGCCCTCTATATCAGTACAAATACCTGGGCCCCTCCTGTACCTGCCTCACTTCTCACACAGGCCAGCAGGTGTGTTTCCTGCCGATAGGCTGCTCCAACACCCCCCACCCCATCCATCAAACTCTGCAAGCAACAAGTCCCACTCTGCCACCAGATATTACTATCCCTCCCCTCTGAAAACTCAGAGAAACACTGAAACACAAGCTGAACTACACAGAGAGAGGGGAGGGGGGCAAGGGAGAGGAACTATAAAGCACAAGCTGTGACTACATAGAATGGACCAAGAGAGTGGGACAAGAGTCCTCAGTCACTCCCTGAGACACAGATAGTGGCAGTACAGAGTAGACCAAGAATATATCCCAAAGACACAGACAGCCACTGATTGGGCCAAGAGGTGAAGACACTGCCAGCACCAATTGGAGGAAGAGATGGGTAGGTGCCACACATTCCTCCTCTTGAGAATGTGGCCATCATGTTCTTCAATTTACTCCCGCTGTCTGGGAGCAACGGCATCCTTAAAAGATCCTGAGAAGAAAACTTTGAGTCCTGGGAGAGGTATCTATATCATATGTTGTCCATTCTCTGTGTAATTGGAATTTGCAGGACTTATCCTAAATTCTGTCTAGGGTGGTCTATGAGACTGGATCATCTCAGCTAACCACTTCTGAAATTGTTCTGAGCAGCTTGTAGACTAAAACTAATCTTTAGGTGGTGTTTCTCAGCTTAGTGATGCTCTCATAGTCCTGGAAGAATCATCATTATGGGGTCCTGTCCTCCTTCACAGGAGGAAACTTCAAAGGTCAATGATCGCTGTGGTAATGGCCCATTGCAGAAAACTGAGAGAGACTCAAACCCAAAATCATGTACAGAAAAATAAATAAAGCCTTTTTCTAGAATTAGTTAGTACTCTATTTGACTATTAATATCATGAATGAAGGTTAATATATAATATATACATATATATGTTAATCTAACCAAGTTGAGGTAATATTTATACCATAAGAAAAGCTGTTAAAAAGTCAAAATAAAACCAAAGGATTATAAGATTAAAGGTAATAAATAGCCCCAAAATAATTCTTTCTGCCCCATATTAAGTGGATTTTCTGACATGAGACAGAGATTTTGAATTTTCTTTAGCAAGCATGCTTGGGTATAGAGAAGGAGAGAGCCACACTCTAACTCCAAATCCAGCTTTAATCTTCAATTGGACTGGGACTACAAAAAAGACCATTTACATTATATGTCTGTAGAGAACAGAGAAACAAACATTTTGGAAGATTCATAAAATATTATGCTGTTGGAAATGTGATATATCAATAGGCCAACTTACTATTCTTCTTGGTACATATTTTTTCTGGATGATTGATCCTTTGTCTCAGATGTCTCATTTGTTCAGTGACCTTCAGGTTTCTTAGCTGGTTGCCTTTATTCTCCTAAAATCACAGAAACAAAACTCTTTTCCAACCCTAATTTTGGTGAGGTTCCCTTTGGAAAAGTTATATCTTACAAAATAAAAAAAAGCATTTGTTAGTTTTATAGATTAGTTTAAATTGAATGGCCATGCTGCTTGATGAACTATCACCTCTTTTGATAAAGAGGTTTCTCTTGTTCAAATCAAACCTTTATCAATTTTGATGATATCCAGAGTTTTTCTTCTCTGGTGGAAACAAAAGCAAGATCCCTTCCTCAGTGTAGCACATTTTATGTTGGGTTCCATCCTAAGGTCAACATATCTTTAAAGTATACCAGTTGATTTAATTCCATGGGTTTTCTATTATTCAATGTCTTTCATTACCTGTTGTTCCTTTCTTTTTTTACTTATTTTTAATTAATTAATTTATTTATTTATTAAAGATTTCTGTCTCTTCCCCGCCACCGCCTCCCATTTCCCTCCCCCTCTCCCAGTCAAGTCCTCCTCCCTCGTCAGCCCAAAGAGCAATCAGGGTTCCCTGCCCCGTGGGAAGTCCAAGGACCACCCACCTCCATCCAGGTCTAGTAAGGTGAGCATCCAAACTGCCTAGGCTCCCACAAAGCCAGTACGTGCAGTAGGATCAAAAACCCATTGTCATTGAGTTCTCAGTAGTCCACATTGTCCACTATGTTCAGCGAGACCGGTTTTATCCCATGCTTTTTCAGACCCAGGCCAGCTGGCCTTGGTGAGTTCCCAATAGAACATCCCCATTGTCTCAGTGTGTGGGTGCACCCCTCGCGGTCCTGAGATCCTTGCTCGTGCTCTCTCTCCTTCTGCTCCTGATTTGGACCTTGAGATTTCTGTCCGGTGCTCCAATGTGGGTCTCTGTCTCTGTCTCCTTTCACCGCCCGATGAAGGTTAATATTTAGCAGGATGCCTATATGTTTTTCTTTGGGTTCTCCTTATTTAGCTTCTCTAGGATTTCTAATTATAGGCTCAATGTCCTTTGTTTATGGCTAGAAACCAAATATGAGTGAGTACATCCCATGTTCCTCTTTTTGGGTCTGGCTTACCTCCTCACTCAGGATAGTGTTTTCTATTTCCATCCATTTGTATGCAAAATTCAAGAAGTCCTTGTTTTTTACTGCTGAGTAGTATTCTAATATGTTCCTTTCTATTTAGCATTTAGAAAATGCAAAGTTAGCAAAATATTATACGATATATTTCTTGGATCTTTATCATTCCTTTTTGTTTGACATATCCTTTAGAGTTCAATTTGATCTTTCAATAACTTCCTGCCTTGGAGGATTTTGTGATATACCTGTAATAAATTTTGTATCCTAATAAGGGAAAAACTGGGTTTTTTTAGAGACTTATACTGGATCATTGTCTATCTTGATTTGTACAGGTATACCAATGATGGCCATAAATTCTAGCCAAAATGTAATTACAAAAACAGCTTTTTTTTTCTGAACTCAAAGCAGTTGGCCCTTGAAAACCTGAGGAGACATCAATGGTGCGGTGTATATCTTTTAGTTTTCCAAATTCTATATTATGGAACAGATCCATCTGCCAGATTTCATTCCTTTCATTTTCATTCCTGTGCTCCCTGCAGGTACTGGTGTTTGGTTATATAAAGAACAAATGGGACATGTCCTGATAATTTTCGTGGCTTGTTGCCACATGATGGAACAGTCTTTTTAAACCTTTGTTGTTGATGTGATGTTTTTTATGAAATTTTGAGGCCTCCAGAACATTTTAAATCAATAATTGATTGATTTCGGTATTACCTTGTGCTAGAGGGCCTGACATCCCATATAGGATTGGACATGTGTTGTAAGTATAGGATGACTCCTATTCCTGATTATTTCGTGTAATTGAATAAATACTAAAATCAATTCTGTATCATTTTGTATAAATTCAATGGTTTCAATATGCAAAACTACTCTTTCTGCATATTGTGAATCAGTAAATATGCTAAGAGGTTACATGAAATCCATTAATTCCATGAGAAAAGCATGTAATTCTGACTTTTAGATAGAATAATAAGGGCTTAGATCAAACTTTACTTAAATTTTCTGATTTGTACCCTTACTTGTCGGATTTATTTGCAATAGTTTCAAATGTAGGGCCTCTAGATATTGGTGTTGCTCATACTATGCAAGGAAGGATTCAGTTAGTTCTTCAAAATGCTGAGCATTTAATTGCTCTTCTAAGGCCTGTTGCTTTTCTGTTGGAAAGGCTATTGTACAACCCATATAGATTTTTCCATCAGACTTTTTAAAAGTAGGGTTGTTGGTGCCTTTGATCAGCAACTGTTGTCCTATGTTCTTGCATAATTTCAATTGTCACTGATTGTTCTTTATAATACCTTCTAATCTTTTCCCAGAAACATACATTAATATACGATTTGCTTCTGAAATAAAAAGAATGTTAATCTGAATATTCCATTGCTGTAACAAATCGTGTCCCCACAAATTCACTGCTATGTTAGCTACATATGGCTTTAATTTTCTTCTCTGTCCTATGACCGTAAACATTAGAACCATCTCAAGCTTTGTTTTACATGATAAAAAGTTCCAATCACTAAAAGCTGAACATTTTACCTCCTAAAGAGGCCAATTTGGATGCCAAGATTCCGATGCAATTATTGTTACATCCACACCTGTGTCTACCAAACCTTTGATGACAATGTCATTTTTATATTTTTAATTTTGGCCTTTATTCATTATATAGAAGCTTATCAGAATATTTCTTTATGGTTTTTCCTGAAGATGTGAAGCTTACTGCTGCTGCATAGAACTGTCAATGTCTGGCCAGATTTCAAGGCAGTTTCCTAGTTTGGCAGCAGTCTAAAAAAGCATTCAAGGAAAGCCCACCAGAGGAGAAAAAAGGAAAACCTAGTTGGTGTGGGGTGGTTCTGTTTTGAAACTGTTTGGGGATTGTAATTGATAATGTTGTGGTCTCTGTACATCTTCTCCTACAATGCTTCCTTCAAATTCATCTGATTTACAATTGTAGGCACCACAAACCTGTTGGTCATTTGTTAAGTCCTAACAGTATTTCTTATTCCACTTCTGCTATTAAAATTTTATATTTTCTTCATTTCTACTTTTAATTATTTACTAATTCTTTGGCTAGCTATCTCGTATTTTTCTTTATATATTCATATATTACATTGCCATTTTTCTTTGCTTTCACAGCATGAATATTTGTATAGTCTGCTGTGTGTTTATATACAATATCTTTTTGCCATGTGAAATAATGTGAAGTCAGGTGTGTGATAAATTATTCATACTATGATAATTTCTATAATCTGGATTAGAGACAGGGTTACAGGGTGCTACTCATCTCTACTGAATTATGGATGATTGATGGTTGCTAGGATAGGTGAAATCATTTTATTTAGCTGTGCACTCAATAGTAAGCATATAACCCTGCAATGGTTAGTTCTAAAACCATTGTCAAAAAGATGCTCTAGAGTAAAACTTTTGATTTAGTTACTGTTCTATTATTGTGAACAGACACCTTATCCAGACAACTTTTAGATAATAAAGCACTTAATTAGAGGCTTGTTTATAGTTTTAGATGGTAGCCCATCATCTCCATGGTGAAAGCAGACAAAGATTGTATTGGAGTAGTGGCCAAGAGCTTTATATCTTCATCTATAGGTAACAAGCAGAAAGAGAGATACTGGGCTGAGTATGTACTTCTGAAATCTGAAAGCTCCCCCAAATCTAGAGCCACACTTATTCAACAAGGACACAGGCAATCTAATAAGACACTTCTTAATCATCCTCAAGCAGTTTCAGTAAGTGGAGAGGAAACATTCAAGTCCATTGGGACCATTCTCATTTAACTACTACATCCAGGGTCATGACTACGGTGTTGAGTAAACATTTGTCTATTAAAATAAACAAGAAAAAAATGCATCCAAGGAATAGAAACTTTATAAGAAGGAGGTAGCTAACACAGATGTAAGGGTGATATGAAAGAAAAGAAGTTAAAATATTCAGAATATAATTTATACATATGAAACTGTCAAAGCACTTAATTAAAAGTACAAAAAAGATATACAAAATACAATGTCCATGATTAAATGCAAAGTAAAAATTAAAAGAGGATGATAAATCATGGATGCTTTATCTTCTTTTTTGTCCATTCATATGATGTTTACTTCCTTTTTTAATTTTTTTTATTGTTTTTAGGTTCTAATATGATCACATCATTTCTCCTTTTCCTTTTCTTCCTCCAAACCCTCTCATATAAACTTATTATAGTTTTTCAAATTCATGGACTCTTCTCTGCTAATAATTTCTCAACAATATGAATGCCTAAATTTGAAATTAACAAGGACAATGATAGACATGCTAACTTGGTTTGGAAAACATTAGGAGGCCTCAGTCCAACACAGGGATCTACAGAGAACTAAGGAATGCTGGTATTAGAAAAAAAAATTGTCTCCAGAGAAGACTACTTTAGTTGGTTATCCAATATCAAATGGTCAACCCTGAAAACATACATACAAATAATGCGCAGACTGAGCAGGCTGTACATATGTACTTAGTTACTTAGCAGCACACATAAAAAGAAAATAAAAAACACAATTTACTTTAACAAGTATTGAGTCAGCTTCATTGTTTATTTATTTAATTATGAATGTGCTTATACATACACTGCTGAAATTTTGCGGTTATTTATCTGTCTATGATTTTAAATGCATATTTTATCTTTTTAGTACTGATCACAGGCATTCTTGAACCTATATTTTATTGATATCTGGTTAGCTGCAAGCTTTATTGAATCTATAAAATCAGGTCAATGCTTTGACCATATTTACTTTAGACAGTTCTGCATTTAATGGCTATATGGCAAAAAATAGTTAATTAAATATCCTTTATTTCTAAGTATTGCAGATTAAATGGCTTAATCTTTAATTTTTGCGACTGTAATTGATAAAGAAATGCAGGCTATCATTTCATTATTTTTTATTTATTTTGTTTTTTTTTTTTCTTTCTTTTTTGAGAGAAACTCTTGGCTGGGCTGGAAACTCACTATGTAGATCAGGATGGTTTCAAGCTCATAGAAATCTACCTCCCTTTACTTTCTCATTGCTGGCATTACAGTATGCCAGCATACCTAGATGTTACTGTATTTATCCAGATTTAGTTTAAGCTTTTTTTCAAATATAGATGACAATAACATAAAATGAATTGTAAGAGACTTTATGTGTTAAAATTCTAAGTTTTATTTGATATTTCATTAACCAAGAGAAGGCTGTGTCGCTATATTTTCATTTCCATAAAGTGACCACTGTGCCTAACTATGGACTGAGTAGATACAGACTTTACTGCACAAAGCATTTTGGTTTTATTTGTTTCATTTTTTTCTATCACTATTAATGAAACTACCTGAAAGCTTAGACATAAAATGATGACTTTTAATTTTCCAAACTCCCGTGCTCAACAATCTGGTGAATTCTGCTAATTTCTCTGGAAACATTCCCATGACTATTGTTTTCATCAGAACTGCAGCACCCTCGTTAGCTTTTGTGAATTTCTTAGATTTGGTGTGCATTGCCATGAACTACACTGACTCTCTCTCTTCCTTTGGAATTTTATTCTCTAACAAGATATGTTTGGCCTTCACAACTTGATGGTCTCAGGAGTTAATGTTTACACCTTGAACTTTAGGATTCCATTCCTATTGTTCTGTGATATTCTATTGAGCAAAACAAACTCCACACATGAAAGAAGTCATAGTCAAAGATAGTAGATGAGTGAACATCGCCTTGTGATGAGAACAAATGGAAAGATAGAAAATTGCCCAACATGTTTAGCCAGCATCACCTATAATGAGAACATTTATACTTTGTTGTGTAACTTCATGCCCAGTTAGTTTCATTCTAATGAAGGAGATTGAGTTTACAGTTTTAATTATCATCCATATTTAGTTTCACAATCAGACCATATTGTTAATGACAAACTTCAAATTTAAGGAGAATTTTGATTCTGTATGTATATTTTCTTACATAGTTTGTACCTCATCTAAGAAACATGACAAAAATACAAAGAAAAAATTAAAATGAAAATTAATCAGATAAAGGATAGCCACTGTGTAACTCAGGTGCTGTGGGAAGAAAAGCATTCCAAAGTAGCTTCTTGCAATACAAGATAACTGTGCACAACTAAAATAGGAATTAAAAGAGTAAAGAATAAAATCTGATTATCAAGTACAAATTCATTATCATAAATATCATATTGGAGAAAGGAGATTGATTAGTATGTATAGTATCCATACAATACATACATTTGTTCATACCTGAGTTCAATACCTGGAATCTAAATGAAAAGTGAGATTAAAAACAGGCATGTATAATTCAGTAACTGCTGAGTTATGTGACAGAAGAATGTCACAAAAACTCAAGATCCAGATACCCTGGAGTTTGTGGCCAGCAGCAGAAACAAGATAGAAACTGCCTATAAGTACAGGTGAATTTAGCCTTTTAAACTGAAAGTTTTTCATAGGCAGATCACAGCTCACAATTGTTCTTTCACACATACAATAGCAAGAATAGTAACAAGCTGAAAATTTCATCCCAATGATATTTCAGCTTGTAAAACAAAAGGGGCTAAATAATATGAGTATCATATATACATATATAGAGAAATAAAATCAAGGAATATACCTTATAAAAATGAATGTAAATACATTTTTAACTGACTTGAACTTTATTTATTAAAATGTTAAAGCATTCGAAGGAGGGAAATAACTAAGACCCTTACTCAGCTATAGTGCCTATCAGCCACAACAATGAATACCAAGAACTAACAACTGTATGGGTTCAACCATGAACTTTAACTTGGAGGTAAACAACAAGACTCTAACTGGACCTAAGACCTGCTCCACAAGAGGGAAATCATGCCTGGTACTGGAATCCTATCCAAATATCCTTGGCTAGTGAAGCTATGGATCTTGGAGACAAGCCCTACAACCACAACTTACTAAAACAGTATGATTCCTGACCACATTCTACATATGTGTTCTTACACCCACAGACAAGTGTAGTCTTCACCCCTTCATCAAGGATACTTCTTTATGTAACAGAATGAGACAAATACAGAAAACCACAACCAATCAAACTATAGAACTGTGGAGCCCAATACCAATGTTTACATCTATGGAATACTCACACCTAAGCCCCAGGTTTCAATGTAGTGCTGAGGAAAAAAGATTATAAGAGAATCAAGGAATTTTCTGTGAGACTGTGTCTTGTTGAAATGTCAGAAGCCATATCTTTTAAGACTTAAGAGATATAAGTGAGTTGGACTGATCGGGCACAATTTGAATAGATCACACATTCAATGATTATATTTATAAGACTGATGAATGACTTCCATTTACGATCTAAAAAGAAAATAAAACCTGACATTCATTAGCATAACATATATCTTCAAAGGAAAAAAATATAAAATGACACTAAAGAATACTGAGCTTTTTAAAATGTTTATTAGCACTTGTATTTTGTGGTTGTTTACTTTTGTAGAACTGTTTTTTAAGTCCATGCTCATATTTTGATTAGGTTGATGTTCTTATTGATGACTGTTCTTTTGAGTTCTTTAGGTGTTTTGGATATTAAGCCTTTGTTAGATATAAAATAGAGGAGATTTTCTCGGATCCTGAAAGTTGTCTCTTTATGCAGTTGATGGCTTCCTTTGTTGCTTAGCAGCTTTATAGTTGCACATGCACTTGTTTCCAATGTTTAGTCTTATTTCCTGACAAACATGATTCCTGTGCAGAAATTCTTTACGTATGGCTATGTCTTAAAGGGCACTCCCTAAATTTTCTCAAGCAGTTCTAAAGTTTCAAGTCTCAAGGTGACGACTGTTACATGCAAAAAAAATAGAAAAACAAAAATTGGAAAAGAAAATAATAAGGAATTGAAGCTGTCAGGAGGAAATCAGAAAGCAATGATTAACATATGAGGTCAACTAAACTGTAGCACAGATGTACACATCTTAAAAAATTACACCAAAATTTCAAATGAATTTTGAGATTAAATATGTCTTATTATTTGAGTCATAATAGTAAGGTATTCTAGTAAAAGGGGGCACTTTAATTCTAATGATTACTTTTTATACTTGCAAAGCTTATGTTTTCATCTTTCTGCCAAAAACAACAGAATGATGAGTTAAGACAGTGAGAAGAGTTACAATGCAAAAAAAAAAACTACAATATAAAGGCACAGCAAACAGGAATGGTGGGTGCAGAAAATATAAAGGAAATACTCATGCCATTAAAATATACACTTGAAATGTGGGAGTCTAAGCTGATGGCTATCAGTTTGAATCTGTTATCTAAACTCCCATGAAAAGCAGGAGAAAAATTAACATCAGTGTACAAGGGAAATTTTCAGGAGAGATTGAAGAACATGTAGAAGTTGAAAAATAAATATTAAGATTTAATTTTATACTAACTGAACATTCACAGAAGAACTAAAAATAAACAAAGAACAAAAAATCTAACAAGAGTCTTTTCCAAAGAAGAAACTGACACTGGAAATAAAATGAGAATGATTTATAATGCATATCTCCAAGACATATGACTGGGAACTTTTGCAAGGCTGATGAGGCACTTTTTGAACTGTAGGCTGTTCTATATGGCAGTGAATATTTTGCCACATTCAAACACTAAACAGACACTATTTCTGAAATATATTTTAGAACAAATACACATGAAAGTACCTAAGAGTAAAGTGTTACAAAGTGCATTTGCCATAGCACTATATTGTCCCCTGAACAACTTTGCACAATATAAATGCAAGTCAAAGATTATTTGGCTATTTAAAAGCAATTTATTCATTTATTCTATGAAGAAAGCAGAACATGTGAAATAAATATCAACAATTATATGTGTGTGCATTTGTTTGTATTTGTGTGTATACATAAATATGGATATAAATGAAATTATATAAACTATATGTATCTGAAGTCAAGAGCTATAAAAGGAAAATTGATAGGTTATGTACATGTTCCTATATGGTTGCGAAGAGGAATGAAAGCACTGGGCAATAATAATTCTTATTCTAGAAATGTATTTCTAAATCTAATTTCATCTCTTTTCCCTTCTAGATGGACCAAGTACATGTCTTTTACTTCACACATGGTAATTTTCAGTATGACCAAAATTTCTCAGAAACATCATTAAATGACCAATTTAATTTCTTTACCATGGTAAATATAGCCAAATTTAAAAATAATCAGCCAAATAATGGAGAGTTTAAATTCTGTGCCTGTGAAACTGCAGGTGTAAAGTAGAATGCTGAGACTAAACCTTAGGAAAAATTGGGCTCTTCACATGAAATTAATTGATAGTCAATGGTTTTCGTGAAGAGCTGAAGGGTATTTTAGTAGAGATAATGTGAGACATAAATTTCTCCCCAACATGGGCTACAACCACAATTCTCAATGTGATTGTGTCAATTGAAATGCCTTCTCATGAAGAAATACTTGGACAAAATTGCCTGCTAGGGATAAATGAAAGCAGTAATTATGTACCTGAATTTGGACTCCTGACACAAATCTCCTTTCATTATCTTATCATAAAATCTGAAGTCTGCATTACATAAACACAAATTATTATCCCATTAGCCAGACTATCTTTATTAGTGAACATGACACAAGAAATGCTAAACTGATAACGAAAAAACTCCCATATACTTTACAGTATTAAAATAGACAATAACTGGCTTCAAATATAATTTACAAAATTAATGGCAGAGTGCTTATTTAACAAATTTAGATATTTAGGATTTAGTGGGGACAGCTGATTATCTGATTATCTTTTCAAATAATCACTAAAATATAATATTCCAGAATCACCTAAGTTATACAGTTATACTAAATGATGACAGACTTGAAGAATGAAAACATTCCCATTTTTGATTGAGATATAATCAAAATTCTTGATTAATATAGAAATGTTTTCTGATTTCTTCAGAATTTTTATGTTCTCAAGTTTGATTTGTGAATAACATGATAAATGATTGAAGAATTGTTCACACTATTAGACACTTCAAATTCCTTACTGAGAAATAGATAATCCCCTTGCAGGTACATTTTATTTTGGTTATATATTTTATATATCACTGAATATAATTGACAAGTCTGAAATAATGTCAATGAGTTCTATGAACTGAAGATTATTATTCCCAAGGAAAACACAAATTAAAAAATACTTCTTGGAAATAGAATTTTTGAACTTGTAAGGATACACACACATGCAATCTCCCTCTCTCTCCACATATGTAGTATATACAGTATATATTATGTATATAAAAATATGGACTTATATAGTATAGACTATAAATATATATGCATTTATATTTTTTGATTTGTGGATTGAGACTATTGTCTTAAGTTTCTGTGCTTTTCTATTTTCATCAAAAATGCTATGGAATAAAATAATTTTCTATGCTAGTCATCAAATGTTGCTGATTCTAGTTTATAAACTAGAAATAGTGAGGCCAATATCAACAACTTTTGAGAATATACTGTGCATAGGTTTATCAGTATTATATGTGTAAACGGTTGCTTACAAAATGAGTTAATAACAAGTCTGTAATTTCAAACTAAAAAACTAAGGCCAATAGCACAACTTGCTAATACATCCTCAAAATGTGACAATAAGCACACTGAATACAAGCTTGTATTCAATGAAAACTCTAGGCTGCTCTTGCAGTTTTTTTAAATAAAAATATATTAGAGTCCACCTAAAACATATAATTTTCCTAATCAGTTATGCCATAGTCTTTACTATGTTTCAAAATGTTGCCTGTCACATTATAATTTTGACTGATGAGGTTACAGAGTAATCTGATGTTTTAATAAAATTCTAAATTAAAATTTAGAGGAAATTAAAAAGTAACAATAACAAAATCAGCAGGGAGAAGGCTTTTCTTCTTAATTGTTCCTCTGAAATCCAGTAGAACTAAAATGAATTTTTAAGAGGTTCTAAAAATTTTTCAGTAAAATTAGCCATACACTGACAGAGGATTTCTTTTTTCTAATTTATTTAAAAAATACCATTCATCTTCTCATTTCACATACCAATCCCAATTCCCACTCCTTCCCAGCCTCCTGTTCTCTCCACCTTCCCCTGCAACCCAATACCCATTCATTTTCAGAGAGCATAATACTTCCCATGGGGAGTCAACAAAGTCAAGCACGTTGCTTTGAGGCAGGACCAAGGCCCTCCCTACTATATCTAGGCTGAGCAAGGTATCCTTTCAAAGAGAATTGGTTCAAAAAAACTCATACAAGCAATAGGGATATATCCTGGTGCCACTGCCAGTGGCCCCACTGTCTGCCCCAGCCATAAAACTGGCACCTATATTCAGAAGGCTTAGTTTGAACCTATGCTGGTTCCCCTGCTGTCAGACCAGAGTTGGTGGGCTCCATTTAGCTCAAGTAAGTTGTTTCAGGAGGTATTTGCATCATAATCTTAGTCCCTTTTCTCACTTGTCTCTGAAATTGTAGGTGTTAGAATTTATGTAATGAAAAGATGTGGGATTCCCCTTTGTATGTTGTGAAAATCATTGGTTAATAAAGAAACTGCCTGGGCCTGTTGATAGGGAAGAATAGAGCTAGGTGGTGAAAACTAAACTGAATGCTGAGAGGAAGAAGGCAGAGTCAGAGAGAAGTCATGTAGCCCCAAAGGAGCGAAACAGAACT
Source organism: Neodon shergylaensis (assembly GCA_025134845.1). Lineage (NCBI taxonomy): Eukaryota > Metazoa > Chordata > Mammalia > Rodentia > Cricetidae > Neodon > Neodon shergylaensis. Next base: position 88,969 of record JABTXL010008511.1, read on the forward strand.
TTACCCAATAAATCACAGCCTGTGATAATGCAGAAATTAATAGAAATGGGATAAATTAACATGTAATAGCTAGCCAATAAAAAGCTAGAGCTAAAAGGCCAAGCAGTGATTTAATTAATACAGATTCTGTGTGGTTATTTGGGGCTGAGCAGCCGGGAATCAATAAGCTGCCTCCTACTACAAACTGGTGTTCCAATGTGGTCAACTAAAATACACTTAAAACCTGAGAGAGTTTGGAAAAGAATTCTAGGCAAGCAAATCAAAACAAAAATAAGCAAAAGAAAAAAAAAGAGTTAAGCTTGGCTTAATGCCACGACTCTTTTAAGAGAAGTTTTCCTTATTCAGTGATAGCAGAAAAAGAAGAGCGTGGCTTTGAAACAGTTTTTTATTCTGGGCCATAATACCAGCATGAACTCTGGCTCTTTCAAGAGGCCAAGCATTTAAATGGGGTTTGTGGACAGTGTGCGGCAAGTTACTTGGTAGCAGCATCAGCCAACTGGTTGTCAGAGTTGAGGTAGTGAGGACAGCTCACACATGGCAGTGTCAAAGGAAGTGAATGGACTTCTACCATGTCAGACTGGGTGGAGCAAGCAGGCAGGGCTGTATTGTCCTTAGCAATGATGCCTCTTATGGTTTTAAGAAGCGCTTAGCATTTTAAGAAGTCATCCTATTCAGAAAAAGATTATATTTGCAATAGGACAGATTCAGACATAGAAGAACTCTAGACAAATCACAGTGCTGGATAATGTACATAGGCTTGGGAGAGAAAAAAAAGTGTAGAGATTTATAAAAGAAAAAAAATGTTTTTATAAAAAGTCTTTAAAGAGACAGAGTAAAGAAAATTAAGCCATGTAAAGAGAAAAATTCACTGAGTCGGGATTATGTATATTATTGTGTTTTCTTTAACTTTTTTTTTTTTACTGTGGTTGAGCTAAGTACAGAGAGACATTTCATTGTATGGGCTGCTAGACTAAACCAGCATATATGTTCTAAAGGTATCATGATTTTCAAATTTGGGCCTAAGGATTTTTTGCTTTGGAAAAGAGGTTCTGCTTTTGTTTCCACAGAAGATGAGAATCTGTTGAATCCTTCCATACTAATGTGATTTGATGGAACAAGACCCCCAAAAGTTCATATGAACCACCCCCAAAATACTTAGCCTACAAAAAGCAGGAAGCAGTTGGGAGAAAACTACATCCATATTCCCAAATGTTGTTTATGGATATTTGTTTACATTTAATAGGGGACATACTATAGAGATTTTATTTGGTATGAATCTTGGTTTATTGTTACAAATTTAAGGTCAGTTTGTTATTTGTGTATTTCTGCTCTTGATTAAGGTATTGTGTTTGTACAGCTCATTTAAAAAATATAATGTATAATTAAGAAATAGAGGTTAATAGGTAATCATGTATAATAGTTGAGTTTTCAGTCATGTTAGTTAGATTTTCTTGATATACAAAGATGTATTTCAGATGGATAGGTATTCTTCAAACCTTTCAAAGACTACAGAATATGGCATTTAAAATGTTTAAGAATTTAGGAAACTTAGGACTTTTCATGACAATGAGACACATCTGCTCATGAGAACACCAATTACTTCAAGTGGAAGATGGGCATCAAAGAAGCTCCTTATGTAGTTCACTAGTCATTGGGACAAGAAACAGCTCTTGCCTAGATTACTTGATGCTATGCTATATGAATTGGATATGTAAGATCCACAGAGAAATGACTGTTGAGCTTTCCTAAAGGTGAGATGATCCTTCAGGATTCCTGCTTCATGAAAGAGTCTGCTAGATATTCTGCAGGGCACAGAAAAAAGTGGCTGACAAACTGCCAATATAGGCAGAACTTTCTTTGAAATTTACTGCTTTGTGGAAAGTCTGTTAGATTCTATGGTCCTGTAGGCTAAAGATGGATGCCCCAACAATATAGAAAAACTTTGGTTGACTCTCCAGGAAGTGAAATGTCTCTGTCAATTCTGGAGTTTTGCAAGTTGCTTACAATGTATTTTCTGTTTACTTAGGTAATATTATATCCTTCTAGAGTCTTTGATGAAGCTGAAGAATTTATAGTTATAGTTGTCTTTAGTTATGATAAAAGATAAAGTAGATAGAGATATTGTAACTGTAATTGTTGCTTGATACCTGTTTTGTTATATGCGATTTTACTATGTTAAAGTTAAAACCTTCTTTTTTATTTAAACAGAAAAGGGAGGTAATGTGGGATTCCCCCTTTGTATGTTGTGAATACCATTGGTTAATAAAGAAACTGCATTAACCTGTTGATAGGGTAGACTAGAGATATGTGGGTAAAACTAAACTGAATGCTGGGAGAAAGGAGGCAGAATCAATGAGAAGTCATGGAGCCCCAAAGGAGTCAGACAGAACTTTACCCAATAAATCACAGCCTCATGGTGATATACAGATAAATAGAAATGGGTTAAATTAACATGTAAATACTAGCTGATAAGAATCTAGAGCTAAAAGGTCAAGCAGTGATTTAATTAATACAGTTCCTGAGTGATTAATTCAGGGCTGAGCAGCCAGGAATCAACAAGTGGTCTCGTACAACAATGAATGGTTCTCTTTACAGAATGTGATATCTAGTTCACAATTCAAGAAACTTGATGTACTACAGTAAATGTTAATGTCCTGACATCACACAGAGTATTTCTTCCAAAAACTGTAAGCTATTCTAGAAAGAAAAACATAAATTTCCATGAGTCACAAGTCCAAATTCCACACTGTGCAGCAAAGAAAGCAAAAGGAAGACAACACATCTTTTAGATCTGGTTAAACAAAACCACAAAACTATAAATAAATAAATCTTCTTGTATCCATCATCTTCAAGTCTCTTGTTTCTCAGCAGTGTTGATTAATGATGAAGACACTCATGCAATAAGCCAAATGCAAGCAACTTTATTAAAGAAAATCACAGAAAAATGAAGCAAAAGTGCAGACAGTGTGTAATAATTCAAGAGTGGAAAATTCTAAATAGTACAGTATAGGACAACTTTATACCATGTAGAACATGCTCTCTTAATCCAAAGATGGTAATGATCTTATAATGTTTGTAGACGTCTAGTTCAAATGTGGGGGTTAGGTGAATGGCCAGTGTCGTACATTGAAGCTTCTTTCTGTTTATATCTGACCCTTGCTTTGTTAGATGCTGACTTTAGCTGCATACTTAATATTGACCCTGGTCTATGTTGCTAGTTGTGAGTATTGCAGATGCTGTTTGTGTTTGACCTTTCAACGTCTGCTAGATTTACCTAAACTACATTCTCTGTTCTTATGCTTATGTGACCATCTTGTAGCTTTCAACAAGGCTTTCTTCCTTTACTGTCATTGGGGCGGTCTGTCCTGCCTCAGATTTCTTTATAAACATGCTTTGATGATATTCATTATTTCATATGGTAACTTTAGAAGTCCATATTTATGATAAAGTTAAATAAAAATCAAAGCAAAAATTAAATGAGGTTTTCTCGATGGCGTTCAGCTACCATCAAATTGCCAGAGCAGAACAAAGCTTGGAACCTTGTTTTGGACTTTCCAGATTCCAGAACAACACTATTGTCTTTCTTGGAGGAAGGAGTGTGAATGCATGACATCAATGACATAGATGCCAGGAGTCTATTGAAAGAGATACAACAAACTCAATTATTTATCAAGGATAAAACTTTAAACACCTTCCCATCACTCAGGCTTTCAGATCCATTGACTTCACAAGGTTGTCCATCATTTGCTAAGCATAATCAGGACCTCAGACAGCAACTGTTTCTTGGCCATCAGGCACCATTGCATTGTCACCCCTCATTGGCCAGGCACAATCAGGAACTCTGACAGCACCAGGCAGATTCTAGGTTGACTCCTCTTAGCATGGTAGGTCTTAATTTCCTACACTGTTCCTTTATAATTTACTCAAGCTATGGCATTGTGTTATGAAAGCACAAACAGGTTATCACATTCTCTCACACTAACAAGTTCACCTCCTTGATGTACATATATGTGCTGCAATTTAAATAAAGCAGAGAAATCTAAGTGAATTTCATGTACCATATCAACATAGAGACCAACAAACCTGTATGAGGCAGATTGCATTTGACTAGTTGCATTAAAAACAATATTATTTTCATTGTGAAAATACAAAGTCAGAACAATTTAGTGTCTACTGTGTTATACCAGTCACTATGTATGGAACTGTAATATTTTCATTGTTACTATTATAAAACATTACTTCTTGCTAAGAAAACTATTCTCATTGCTGTAATGAGTTTATGGTCTCATGGTCATGAAGTTACTATTTATATCACATATGCCATAATAGAAGGAGTTGGCTCTCACATCTTGTAATGCTTATTGTGTATGGATTTCAAATTGCAGCTAAGAGACAGGCTATAGTATAGCATACTGTTCATTAAGATGACATACAACCTAGGAACTCTGGCTATGTAGTCTTTCATTCAATTGTTGATAGAAAGCTAGAGATGATCAACCAACAGTTGAATCTATATGACACATGTAGGCAATATGGTTGGATAGAATATTCTGCTGCTTATGAGTTTTGTAAAGGTCATAATAAATCAGAAAATATATAAAATATGTATTTATTTTTAAGACAGGAGTTGGATTTTCCAATCTCTATTTTATATCCCTGTGATGACCAGCAGTGAGTAACTTGGTCACTGTACCTACCAGCTGCTTCCTAGAGAAATGTTGAGAAAACATAGATTCATTCCTCTTGGAAAAAGTAGTAAGAGTGAGTGAAAAACACATTTTATTTTTATACCTAGTTACAGTAATTGATGTCTCTTGTTTCTCAAAGGAATAAAGTACATTGTTAGAGTAAGTGGTCAATGACCAAAATCATAAAATATACCATAAATACTGAACTTCATTTAATATAGATGTAAAATATTTCACATGTTGCTTTGCTTTTTGTAAGTATGGGAAGGGCGCAAGTTTCTCCAATACTGTATCATCTCTTGTTGACTAAGAAGGAAACATGCTTCAAGTGACTCCAAGAATATGATACTCTATTATGTGATATGCAATTGGGTAATGCTGCCTGTGGCAATTTTGAATTCAATCCTGTCTACAATGAGTTATACTCTAAATCTAGAAGTCTTAAAACTAAATGCTAGTACACTGGATTGGCTACTTGTGGCAGAATTTTATTAAGGAAGTTCAAGAAGGAGAGGAGCACAGAAAAAATAATGTTAAATTCCAGCTGGATAAGATGGAGGGCAGGGCCCAGAAACTCAAGGAATCATTGGCCTAGAGGAGATTCCCTCCCTGTTGTTCCTGTTTTTTATTAGTTTCCCTGATTTTGTTTGATTACTTAGTTGTTTTTCTTAACTTGTATTTCAATCCTATTGCAGAAATGGAAATAAATTTGTAAATTAAGCAACAACAAAAGCAAAATGATACAGAACTTCATGGAAAGGATCATATTGGGACAACTGAAACCTCAGAAGCTCTATATATTCTGATTATGTTCATAGTACCATTATTCCTAATAGCCAGAACCTGGAAACAACCTAGATGCCCCTCAATCAAAGAATGGATAAAGAAATTGCAGTTCATTTACACAATGGAGTACTACTTAGGGGTAAAACATCATTTTTTATATTTTAAAAACATGTTTGTTTGTGTGTGTGTACAAATTTAAAGGTCAGAGAACAATGCATGAGAATCAATCCTCTTCTTTTACCATGGTGCAAGCAGTGGTGGTATTCAGGTCTTGGGCTAGACATGAGTCAAATCATCTCACCATCCACTTTACTTGGGCTGATAATTGGTAGATATTACCTATAAGGTAAAAACTTTAATTTGTTTTGTTCTAATTAGCATTTTGTTTTATTATTAGTCAGTTGTGGACTTAATAAAGAAATTACAAATAAAGGACTATGAGGAAATTGTAGACAATAAAAGCTGTCAGATTGTTAATCAATTGAGGCAGTGATGTCCACCTGACACAGGTTAAGATACATACAAACTGAAAATCCAATGTGCATGAATTTACCTAGTGCAAAGTGATCTAAAAAGTACACACAATATCTAATTTTCTGTTTATTTTTTCCCGGTAATAAATGAAGTTTACCGAATTTAAGACACTAAAAAATGTAAAAATTTCCTTGATTTTTCTAAATCAGTGTAGGTTTCATTGATGAACTTTCTCATAACCCCAAACACTTAAGAAATTTTCTCATAAAACAACCTCAAAATAAAATGATGTCAGTTATTTCACTTTAAATTACAGGTATAAAAGTACAGGGCAATTATGAAGTCTGTGGATGGCATTTTAAACTGAGCAGATGAAGAAGAATGTAAAACTACCCACCTACACCTCCTTTTCTATTCACCAATGAAATAGCTACCTCTTTTTACAGGTAACAAAACCCACCAATTACTCTTGACAAATCCTTTATTCAGAACACCTGAACACCTGTGCTAAGACATTCAGTAACAAGTCATTACTCAAAGGTTATGATTTTTGAAAATCTAAATAAGTACACCTTTCTGTTAAACAAGTGATCTTTAATTGTAGGGCTTTTTTATCCTTTTAAGTTTTAAATACTTTTCTGGCAATCTACCCTGTTTTCCTTGAATAATTGCTATCTTACTGCCAACATTATAACCATTTTTTCAATGAATGCATCAACATTAAAATGGTGCTAAAGACTGGGTACTGAGTCTTACTAAATTTGTTTTGGCAATCAAGGCAGATGGAAAATACTGTGTTTTTCATATGTTTTGCTATGCAACCTTCTAAGCATAAAACTAAGACCTGTTATAACCACAAACTTTAAAATACCATTTATTGGTATATTGTTATAAAATAAAAATAACTGGAGGCTCATGTGTTCCCTCACCTAACTGTAGCACTTTTAGTCAGTTGATGGTTTTAGTGAATGGTCCAATCCTCACGTGCACACCGTCTTCACCAAGTGGACTTATTGGGGGGATAAAGACAAAGAGTGCATGTAGTTTGGAGGTGGAGTAGTGGGCTGGGGATCAGTGGACTTCAAAGAGAGGGAGTGAGGGAAGGTTGCATCATAACACACAATATGTATATATGAAAATCTCAACAAACTTAAGACTACTTATATAGAATTTGAAATTTACTTATATAAAATAAATTAAAATTACTTATTTAGGCTGTTCTGCTATATATTGTGCTATATTTGAATAATAAATTATCATTTTGTAGTCACAATGAAAGAATCTCATATATACTGATGATCTATGTGAAAGATTATTTTCTAAGAGAATTTCCAGTATTCATTTTCCTACTTTTAATTAAAATTCTAGTAGTGATTAATATTCTTCTACTTATAGTTATCCTTCGATACGGAGGGTACTATTACTAGAATGGCAAAAATTCATGGGCATAGGGATGGAGAGATGGCTCAGTAGGTTACGTGCTTGACATATAATGAGAACCAAAAATTTAGAACCAAATCTTGCCTCCAAGACCTAATACAGGTCTTATTAATACAGAGCTTAGCATAAGCTTGAATTTGTTAACTCAGTGCTCTAAAGCCAGATGGAAGGTAGAAACTGGATAATTTTCAGAACTGCATGAGCAAGCTACCCTGAATTATAGAACAGGATAAAAGAGGCCTTGTCTCACATAAGACATAAAATAGAAGGGGAGGACTGAGAATGAAGAGTGTCCTCTGACTTCCACACATGTGCACAGACTCCTCCAGACTCCTCCACACTGCCACTAATACACACACACACACACACACACACACACACACACACACACACACATCGTACATGCATGCCTAGATGTGGGAAGCTATAAACAATCTACATATTTAAGTCTTTATTAAAAATGCATGCTGTTTTCATATAACCTAAAACATTATAATGCTCTAAGCTATCTTTAGATTGCTTGTAACCAAGTATAATCACAATAATCTTATAATTCAATATTAAAAATAACCACGGGGAAATAAAACTTGCAAATATTCACTGAAGAGTAACCCCTTTTTCAGTGATATGTAGTCTGTGCTAGGTTGAGCCAGTGGAAGAGGGGAGGTATTACAGGGAGGTATTACTGCCCTGTAATATGGGCAGTATCTCAGCATCAGCATCCTTGAAGAAAATTGTCTATTTTTCTTCCAGAAGACATTAATTGCTAATAGGTGGTCAGCTAGGGCTAAGACTTCAATCTTGCTTACATATCTACATTTATATTTAGCTTGCCAATGCTGATACACTGTTACAAATATCTTGCTTCACTGCAAATCCCCTGTCCAGTGCTTTTGAATCTATATTTTCTACTCTCCCAAGTCACTCATTTTTGAATGATTACTTCTCACTTTCACCTTAAAATCTGAAGCATGTATAAGCAACTCATTTATTTTATATTTTATAAACGATTTACTTGTTTTCTACTAGAGGAAAGTTGTGTGAGTATGTGTGTCTGTGTGTGCATACACATGCATGTGGTGTATGGTGTATCCCTCTGTGGAGGATATCTGGTCTCCTGCTCTATTAATCTTTATTCTAGTTCCTTGAGCCAGTTTGACACAAGCAACACTCTGTGATTCTCCTGACTCCTCCTTCAACTGTACCAGAGCTATTAGTAGGTAAAGAGCCCACAGAGTTTTTTTAAGGACGTACTGGGGGTTCAAACTCAGGTCTACAGGCCTGAACACCAAACCCTTTTACATACTGATCCATCACACTGGTCCTAACATTCATCTTCGTCCCTTTACTCCTGCTTAAATATTTCCACAACAAATATCCTTAATTTCAGTTTGTTTTTTTCTTGTTTCTGAGTGCTCCTTTGTGATAGATTCCTACTGTTTTGCTAGATGTAATGACAAATATCTCTTCAGGATATTGGTCAGAGTGAAATTTGTCTAGATAAATACCTCAGTACACATGATTATTTACATAATGGCAGCAGGATTGTTTTTAATTAGTCTTCCTTAAGTTTGCTTTGCAAACACAGAACCACAAAGTATTGAATAAATACTCAAACCACGAAGTAAACTCCCTAGTCTAGGAGCTTTCCTAAATACCAAGAGTTTTCAAATTCTTTGTTCTCTATTAACCCTAAATGTGGAAACAAAGAAGATATAGCCATAGATTTTTCTCAGAAGCACCCGTTTATGTGCAAATTCAACACTTATTAAAAAGAAAATAACTTGAAAGGGTTATTTAAAAGTTTATATATAATAAAGATATTCTGTGTGGCCAGTCTTGTAAACACACACAAAATTAACATAATACATTCTAGACAAGTTGTATTTTCATATTTAGGAATATATATGTGAATATATAAGCATATATCTAAAAACAATGTTTAAAAAGAGAGTGATGAGGGGAATGTGGGACTGTCTGGATGGAGGAAAGAGAAGAGACAAATTATATGATTATATTATCATTTCTAAGCTTTAAATAAATATTAAGGAATTTCTCAGTTGTAAAACAAACTCCTGCAATCTAGGCTTATATACTAACAATACAGAAAACTGTTGTAATATTTGTGATATAGACATTTTTATTATATTTTATCTTATTTCTCCCAGTTGAAAGTCTGTCTTTTATATTGCACCCTGTAGGCAGGGGTTGCTCATTCATTCCCAGCCATCCAGACTTGAAATAATCATACAGAAGCTGTATTATTACAATACTGCTTAGCCCAATGGCTTCTTATTGACTAGCTCTTTTATCTTTTTTTGCTGTTTTTAGGTCATTTTATTTTTTATTTTCTTTTTTTTATTAATTTTTGAGTTCTGCATTTTTCTCTGCTCCCCTCCTTGACTCTCCCTCCCCTTCAATCCTCCCCCAATTTACTCAGGAAATCTTCCCTTTTTCTACTTTCTATACAGATTAGATCTATGTAAGTCTCTCTTAGTGTCCTCATTGTTGACTAAGTTCTCTGACATTGTATTTTGTGTGCTGATTTTTGTTGCTTTAGGTTTAAAAACCACCTATGAATGAGTACATGTGATAATTGTCTTTCTGTGTCTGGGTTAGCTCACTCAAAACAATGTTCTCTAGCTCCATCCATTTTCCTGCGAAATTCAAGATGTTATTTTTTTTTTTCTGCAGTGTAGTAAGTACTCCATTGTGTAAATGTACCACATTTTCCTTATCCATTTTTGGTCTAAGGCATTTAGGTTGTTTTCAAGTTCTGGCTATGACAATGTTGTTATGAACATAGTTGAGCACATGTCCTTGTGGCATGATTGAGCATCCTTTGTATATATACCCAAAAATGGTATTACTGGGTCTTGAGGAAAGTTGTTTCCTAATATACTGACATCCAAAGGTACTATACCAGTTTACATTCCCACCAGCAATGCAGAAGTCTTCCCTTTACCCCATAACCTCTCCAGCATAAGTTGTCATCAGTGTTTTTGATCTTGGCCATTGTTACAAGTATAAGATGGAATTTCAGAGTTGTTTTGATTTGCCAGGAAAAATCCTAAGTTTTTTTATTTTTATTTTTTTTTATTGAAAAAAAAAATTTACGCCTCCTCCCAGCCTCCCATTTCCCTCCCCCTCCTCCCACTCCTCTCCCCCTCTCCCCACTCCTCTCCCTCTCCCTCTCCAGTCCAAAGAGCAGTCAGGGTTCCTCGCCCTGTGGAAAGTCCAAAGTCCTCCTCCCCTCCATCCTGGTCTAGGAAGGTGAACATTCAAACTGGCTATGCTCCCACAAAGCCAGAACATGAAGTAGGATCAAAACCCAGTGCCATTGTCCTTGGCTTCTCAGCAGCCCTTATTGTCCGCCATATTCAGAGAGTTCGGTTTTATCCCATGCTTATCCAGTCACAGTCCAGCTGGCCTTGGTGAGCTCCCAATAAATCAGCCCCACTGTCTCCGTGAGTGGGTGCACCCCCTTGTGGTCCTGACTTCTTTGCTCATGTTCTCCCTCCTTCTGCTCCTCATTGGGACCTTGGGAGCTCAGTCCGGTGCTCCAGTATGGGTCTCTGTCTCTATCTCCATCCATCGCCAGATGAAAGTTCTATGGTGATATGCAAGATATTCATCAGTATGGCTATAGGATAGGGTCATTTCAGGTTCCCTATCCTCAGCGGCCCAAGGAACTAACTGGGGACATTGCCCTGGGCACCTGGGAGCCCCTCTAGGTCCAAGTCTCTTGCCAACCCTAAGATGGCTCCCTTAATTAAGATATGTGCTTCCCTGCTCCCCTATCCAACCTTCCTTTATCCCAATCATCCCGTTTCCCCAAGTTCCCCCCATCCTCCCCTTCTCACTTTTCTCTCCCCATCTCCCCTTACCCCCCTCCCACTCCACCCCCAAGATCCCAATTTTTTTCCCGGCAATCTTGTCTACTTCCCATAACCAGGAGGATAGCTACATGTTTTTCTTTGGGTTCACCTTCTTATTTAGCTTCTTTAGGATATCAAATTATAGACTCAATGACCTTATTTATGGCTAGAAACCAATTATGAGTGAGTACATCCCATGTTCATCTTTTTGGGTCTGGGTTACCTCACTCAGGATAGTGTTTTCTATTTCCATCCATTTGCATGCAAACTCCGAGAAGTCGTTGTTTTTTACCACTGAGTAGTACTCTAATGTGTATATATTCCACACTTTCTTCATCCATTCTTCCATTGAAGGACATCTAGGTTGTTTCCAGGTTCTGGCTATTACAAATAATGCTGCTATGAACATAGTTGAACAAATGCCCTTGTCATATGATCGGGCATCTCTTGGGTATATTCCCAAGAGTGGTATTGCTGGGTCCAGGGGTAGGTTGATCCCGAATTTCCTGAGAAACCGCCACACTGCTTTCCAAAGTGGTTGCACAAGTTTGCATTCCCACCAGCAATGGATGAGGGTACCCCTTCATCCACAACCTCTCCAGCAAAGGCTATCATTGGTATTTTTGATTTTAGCCATTCTGACAGGTGTAAGATGGTATCTTAAAGTTGTCTTGATTTGCATTTCCCTGATCGCTAAGGAGGTTGAGCATGACCTTAAGTGTCTTTTGGCCATTTGAACTTCTTCTGTTGAGAATTCTCTGTTCAGGTCAGTGCCCCATTTTTTAATTGGGTTAATTAGCATTTTAAAGTCTAGTTTCTGGAGTTCTCTATATATTTTGGAGATCAGACCTTTGTCTGTTGTGGGGTTGGTGAAAATCTTCTCCCAGTCAGTGGGTTGCCTTTTTGTCTTAGTGACAGTGTCCTTTGCTTTACAGAAGCTTCTCAGTTTCAGTAGGTCTCATTTATTCAATGTTGCCCTTAATGTCTGTGCTGCTGGGGTTATACCTAGGAAGCAATCGCCTGTGCCCATATGTTGTAGGGTATTTCCCACTTTCTCTTCTATCAGGTTCAGTGTGTTCAGATTGATATTGAGGTCTTTGATCCATTTGGACTTGAGTTTTGTGCATGGTGATAGATATGGATCTATTTTCATTCTTCTATAGGTTGACATCCAGTTGTGCTTGCACCATTTGTTGAAGATGCTTTCTTTCTTCCATTGTATACTATTAGCTCCTTTATCAAAAATGAGGTGTTCATAAGTTTGTGGGTTAAAATCTGGGTTTTTAAAAAATTTCAATTGCCATATTCCAAATGTCTTTGAATGGTTTGAAGATTATATATCTAACTGAAATATATACCTGTACATCTAAAAAATCTAACTGACATGACTACAAGTTTGACTAAAATAAATTATAATCTATTAACTTGTATTTCTTAATTATACATTACATTTTTAAATGAGCTACACAAACACAATACCTTAATCAAGAGCATAAATATACATATAACAAAATTTACCTTAAATTTGCATTAATAAATCAATATCCATACCAATGCAAATCTCTATAGCATATCCCCCTTTCAGTGTAAAATAAACATTCATAAATCATATTTGGAAATTTGGATGTAGTTCTTTCCAAACTGCTTCATGTTTTTTGTTGGGAAAATTTTTTTTTTTGGTGGGATTCATGGAGACCTTTTGGGGGTGGGGTATGGTCCATCTAACCACATTAGACTGAAATGAATCCACAGGTTCTCATCCTCTGTGGAAACACAAGCAGGACCTTTTTCAAAGCAACATATACATACACCCAAATAGTGAAATCATGATACTTTTAAAGTATATATGTTGGTTTAGTTTAGCAGTCCGTACAATGAAATATCTCTCCGTGCTTAGTTCATTTACAATGAAAAAATACAAAGAAAAAACAATAATATACATAATTCAGACTATGTATTTTCCATTTTTACATGGCGTATTTTCTTTACTCCTTTAATCTATGACTGTCTATACTCTGTCTCTTAAAAGACCCGGACTGCTCTTCGGGCTGATGAGGGAGGGGGACTTGATTGGGGGAGGGGGAGGGATATGGGAGGCGGTGGAGGGGAGGAGGCAAAAATCTTTAATAAATAAATAAAAAAGTTTAAGAAACCATAAATTAAAAAAGTAATATTAATTGTTAACACAAAAAAAATTTAAGAAACCATAAATTAAAAAAGTAATATTAATTGTTAACACAAAAAAGACTGTTTTTTTTTTAAAAAAATATTTACTTCCTTTTGTAACTCTCTATACTTTTTTCTTCCCTCATCCAAGCATTTTTTAAATATACTGTGACATGTTTGAAGGTTTATTTCTGTTTGAATTTGTCTTTATTGTTCATGTGTTATTATTTTTTGACCAGGAGACCCCTGTTTTATAAATGCTAAGCAGATGTGTCTAGGACTAACTCTGCAGTCCTCCCTGTTGGCTCTGTCCAGTCCAACATGGCAGAGGCATGTTCATGTATGCTGCCCCAGCTCCAGGGTCACAGTAGGTCTGTTTCCCCATTAAGCAATTTGAAATATGTTGCTCACAGACCCCATTTACATGCTCAGCCTCCTGAAAGGCCCAGAGCTCTGGTGTGAACCTGGAAGCTGCCATTTTGAGACCATGTGTGTAGAAATAAGGGCCGCGGGGCTGTGTCCCCAGCACCCTGGCCGCCTGCTCGGCTAGCTTATGCCCCGAAATAACAACACACAAACTGTATTCATTTAAATACTGCTTGGCCCATTTCTATCTAGCCTCTTCTAGGCTAATTCTCACATATTAATTTAGCCCATTTCCATTCATCTGTGTAGCACCGCTAGGTGCGCTTACCGGGAAGATTCTAGCCTACGTCCATCTTGGATTGGAGCTTCATCTGCATGTGTCTCAGAGAGGAGCTATCACGTCTACCCAGGAGCGCGGAGCATGGCGTCTCTGCTCCCGAGAGCAGAGCTGTCGAGTCTGAGCTCACTTCCTCTTCCTCCCAGTATGCTATTCTGTTTATTCCTCCCACCTATGTTTTAACCTATGAGGGCCAAGCAGTTTCTTTATTGCTTAACCAATGAAATCAACAGATTGATATATGACACTCCCACATCACTTGTGGGTTGTTTTTTTTTTTTTCTGCTATTGCTGAATCAGGAAGACCTTTTTTAAAGGAGACATGGTGCCATGCTTGCTGTCAGCAAACAGAGCCCACCCACTCCCAAAAAAGTGGCTACCAAGAAATTGTGCTTGGCTCCCATTTTTGTGGTTCTAGAAGCCCTCTTTTTTAAACTTTTTTTTTTAGGTCTTATGGGAATCCATGCCCCAGATGGTGGGCACCATTCTGTTGGCAGAAACTTCACATTCATTCCTACCTGCCCAGACCAGAAATAATCACTCAGAAACTGTACTATTACAACACAGCTTGGCCTAAAGAATGCTTATTGGCTAGCTCCAACTGTGCCTTATTTCCTCCTCTGCTTGGAATTCCCACCTTTCTCTATTCTGCTTAGCCACTGGAGGAAACAACTTCATTCATTAACCAATAAAAGCAACACATATGTAGAAGAACTTCCCACACCAACGCTCAAACCTCTTATTTAGTTTACTTAGTGATCAATATGTATGTTGGAACTGGTTAATTGAAAAGATAGAGTTAAAATGTATTTAATATTTTGCTCCTTTAAATTTACATGGGACTTAATATTATTACAGTTTATCTATTTTTAAAAACTCATATATGGCTTTTACATTGTTTTCCTTATGTCAGTAAAATGCTAAGATTTAACTGTGAAAAATCATATATTAAACCTATACAATAAAATGAATATCAAATGTCATTTTTTGTATAAAACAGAATTGAAGATAAATCTAGAATAGGAATGCACAATTTAGAAAGAAAAGGATTCACATTTGTATATAGCTTTGGGAGACAAATACATTCTGAATTTACATGTCATTGAGTTGCTATTTTAGTAACATGTGATTAAAATCTGGCATTTAACTATATGTATTTTAGGTGATTACATGATTTTTTTTACTGTGGGAGAAATTTTGTGCCATTGTGATAGACTAATTAGAGTCACAGAAGCCTAAATATATGTAATTTAAATATACTTCATTCTATATTGGTACACGGATCTGTTACAGTTATAAAATAAGTTAATTCAGCTGGGCATTGGTGGATCATGTTTTTAATTCCAGCACTTGGGAGGCAGAGGCAAGTGGATCGCTATGAGTTTGAAGCCAGCCTGGTCTACAAGGGCTAGTGCCAGAACAGGTATCAAAGCTACACAGGGAAACATTGTCTCAAAAAAATAAAAAAGAGTTAATTCATTTAGAATGCTTAATGAATGCCTAACACCAACAGTCTTAGATGATGAAGATGATGTTGAAGATGACAATTGTAGCAGCTACCAGGATATATCCTGAAATACCAAATCTATTCACTAATTTGTACAACTGTGTACAAAACAATATTGTCTGACCCTCAGCTTCGAATTTTCCTATATCATTTATATTCTCCAATGTATAATTTCATTAAGTGATCTAGTCTCTCATGTTAAAAATATTCTTGAAAACTCCTTATCTGTGTATCTTTTCAGATATTTCCTAGGATATGAGACTCTTACGATGAAGAGTGTGACTGTTATGTTGATTACCAACCTGACAGGCTCTAGAATCCTTCTGGAGACAAACTCTGGACATTTTATTCTTAAGTTTCTAGACTAAGTTAATTGCAATGGGAAGACATATCAAAATGTGAGCTTACCATTCAGAATACTGGACTGCATAAAAATCAAAAGCCTAGTTTAGATCAAGCATTTCTGGCTCTTTGCTTCTTGACTACACATGCAGTTTGACAGCTGCCTCTGGCACCCAGTAGTTTATGTTCTTGCCACCATGACTTCTCTGTCATCATGGGCTGTATCTTCAAACTGTGATTCAGAAAATGAAAATCCCTTTACCCTTAAATTGCTTTTAGTAAATTATTTGCTCACAAAAATGAAAAAGCAACAAATACAGAAAATATAAACTCCTTTTTGAAAGTCTTTCATGCTACATAAGATTCTGTTTCTGATGGTAGCCAGGAAGTCCAGAGTATGTGAAGCTCTGTGTAGATGTTTGCTGTTGACATAGACATGGCCATATATCAAAGACTCTAGCCAGAGACTCACAGGAAAAGAAGAAAGCCCTACCTCCTAATCAGAATACAAATGTTGAGCATCTGTAAAAAATGAGTTCTGAAGTCTTACCAACCAAGAAATGCTAAGGTCAGAAGATGACTGCCTGCCATGCAGATGCTCTGCTGAGATCAGATTCCACTGTATTCAATAGCCCTCACTCTCTGTTCAACTGTACACAATAAGCTACCGAATTTTGTGGATTCTGAGGTTTATGCACTAGAAAATCCAGTCTGCTCAATCCTAAATTTCTGTCTCGGTATATCTTTTATTTGCTCCCTTTATGTTCTTGATAGCTTGATCCCTGTTAGTTAGAGCCATGATGGACTTAGCATGGTTTCAGAAGCTATATTCTTCTTTTTTTTTGTAATTTTAAAAAGCTATCTTTTCTCATTTTACATACCAATTCCAGTTCCCACTCCCTCCCCCCTCCTGCTACCTCCATCTTCACCCCATCCCCATCCACTCCTCAGAGAGTCAACAAAATCTAACACATTGCTGTGAGGCAGGACCAAGGACCTTTCCACTATATCTAGGCTGAGTAAGGTATCCCTCCAGTGCTCCTATGCAGGTCCCTGCCTCTGTTTCCTTCAGGTTCTGGATGAAGGTTCTATGGTGATATTTAAGATATTCAGTCTGACTACAGGGCAAGGCAAGTTTGGGCCCCCTCTCCTCTATTGTTTAGGGTCTTAGCTTGTGGTTCCATAGAAAATTTTCTAGAGCCAGGTTTCTTGCTAACCCCATAATGGCTCCCTCAATCAAGATATCTCTTTCTTTGCTCTCGATTTTATCCTTTCTTCATCTCATTCCCTCAGGTTCTCCTCACCCACCCCCTTCTCCTCTCCTCTTTTCCTTCCACCTCTCTTCTCCCCGTACCCCCATGCTCCCAATTTTATCAAGCAATCTTGTCTATTTTGAATTTCCAGGTTGATCTATATCTGTTTTTCTTAAGGTTCAGCTTATTACTTAGCTTCTCTAGAATCATGAACTATAGGCTTAATATCCTTTATTTATAGTTAGTATCCACTTATGAGTGAGTACATACAATATTCATCTTTTGGGACTGGATTACTTTACTCGGAATAGTGTTTTCTAGTTCCATCCATTTGCATGCAAAATTCAAGATGTCATTGTTTTTGTTTTTTCTGCTGAGTAGTATTCTAATGAGCAAATGTGCCACATTTTCTTTATCTGTTTTTTGGTTGAGGGACATCTAGTTTATTTTCAGGTTCTGGTAATAATGCTGCTATGAACATAGTTGAACAAGTGCTAAAAGTCTATTTTTTATTTGTGATTCACTAATATGATTATTAAGGAGACAGTAGTCTATGATTATGTATTTCATATTTTTACCCTAGTCTATATTGGTTGAAATGACTTTCCTTCTTGTACTCATTTTTTTTTCAGGGCAATATAAAACTTCCAGGTCTCAAAATAGCTTTGAAAAGTATTTGTCAATCAGTTTGGCCTACAATGTGGAAGAAAACTGTCTTTCCATGAATTTCTTCTACTCTTCTCAGTAATAGCAATGGAACATGACTATATGGAGCATTACATCTTATAGGATCTTCAGCTTACCCTTCACAAGGCAACACCTTAAAGTAGATAAGAAGCATCAGCAATAGCTAAATGATTCAGGGCTAAAGGTTCTTATTTAAAAGTCTCCTAGGCCTGCTCTTCACACATCTTAGGATTTTGCTCATCTCTATCTTTCACTGAAGGTGGAAGGGCCATTTTGAGAAGAAGGATGACAACTGAATACCACTTGACATCTCCAGCCTGAGTCTTTGCATTCTGGTTTCAATATATGTGGTATACTGAATATAAGAGTGTGATTATTGCATACTATGAGGTATGAAGCTTAAATGTAAACATCTGAATATGTTGTAGAGCAAGTCTATATATAATGATCACACACAACACACACACAAACACACACACTTGACTTCCTTTATTTAGGGAAGGTGACATTAATACAATGCAGTGAGTTTAAAGAATAATCTAAATTCATTTTTTTTGGATCACAAATGAAAAGCTGAAATAAAATTTATTCATTAATATAATGATAAACACAGGTACTATGGGAGAGCATTGAAACTTGACCCACTTACTATATCAGTGAAGTCCTTGTACATTAAAAAGTAACTTGACCCACTTACTATATCAGTGAAGTCCTTGTACATTAAAAAGTAAAAGACAACTAACTATACATTTGGTCAATGAAAGTCATTGTTGAGAGAACTTTCAAGAAAGGGACAGCATGAACAAAATCATAAACAGCAGGGAGGAGCAGTAAGCGGTATAGACTTAATGGTACACAGTCTCTTGATGCTTAATAGCAAAAGGAGTGCAACCAGTCAGGATAGTGAATTTTTTTTTTTACATTTTTTCCACTTTTTTTTTTTTTTTTTTTTTTTTT
>JABTXL010008511.1:107949-178901 GCA_025134845.1 Neodon shergylaensis
TTTTTTTTTTTTTTGGTTTTTTGAGACAGGGTTTCTCTGTGGCTTTGGAGCCTGTCCTGGAACTAGCTCTGTAGACCAGGCTGGTCTCGAACTCACAGAGATTCACCTGCCTCTGCCTCCCGAGTGCTGGGATTAAAGGCGTGCGCCACCATCGCCCGGCTCCACTTTTTTTTTTATTATTAAAAAATTCTGCCTCCTCCCTGCCTCTGCCTCCCATTTCCCTCCCCCTTCTCCGCTCCCCTCCCCCTCCCTCTTCAGCCCAAAGAGTAGTCAGGGTTCCCTGCCCTGTGGGAAGTCCAAGGTCCTCCCCCCTCCATCCCGGTCTAGGAAGGTGGGCACCCAAACAGCCTAGGCTCCCACAAAGCCAGAACATGCAGTAGGATCAAAACCCAGTGCCCTTGTTCTTGGCTTCTCAGCCTTCATTGTCTGCCATGTTCAGAGAGTCTGGTTTTATCCCATGCTTTTTCAGACCCAGTCCAGCTGGCCTTGGTGGGTTCCCAATAGATCAGCCCCACTGTCTCAGTGTGTGGATGCACCGCTCGCAGTCCTGACTTCCTTGCTCATGTTCTCCCTCCTTCTGCTCCTCATTTGGACCATGGAAGCGCAGTCCAGTGCTACAATGTGAGTCTCTGTCTCTATCTCCTTCCATCGCCAGATGAAGGTTCTATGATGATATGCAAGATATTCATCAGTATGACTATAGGGTAGGGCCATTTCAGGCTCCCTCTCCTCAACTGCCCAAGGAACTAGCTGGGGACATCTCCCTGGACACCTGGGAACCCCTCTACGGTCAAGTCTCTTGCCAACTCTAAAACTGGCTCCCTTAATTAAGATATATACGTCCCTGCTCCCATATCCACCCTTCCTTTATCCCAACCATTCCATTCCCCCAAGTTCCCCCCATCCCGCCCTTCTCATTTTTCTCTCCCCATCTCCCCTTTCCCCCATCCCACCCCACCCCCAGTTAAATTCTTATCTTTCTCCATAACTCTCTATCTGCTCCTCCATCAAATATCAGAGAAGAATTGATAGTAACTTTCTTCTGAGAAACAATGATTTTGAATAACATTTTGTTTTGCACTGCAAAGAATTTTTCTTAGTTTATCTTTCTTTCTTTCTTTTTTTTTTTTGGTTCTGAGTTAGAAATGTTTGATGTATTTACCTCAATATCTTTTAGAACAAACGGCCATTTTAAGTTGAAATAATTAACTTTGAAATTGTTAGTTTGGTAAAAAGAAACAATATTTTGCAATTGTTAAGTTATAAAGTAACACAAATTTTTATATAAATTCTCTAAATTTTTTATACAATTTTCTTAATAACAAACACTCATAAAGACAAATGTGCTTTAAGAAATTGTTCCATCTTGCTACTCAATGTCACTTAGATAAGGTCAGGAAATTATGACTGCCATCATTATTGCCAGACACAATGGGCTCACATATTTGAGGCCATACAGTTGATTATGCATAAATATTTGGGACTTTTATCATAAATATTACACATCTTCTTGTACACATCAAAAAGAAACTGACCTATAATGAGAAGGCTAAGTATAGTGTATTAAATTCAAATATTATGGGATGTTAGATTGTATTAAAATTGAATTAATAGTGAAAATAGTAAAAAGTGAAATAATGACTATTTGTTTTATCTGTAGACGTTGGCTTCTGAAATATTTGTTTTGATATTTAAGATATCTCTTTGAAAGAATTAATATTTAAGTTTTCTGGAATATGAAAGCTCTCTACTGTTGTAATTTAAAAAGATGTGTGAGAGAGAAAGACATGATGCAATAGACTGCACACAGAGTGGATCTTATTAACAGGGAACAGGAGGAAAGAGACAAACCTCTGCTGACAGTAACAACAGAAGAGAGGAAAGAAGCAAAGGTGGGAGACAGAGAGGCAGAGAAGGAGAGAGAGAGACAGAGAGAGACAGATGGGAGGTGGGCAGGGCCCTTTTACAAGGGAGCACAGTGAATGTGCACAGGAGGTGCTCTTAGTGGTTGCAGCTGAGGACATCGCCTTTCAGGACCCTGACAGGGCAGGCCAGTTTAGATGCCTGAATACTAACATCTGCCTTGTCAGTATATTCAAGACTGTTGTACTTGTTGAATTACAAGCAATAACATTCTCCTATACCTGAATAAAAAGCAGAGTCTTGTGCTCAACTTCTTAGGAGAAAATCTGACTAAGAACTGGGAAATAAGACTTTAGTTTCTAAGAGGAGTAAAAAAAAAAAAGGATCAGTTTCTAAGATGTCTAGAAAAGTAGATGCATGTTTATGCTTAATTGCTTTTGCTTATTTCATACATACAAATTATATAAATCAATTTTCAGCAAATATTTAGGGTATTGGTTATTCATAATTAGTTTAATTGTTCAATGTAATGTGGCTATCATTAAGTAAGCACTCATGACATTTAAATATGAATTCTACCTACATGAGTTTTAAATATGTTATAACTTGCTAGGCAATGGTGGCGTACGCGTTTAATTCCAACACTCAGGAGGCAGAGGCAGTCAGATCTGTGAGCTCAAGCCCTGCCTGGTTTATAGAGCTAGTTCTGGACATCCAGGCTACATAGAAAGACCTTGTCTTAAAAAAGAAACAGAACAAACAAATAAGCAAAAACTATATTCGGAGTGGAATCTCTACTTGCTTATTTAATTTAAATGTAATTTTTATAAAAAATAATCAATCTTCAATTATGGCTTCCCCTTTTTCCTTTCTTTTGTAATCCCTAGTCATAGACATCTGACAATTTAAAAACTGTGTAGCAAGGAATTAATTGTGGAAAATTTAACAGTTGATATTAAGAAGTATAAGACGGTAGATTATTTTTAGTAAGATTATTTTATAATTAAAATGGATATCCTAATTACTTGGAAACTGTGCACATTAGAATTTATTGAAACAGCTTGTCAAGAAGCTAAAACAATATCTACATTTTTTCTCTCCCTTCCTCCATCCCCCATCTATCTTTCTCTCTCCATTCATCTCCCTCACATATTTATAATAGATTATTACAAAATCGTACCAGCATTATGACTCAAACTACCTACTTATAGGAATAATGAAAAGTGGTATTCCTAAGCAACCCAGTAAGATTATCTATTGGAGCACCAACACTCTAGATTCACACTCAAAGTGGGTTCTGTGAGCCCCTGATGCCAGCTCCATCATTGAGTAATACTAATATTATATCTTGGCATATGTTTGCAAACGTGTATATAGATGGATTGATATATAGATGATAGATGATAGATAGATAGATGATAGATAGATAGATAGATAGATAGATAGATAGATAGATAGATAGACAGAAGATAAATTTATCAATTCTCCCATTTAACTTTTTATTTTTTTAAAGAAAGTAAACTTGAATTCACCTGTTACTTAATTTTTTAGATTGTACTCATAGTTCATCTAAGGATTGGATAAGGAACATGTTTTATTGTTTTTTGCCTGGATGATACAGTTTCCTTGATAAATTCATACAAGGATGTACATTTAGGTAAAACAATTTTTATTATTTACATTTATGCACTTTATTGTGTGTAGGAGGTTCACATTTTTGCCAAAGCACTCATACAAACATTAGATAACATTATAACAAAGTTGGCTCATTCTCCCACCTTATGGTGTTGACTGGGAGTTGAAATCAGTTGAAATCAGGCATGACAGAAAGTATCTTTACGTCTCATTGGACCCATAAATTCTGAAGTAAAATGATTTCAAATTGCCAACACACTGTACTAAATTCCATTGCCATTAATTTGATGACTGATTCCCAATTTTCAAGATAGGAATGCCACTGGTGCCTTGGTTAAAACCCAACCTATTTTATTATTTTCATTATTATTTTTTTCAATAAAATAAAAATGGCCCCTGTAATCCAGTGCTCTCATTATTAAATACTGCTTTTGGTCTATCACTCAAACTTCAATAAGTCAAAAAACATTCTGCATATTTCAAGTAAGGAATATGGTATATAGTTCAATAATTATTAATAAAAATCTATAATTTACAATTTATAAATATAAAATTTTTGTTGCATGAATGACACTATGCTATTATTTATTCTTGTAAAATAATTTTCTTTACAGTTTTAATACATATTTTGATGCACATTGCAGTATTCTGAAAGTAATTAAATATCTTATCCTCTAAAACATTGTATCTCAAAAGTCTGTCCTTTCTCCCTTGTCTCTCCCCAGACCTGTAATTAAACTCTTTTAAAGCCTATGAAATAAATGTCATGAAAATGTCTTTAGACAGTGCTTATTATCTTGTTTAATGTGATCAAATTATGTACTAATTTGTTAAATGAAAAGGAGACTAGGAGTGAGATATTGAAAGGAAACCACAAAGATTAGAGAAGAAGCAATCAGGCAATGGGAAAAAGAACCGGGTGGCTAGGGCTGTGCTTCTTGTCAGTTTCACAGGCTTCCTTAAACTAATGAGTTTTTTACTTTCTATATATTGGAATATATAACATCCCTTTAGAATTCCCTTGTCATCGAGAACCTTCAAAATAAGTTGCTAAGCAATAAAAACATATCTGCCAGTAATTATCACATGCAAAGACAGTTTAAGATGATAAAAATATCCTCAAAGTTTTTTAACACAATAAATTTGTTCAGCTTACTCTGACATCAACACTACATAGCAACCCTCCTTAAGTCATTGACAGCATTGTCTTTTTGGTTGAGGGGTTCATTTCCATAAGAATTTTTCATAGATCTTAGATTTGCCTTATGTAATCAAATTTAAATTATACCTATTTTGCAAGATGCATTAACTTCTGATTTTCTTTAAAGACACATTGGTTTCTCAACCCATTTCAAATATATTTCTAAATGTTACCATTATAATTTTAGGTTAATTAAAATAAATATTAATTGGGTCAAACATATATATTATGAGATTCTGTCAAAGAATTTCATAATCAAAAGAAGAAAATTGGATGAGAAGCCAAATAAAGTTGTAAGATAAAGAAGATATAATAAAATGAAGATGAACAAAATTATATCCTTTAATGCTAGGTGATACAACTGACAATTTAATATGCCTTCTTCTCTTCCTACCAGGATGAAGGCGTAGGTCTCAAACAATGCCACACAAGTTTGGAATTATGATTAATAGGGTGGTATTTATTTAAAGAGGAAAAAACTTACAGATCACCGTCCCAGACAACAGCCCTCTGCACAACCAGGAAGAAAGTCTAGTCGCCAGCGGAGCAGGAAGTGAAGAGAGCGAGCAGAGGGAAGTAGTCACTTTTTAAAGAGGGAGAGACCACGCTCCAATGGGGCTGGTATCTCAGCAGCTATTGGTTGGAGGAGCGGAAGGACCTCCCGCAACACCAGGAAAATATATTACATATACAAACATCATTTTTTGTAAATTAATCTATCATTTTAATCTAATAAGTATATCTAACCCCCTTCTTAAATTTGCTCCCCCATCTGTATGTAAGACTACTTCTATTTATTATCTTAGTAAGGTAAAAGATCAAACTGTATATATTATAAAATGACTAAGTGTAGTAAACTGTAACTCAGTTGCATTATGTTTCCTGATTTTTGCTGTTTTGCAATTTTGTGTAACTTTTCAAAATTATTTACATTTGCATATATATGGTTTAATATATACATTTGTATATCTTTATATGAATGAAACAAATGAAAGTAATTGCTCTCTTAGCTCTCACTGCTTATAAATATTGTTAGTGTATTTTCTTAAAATGAGTATGTATACATCATGTTCTCTTCATGAGTTCCTCTCATATAATGTTCTTCTTACACTGAACAAATACTACTTACTTTTTCTCATAGATGTGTCCAAATGCCTGACCAGCAGCATTAAGGATAAAACGTTTATTCTTTTGAGAGTCTTCAGGGTACAGAGTACATCACAGTGACAAAGGATAGCAACAGGGGTGTCCTGTAGCTGTGGCAGTAGGAACATGATAAATTAGGAATAAGGCAGGGTAACACCAGTGTTTTGTTTGCTTTTGACTTTTTTCTCCTTTGTTCAGATGAACTGCTAACACATTGGATGGTACTCCTCAGTTTATTGTCAGATTTTTCCTTCAGTAAATCCTCTATGGAAAATCACTCGTAAACTTAACCAAATATATAAAACAAATTTAATCTTTCTTTTAAAAATATTTACTATTTTTAATATTTTTATATATTTTCAGAATATTAAAATTTTATGTAACTCCTGTTCTCATTTTTCATTAATATTTCTTTATGAAAGAAATAAATTGCGCAATAAAAAAATCATAAATTAGCTCCAAGAAAGAGAATTAAAATGTTCTGATAGAAGACCATGGTATGTTTCTGGGAATATAGATAGTTCCCTTTGCAAAACAAACTAACAAAAAAACAGAAAAAGCAACAAGAAAAAAATAAAAAACCAAAAAAGCACTTACCTACATTAATATAACAAAATATCCTTCTAGACTATTATACAGAAGCCAATGATACAAAACTTTTTATATCAGGCTATGAGGTTTCAATTTCATTTCTCAATATCAAGAAATTGAAAATTTGTGCTAGGAAACACCAGGGATCCCAAATACACAAATCTCATTTACTTTTATGAAGAATGCATGAAGTATATGAAGGATATTAAAGACAGTTCCATAGGCATCTATTTCAATACAGGAAGAAGAAATTGAAACCCAAAATTTGTCAGCGACATAAAGGAGAAGGCACAGAGTAGTCAGATAGGTCAGAGAACACGTTACAATGTTTTTATTTTATTTTATTTTTTTATTGAAGATTTCTGTCTCTTCCCCACCGCCGCCTCCCCTTTCCCTCCCCCTCCCCCAATCAAGTCCCCCTCCCTCGTCAGCCCAAAGTGCAGTCAGGGTTCCCTGCCCTGTGGGAAGTCCAAGACCACCCACCTCCATCCAGGTCTAGTAAGGTGATCATCCAAACTGCCTAGGTTCCCACAAAGCCAATAGGTGCAGTAGGATCAAAAACCCATTGCCATTGTTCTTAAGGTCTCAGTAGTCCTCATTGTCCGCTATGTTCAGTGAGACCAGTTTTATCCCAGGCTTTTTCAGACCCAGGCCAGCTGGCCTTGGTGAGTTCCCAAAAGAACATCCCCATTGTCTCAGTGTGTGGGTGAACAGTTTGTTTATAAGAACAATTGAGAGTGACCTTGACCAATATTGAACCCTAATTGACTAGGCCAAAAAAGATAACTGAAATCTGGAACAGAAGATAAACTAAGTTTGGTGATGATAAAATACTGAATGCCATGTGGGTACCGTAGAATAGTAAGTTTTGAAAAAAAATGGCTTCTGGGAAAAATCCATCGTGGTACTGGGCTCATGGATGAGCTAATCCATTCATGTATACGTCTCTATTTTTCATCTGTAAAATGGAAATTATAATATTACTGAGGAGTTACAAAAATAATAACCACTTTCATTGGCTTCTAAATTTCAGTATTACAAGCAAACAAAACATGGTGGCAAGTTCAGTTACTTTATAATCATTTGGGTATGGTGTTAGATAAATCAGAATGTTAGATGACCCATCAATTAAAAGAATAGATACATTGGGAAATTTACTAATGTGTCTTATTAAAGTGCGGGTAATTTAATCTGTGACTATTACTTTGGGGACCATTTTCTTTCAAACCAACACATTACACCTTGTCAATGTTATAGTTTTGCCTAAATATTAATAGACTCCAATGCTGACATATATATATATATATATATATATATATATATATATATATATATAGTATTTGTATGATTTTCTTAGAAATGGCTGGCAAGTCTGACAGCTTGGAATTGAGTACAAAGATCCACACTGCAGGGGAAGAAAGCCAACTCCTATAGGTTGTGCTCTGACCTTCAAATGCATGCATTGACACATATATGTGATTAAACATGAGTCAATTAAGAATAAAACAAAAAAACTTAACTGGTAACATCATCATTAACTAATTATAACATTAATGGCATCTTGTTCTTTATAGAAAGAACAAATTTAACCAAATATTCTGTATCCTTACTTCTTAAATGAAAAAAAATTATGAATTTATTTTACTATGAAATTATAAATGGATTTATTTTAGACACTATAGTTATTTATTAATCATTCATAAAATATATTTGATCATTTTTTTCTAATTTTCATAATTTAGTTACAAAGGCCTATTGCAGGTAATCTGATCAGAAATAAGGATATTTTTTTCCTTCTAAAGCAGCTGTTTTTTTTGAAAAAACTGCGCACTCGGCGTTATTTTTCTGATTTATAGTCTTTGACCGAGCTTCCTGAGCTATAAGCTGTGTAGTTAATGAATACCTTACACTCAAAGTGTCCCACCCTTGGTTTAATTTCTGTCACTCTCCTTATAAATTGTGAGTTTTGAATAAGAAAAGAAGTCTCATGGTTTATTCTCCTTTGGACATGCAAATTATATAGTCATCTCTGACATGATTATGAAATCATATCTAACATTTGTAGTGTCAGCAATGCCCAGGTGCTCACAAGAATGTTCAAGGTTGAAGAAAAACTGGTAGTATTTTTTTAAACAATCAAATATACCAAAGTTTATTTTAGGTGTGCATCAGATTTAAGAATTTATTTACTGAATTATAGGCTCAATGCCCTTTACTTAGAGAAGCTAAATAAGAAGGAGAACCCAAAGAAAAACATATAGGCATCCTCCTGAATATTAACCTTCATCAGGCGATGAAAGGAGACAGAGACAGAGACAGAGACCCTCATTGGAGCACGGGACTGAAATCTCAAGGTCCAAATCAGGAGCAGAAGGAGAGAGAGCACGAGCAAGGAACTCAGGACCGCGAGGGGTGCACCCACACACTGAGACAATAGGGATGTTCTTTTGGGAACTCACCAAGGCCAGCTGGCCTGGGTCTGAAAAAGCATGGGCTAAAACAGGACTCTCGGAACATAGCGGACAATGAGGACTACTGAGAACTCAAGAACAATGGCAATGGGTTTTTGATCCTACTGCACGTACTGGCTTTGTGGGAGCCTAGGCAGTTTGGATGCTCACCTTACTAGACCTGGATGGAGGTGGGTGGTCCTTGGACTTCCCACAGGGCAGGGAACCCTGACTGCACTTTGGGCTGACGAGGGAGGGGGACTTGATTGGGGGAGGGGGAGGGAAAGGGGAGGCGGCGGTGGGGAAGAGACAGAAATCTTTAATAAAAAAAAAGAATTATTTACTGATAAGCAAGCTTGTTTTGAATGAGTTCATTTCCATATTCTCTCCACTCCATGTTTTTCTGGTATTTCATTTGATTTTATTTTACTTTTCAAAATTTATTGATTTATTTTCCATTCTGACTGCAGCTTTCCTTCCCTTTTCACTTCCTACTCTCTCCCTAACCTCCTCTTTCACCCCTAATCCATTCCTCTTCTGTTTTATTCAGAGAAGGGTGGGTCTCCTACGGATATTAATAAAACACAGCATATCAAGTTGCAGTAACACTAAGCATCTCCCCTGTATTAAGACTGGGCAAGACAACACAGAAAGAGGAATACGATCTCATAAACCAGCAAAAAGAGTCAGTTAGCCCCTGCTCCCACTGTTGGGAGTCCCATAGAAAGACCAAGCTACACATCTGGCATATAAGGTGCCCTTGCACAGTCCACTGAACAAAAGCAAGCCTCTCCAGCAATTCTCTAGTCTAGTATGGGCTCTATCTTGAGATCTTCCTGCCTCTGCCTCCCAGTCTGGGATTACAAGATAGGCCGCTTATGGTTTTAAGTAGAAATATTTATTATAGCTCAATTGCACCTTTCAAGATCTTACTTTATTTTAAGCAATGACTTATTTAAAGTGAAAAAAAAAAAAGATGCTTCATGGGTTCGCTTTCTCTCTTCTCTGTTTATTAAAAATAGATCCTATGTTCTGAGTATCCTAACTTCAAATATAGACATTAAATGCCTCTCCTTTAAAAAATCTGCTGGCCGCTTTGCAGATGCCGCTGTCCCGCCTCACCCCTTGCTGCAGCCATGGTCAACCCCACCGGGTTCTTCGACATCTCGGCCGATGGCGAGCCCTTGGGCCGCGTCTCCTTCGAGCTGTTTGCAGACAAAGTTCCAAAGACAGCAGAAAACTTTCGTGCTCTGAGCAGTGGAGAGAAAGGATTTGGATATAAGGGTTCTTCCTTTCACAGGATTATTCCAGGATTCATTTGCCAGGGTGGTGACTTCACACGCCGTAATGGCACTGGCGGCAGATCCATCTGCGGAGAAAAATTTGAGCATGAGAACTTCATCCTGAAACATACAGGTCCTGGCATCTTGTCCATGGCCAATGCTGGACCAAACACAAACGGCTCCCAGTTTGTTATCTGCACCACCAAGACTGAGTGGCTGGATGGCAAACATGTGGTCTTTGAGAAGGTGAAAGAAGGCATGAACATTGTGGAAGCCATGGAGCGTTTTGGGTCCAGGAATGGCAAGACCAGCAAGAAGATCACCATTTCTGACTGTGAACAACACTAATTCTTTTGACTTGCGGGCTTCTTACCCACCAGACCATTCCTTCTGTAGCTCAGGAGAGCACCCCAGCCCCATCTGCTCGCAGTACCCTGTAATCTCTGCTCTCAGTGAAGTTCTTTGGGTTCCATATTTTCCTCATTCCCCTTCAAGTCTAGCTGGATGGAAGAGTTCAGTTTATGATGATGAATAAAAACTAAGAAAAAAATCTTCTGCTGATATTGAAAATACATATTTGTTAAATGCAGTTTCTATAGAACCACTGTCTAGTTCTCATTCTTACTTCGTTCTACCCGTGTTTCCTCTATGACTGTAGCAGTCAGATGACATAAAGGGTATGCTGTAGCTCTGCCCTGCTTGAAAGAGTAGGCTTTTTCTAAATTGTTGGGTTCTATGCCACATAAATATACTTATATCTTCATCCTATAACTATTTGCCCAAATTCATGTGCCTACTTTTTACTACTCTAGAGGAGGTACCACCTGGAAAAATGGTGCCAGTAAATAAGGCATACTACTAAAGCCTCATGCCATTGCCAACGTTATTTAGAACATCAGGCATCATACTCTGAAGGTTAAGAGGAGTCATGTGAGTAAATTATACAATCACAAGGATAGGCCCAATGTAGAAAGGACATATTTTCCCATAGAGGTATATAAGCAAATAGCTGTTGTCAGCTGTAATGAATAAACTGAAAAAAACTCACTCCTCTCTGCTACACTTGTAAGGAGCACAAAACACATTTCAAGAATAAATCTGTTTTGAAGAAACTGAAGTCATATGATCATTGACTTTCTTGGGGTTTTCTCACAAGCACTCAGAATTCTCCTTACAGCACTCAATTCTTGGACTATTTTACAATACCTGCAAAATGTACATATAAATATAACTGCATAAATATCTAAATATATGCTGTATATGATTTCCTACATTTTTATATATGCAGGTATACATATACACAGTGGTGCTGAATATTTTCTAATTTTGTAAAATGTAAAAAGTATTGCAATGCCTTAGTTTGTTTAAAAAAATCATTGGTGGCAGGCCAGATGGTAAGTGGTTAAAACCATTTGCTATCCTTACCCATTCCTGAGCAAGAACGAGTCATCTTCTATGAGACTATGTTTCCTAGAAAATAAGAGTGAACTTTCGTCTATGATTCCTCAACAATGTAGTTGCCTAAATAAAATGTGAGCAAAGACAGCACCGATGAATATGGTATATTAGAAGTTGAAAATACCACCCCTAGCTAAAGAATTATGTGTAATTAAGTACTGGTGAAAGAAGGAAAATTCTCTTGTCTGGGAATGAGCCCCATAATTGGTCATCCAATACTACGTCATCAGTCTTATAATCAATCATGTGTGTGAATACATGTATATAGAGGTAAGTATATATACATATATATGTATATATGTGCACATATGTGTATATACATATATGATTGAGAAGAGTGATGTGAGCACATGGAATGAGTTAGCAAGTATAAATGAAAATGGAATTACTTCATTTGTTTACTTTTAAAATTACAATTTAGTTGTGTTTCTCCCTTTCATTTTTTTCTTCCAAAGTTTTACATATACCCTCCCTTCAAATTCATTGTTTCTTTTCCTATTAATTAGTACTACATACATATATGTATTTATGAATGCATATATATTACTAAATATAACCTGTTATGTCCACGAAATGTTATATGCATTTGTGTTTTCAAAACTCTCCACTTACAGATATTTTCATTTATCAAGTTATTACCTAGTTTTTACCCTATTCTAATTAGTAAAGTAATTTTTTAGAAAGATGTCTGGATGCAAACAATCAAGTAATTTAATAGAAAACTTCAGGCCAAAAGATTTTTAAGAAGAAAAAAGTTTAGGTCAGAGATTTGGGCTACTAAGTTTTCCAAACCCATGCTATCAACATTTCTTCCACTTAATATGTAATACCCAGGAAAGTAGCAGGCAAATATGAGTTACAAATTAACTCCTTTCAGAAACATTCACACTATCTCAGGACAATGAGGCTAACATGTAGTTTAGCTTCTTTACCATGTTCAATTATGTATTGTGCTTTGAGTGCAAAACCTACCAAACACCCCATTGTTAGCACACAATTTTATTTTAGGGGTGATATTTGTGTAGCTTGACAAGCAGCATATAAAGAACAGCCTGAAGAAATTTGTTTCAGATTGACAAACATTTCCTTCCCCTGCAAGTCATTGTTTTCAGAAAGTGATTTTTAATGAGAACACCTATGTTTATGCTAAATTACCTGCAATGCCAACTGAAGTGGCACAGGGAACTCACCATTAGGAAGACAGATTTTCCCTCCGCGTATTGCTTTCCAGTAGAGATAACCTTCACATTAATTGAAGAAGAAAAAAATGAGTGAAATTGAAATGAACACTGATTATTCCAAGTGAGGCAGGAGAGCAGTACCTCATCACTGAAATGGCATTATTACCACCAGAAAAGACAGCCCAGTACCTCTCAAATCAAGCTACTCACATGGCTTAGGTTAGGTTTTTTCTTTTCTCAAACTTTTTGCCTTTTAGGTAAAAAAATTATGAAGGAGACAATGCTTTTATTTCTTTTTTCCTATATTCAACATATATTTTCAGAATAATCAAGCACAATCATAATAATCTGACAGAATTTTTAACTATATATGGTTCTAAAAGGGGCAGTGTAAATCTTGCCAAGTATAAACAGGTGACCATTTGTATTGTCCGTTCTTTTTTATGCACCTTTTAGAATATTTTTTCTGACTAAATAATGTTAGCTTTAAGTTTCTTGACTTCATGAGTACAACTTTTTCTATAATTCGCCCCAAACTTACTTTCCACATTTCCCCCTGTAAGCTCCATGTGAGACACGTGAGAGGAAGCCTCTAGAGCAAAATATAGTCCAGTTTACATGTGTTTCATATGTAATATTTTCATTTACTTGTTTTAATTTACATTTTTAATAATGCTACTCTCTCTTTATAGGTCTAAGTATGCAATTTCATGTGCACTTCAGTGACCTATTCATTTTTTTTTAATTCTGTTTCACTGGCCCAGTGGTTTTTTTTTTTTGTTTGCTTGTTTTTTGTTGTTGTTGTTGTTTTTTTGGTTTTTTTTTTTTCTAGACAGGGTTTCTCTGTAGCTTTGGAGCCTGTCCTGGCACTAGCTCTTATAGACCAGGCTGGCCTCGAACTCACAGAGATCTGCCTGCCTCTGCCTCCCGAGTGCTGGGATTAAAGGCATGTGCCACCACAGCCCGGCTGGCCCAGTGTTTTTGAATGTGAAATATCCCTACAGGTTCATGTACCTGAATACTTGGTTCCCAAGTAGTGGTGTTACTTTGGAGATTATGGAGCCTTAAAAAAGAGACGTACATGGTGGTTCATGAGATGTGGTGTCCTTGAAGTTCATGCACACCATCGTTTACGAGCTTTCTGCATCCTGACAGTAAGTTGTGAAGAGCTGGAATTCCATGCTTCCTCCACCAAGGACCGAGAAGATCCAATCTCCATACGTATCCCCCTGTGAGACTGAAGTATGTCGAATCACGAACCCAAATCCTTCCTTCAAATCACTTCTCTCACATATTTATCACAATTATTAGAAAAGTTAATAATAGAAATGGTTTCTTCTACCATTCATAATGGTGTCTTTCCTTATAGGCCATCATTTCTTTAACAATACCAGTAATATCAACAGGTTTTCTTTGTGCAGATTATGTAAATTTCATTGCTGGGTTTTGCCTTCATTAATGACTTTGAGAATCACTGCTGCCATCTGGGCTGACCCTGGCTTCCTCATTGTTTTAACTGTAGTTTTCAAAATCCTATAGTCTATAACCATATGTTTATTTTGTACACATGGAGTGGGTATGTGTAAGGTACTCTAAGCTATCACACAATATACTTATCCCTACTTACCAACTTTCTCTCAGTGTTTATCGACTACAACTTTTGACTCATAATCTGTGAGTTCCCAAAAGTGATGGGAAATACGGTGAAACTATAAATACATGTGTTAACATATGGCTTCGTCTGAACTCAGAAAATTAATAGAAATTAAATTTACATAGGAATAAAAATTGCAGCAATTATTATAAGATAAAATTCACTAAATATTAGAAAACGCATTGTGATGTGACTAGATTGGACTTTTAAAGAAAATAGAAAACAATTCTTTGACACAACTGTAATGGAAGAGCATTCGCACTAGCTCTACAGATGGTCATGGATTGAATAGCTGGTTCAGAATACTGCCTCTGATAGTTGGAAAACAAGAAGTTACTAAGATGACAGGCTTTATTTTTCATGAGACAGGCAGTGTATATAGAAATGTAGCTGTCAACTTGGAAGATAGCTGAAGATAAAACAAAGCCTCGATGAATGATGAATAAATAAATGAAATAATAATATATAAATAAAAGCACATATATCAGCATCTGATGTCAGCAAATTATTTACAGAAGTCAAAGATTATGTGCAACAGATTTATATGATTCTGATTCTCAGTCTTTGCCTCCGAATGCCACTGATGTCTTATCATCATGGATAAGATGACAATGGCAACAAGATTCCCTAATGCAAGTCTATGTTATAAGATTCCTTAAGGCATAGAAGAACAAACCACTGAGTCATGTAAATTTGTAACTTAGTTTTTTCTTTGTAAAGTTAGGGACACTGGTATTCTCTAAAAATAAATTTGTTACTATATTTCTAAAACTATTCATAATCAAAATTTAATTAATTTTTAAAATTAAAATTATATTTGAAAATTATCCTGTTATTGAATATTAAGAGACATCTATCCACATATATATGTAGAAATAGATGATATAGATATATAGGTATAGAGAGATAGCTATAAATATATACAGCCTATTACAGAAAGATATATATACTCTAACATATATACACACATATAAAACTTTATATATATATGTGTGTGTGTGTTTGTGTGTATAGCTGTTCGTTATTTTCCAGTGAAATAATGCCAAATGAATCAAAATAAGAGGATCTTCATTATATAGTGTCCCAGATAGTCACTTAAATGATACCTTACCCTAAAAACAGTGTTTTTTGTTAAATATATACAAATAGAGTAATAATTTTATAAGCAATTAGAAATGTTTAACAGCTTTGAAGATTTCAGAAAACAGAAGAATAAAGCATTGTAGATGCTCTCCACTGCCATGGTGTATCTACCAGTTCTTTAGTGCTTAGGTTTGGTTTTAGCCTCTAAACCTCCTTCCATCTGAGCATGATTAACCTTCTTTGCACTTTCTCAGTGCTTTCTTTTTGTTTTCTGTGAACCATTAACGCACCTAGAATGTCTCCAATAAAGCATAGAGCATAACAGCTATTCATTGGTAATCACTACTTTTCCGTACCTTTTCTTTGACCTGAACTGTACATGAGTGTTTAGTTTCTATGACTAAATCTTTCACTTGGGGTCTAGAAATTCTGACCTATCAATGACACATTATTGTAGCATGCTATTACCCTTTAGAAGCATTATTAGAAATTTAAAAAATGGATACTTAGAATTAAGTTACTAGGCAAAAATTGAAAGCTAATTTTACTTTCTAAAAATAATTAAGCATTAGTGTATTCATACATGAATGTTCATCCATGGGCAATTATCGCTCAAGTGAAACATATGAATATAAATCTTTAGTTTTCACAAAACTTTCAGAGTGATTTTGACAAAGAGTTTTTCTGTTTATAATATTTGAAAAAAACTGTATGTGTGACTGGTAGTGTAAACGTAGCTAACTATTAGAGTTGGATAGGCCGTGGATCTTAGAGGAGAACACAGTACCATCATTTCCTTAAACCAATGTGATTTTAAAATATTTTTTATACTTGTCTTTAAACTGACAGATAATTGTAGCTCTCACCCTTCTCAATGAAACATTTTCAACAGATAAAAGATACAGCAACAATCCAACTAATTAAAATGCAAATAATAAAGGACAGTAGGCCAACCATCCTGATTGGTATATCTTTAATGAAACTCCCACTCCAAAGGCCCAGGGAACATCACTGAACAGAAGTCAGAAGAGAAGGAGTCCTGCTGCATGATAGTGTCTTGTGCATATCATATGAAAGCCATACCTCCAAAATCTCAACAATATCGTTGTCTAAATAAGACCTGAATAATGACAATACAAGACAGCATGACAACAGGTTTGACTAGGAACGCTTCACAAGTCCCTGCACCCAGATGAAGAACTGCAAAAATTATTCGGTGTATTTGTTGCTGATGGCAGAATCAGTGCTCTTCAGGGACAGAAACTGATGGGTTATTCAATCCCAACTGGTCAGACCTAAGCACATGCACGTAAGGAACACTACATGGACTCAGAGGAAATGTGTGCATGTGCATATGTGTGTGATGTATAACAACAATAATTCTAAAAGAAGGAGTCAAGGACTTAAGAAGGAGGGAAACAGATAGTGGGGTAGAAATGTTGTAAAAACAATACTAGCATATAAAATGTTCATGATAAATCAACAAACAATGCAAAATCCTTCAAAAATATTTCATTAATTATCAAAAATCTGCAATAAATTTTCTAAAATTAAATAGATAAAAAATAGAAAATATAGAAATGTTACACATTTTTCTGTAATTCATAGTTTAGAGGATTCATTTCAAACTCTATGTGGCTGTATACATTTTATATCAATATTAATGGTATATACAAACTATAAATTATGATAGTTAAAATTTGATATATACTATTATATATTAAAATGAAATAAATTTTATGGAGATATGTTTTAGCCACTTTCTGTAAAAACAATGTTTACTTATTGATCATGTATTTTAACATGAAAAAATAATAGGAAGTATCACATACTGGTATGAGACTGTGCTATATCAGGACAGAATAGGAATTTGATGATAACCCTTTTTTTCCGAAAACAGACAGAGGGAGAAAATTTCAGATTTATCTAAATTGTGAAGGGTCTGTTATTTATAGTATTCTTAAAATAATTGTGGATCTCCAAAATAATATTTCAAAAAATAAAATTCTCTTAAAGAAACATTTTTATTCAAAATTATTTTAAAGATGTACTTTATTTTTATGTACATCTGTGTCTACAAGGAGTTTTATGTACATCAGTGAATATACTTGAAAATCCAGAAGAGGGCATAGGGTTCTCTAGAGCTGGCCTTTGGAGGTTGTGAGGCACAGATGTAAGTCTAGTGAGCAGTGGTTGAAAAGTACTGGGTTTTCTTTCATAGGATCCAGGTTCTAGTCACTCACCCACCTCTCCAAGCCCCTATAATGACAATTTTACCAATAATTCTCAGCACTTATACTATACTAATTTTTTTTTCTTATTGTTTTTCTAAGATAACAATCTTAGATATCTCTGTGTCACAGCCTGGCTCTCCTGGACCTACCTCTTGTATTACTATGATACTGTAAGGTGCACTAGAGCTGAATTGTATTAACATTAGGGAGATATTTCGTATATTCATCTATTTACTATTTTAACCTTAACTCTAACCCTGTTTACTTTATCCAGATAGGTCTTCACTATTGGTGGATGCTTAGTTGAGAACATTAAAAGAATCTCTGAATCTAAGATGTGAATATGTTTTGTAATTATTTCCCAATAATGGTTATTCACTTAACATTATAGAAAATGGCTTAGAGGGCCAGGTGCTGGTGGAGCATGCCTTTAATCCCAGCACTGGGGAGGCAGAGGCAGGAGGAACTCTGTGATTTCGAGGCCAGCCTGGACTACAAGAGCTAGTTCCAGGACAGGAACCAAAATGCTACAGAGTAACCCTGTCTCGAAAAATCCAAGAAAAAAAAAAAAAGAAAAAAAAGAAAAAAAGAAAATGGCTTAGATAACAATATCAACAAAGATGATTTATGATAATTGAAGTGAAAGATATTTAATATATTTATTTTCAGGTCTGATCCCTTCCCACTTATCTGACTCCATGACTGTTCTCCTATGTAGCAATAATTCCTTTCTCAGTTTCTGCAAAAATAAAAGTGGGGTTACTTCAAATTCACATATTTAAGATTTAATCTTAAAAGCAATTCCCTTAAAAATGTATTATTTTCCACTAATTTCTTCTAGCACTCATAATTTTTGAAAAACATAAATATTGGATACATGAATAATTATTGGATTGAAGACATGTTTCTGCATAGGTCACAAAGATCATATTTAATAAATATTACTTTCTTTTACTTTCTTCAGATTGGTGCCAAATTTTAGCTGTCAATCATACAATTAGTCTATTTTGACTAGAACTGAACTTGTCCAAGCTTACTTGCTAAAAAATGTTACAGTTATTTATTTTTCATAGAGAATTATATTTTGACCAACCAAGATTGCATCCCTTCCAAAAAGGTGTCCGTCCATTCCATCACTCACTCTTTTAGTCTGAGGAACACACCTTATGATATCAATCAATACAAGCAGATTTAAAAACTCAAATTAAAGAAATAGAAGATTATGGTGAAAATCT
This sequence comes from Neodon shergylaensis, assembly GCA_025134845.1. Lineage (NCBI taxonomy): Eukaryota > Metazoa > Chordata > Mammalia > Rodentia > Cricetidae > Neodon > Neodon shergylaensis. The sequence continues at coordinate 126,964 of JABTXL010008511.1, forward strand.
TCACTATCTGTGTTTATTAATCTACTTTCTTTTGATTAAATTTACATCATATTTTAAGTAAAAGAGTTTGAAGTAATCTCTTCTTATAAGACATCTGTAATTTAATTTGGTTCAGAAAATGAATTTTTCCATATTCTATATGTGACAGAAGTGTATTATATAACCTGATATTAGTGGAAATATTCAGAAAATGTAAGAGAAGATGTTATAAAGATGGACAGTTGATAAAACATTCTAAACTGAGGAAAAGGTTGAAGCATGTGAATTTTAAGGACAAGAAATATCTTGGGAGAATAGGGAAAATGAGAAGTATTAAATGACAAGATAATAAGGTGAGATTAAAGAGTAAAGTTAGTAGTGACAGAAATAGAAAATAATAAAGGATTTGAAAATGTGAAAAGAATAAAACAATTATTAAAGTGTCAAAAATAATCGAATAGCGTGGTTCAGTATGCTGAATATTGTCTTAATTCCCAAAGAGAATTGCCAGCAATTGTTCTGTTTATCTTGGTAAAGGTTTTTAAATACCAAATTCATTTAAGACTTAAATGCATTAATTTTCTTCCTTTTCTGCACATATTTCAGAAAAAAGAATATCTGCATAGTTAATCCTTTGAAAGCCAATTTAAGAGAATTTTCCTTTGTGACTATGTGAAGGTTTGAAATGCCATATGAATATGAAACAATAAAGCCATTGTTGCCTGTGAAAGATAAGGTATAATTACTTTTTACTTCATTTGTAAAATTGGTAATAAGTTATAATAGAAAATGCAGTACAACATAAATCTCAGAGAATAATTCAAAGTTGATGACCAACAATAAAAAGTTGCAATGATGATCTCTATATATATTGTAAATTTATAAATATAATAAACATGAGTAGATGCTTCTGGATATTCATATTAGCACAAAGTAAACCCATGTTAACTTAAAATTAATGATCACAATATAAAGGAAAATTCTAATAAATCATGTCCTTGGTATAGACACAGAGTCCTACGTATTTCAATTCACCTGAAAATTGAATCACAGAAATCTGATAGACAAGCAGTCTCTCATGAATAATGAACAGTAAGGCGATTTTGATTTTGTAATAGGAAATATATTCTTAATATTATTTGAATTAAAATAGCATGATAATTTTTATAAATATATTGATATATTTTAGATCCATTCACCGGGTTTGTATTTCTTTTCAATTATTATGTATATGATTATTTAATTAAATAATTACCATTAATCAAGATAATATACAATGCTAAGTCAAAATTAATGTATTTATATCTTTAATACTATTTGAAATGTTTTGATTTGGCTTATACCTTTTATTTGTTACATTTGCCCTAATCAAATACAATGACATGCTCTAAATTTTTAGATTATAGAAGTAATAAATTGAAATATTTCTGATTTTAGGAGCTAACTAAGGAGAAACTGTAACGTGACCTAATATGGCCCAGTAAGTAGAATAAAATGTATAATGAGAGCATGTTTAAAGAATATATTTCCTTATGATGTTTAGAACAGATCTTTTTCAATCGATTTTCTGTACTTTCATTGTTCCTCTGATATAAACTTGGCTTCCTTCAACTGATTTGCTAGTAACATACTTTGCTGCCCATGCTTTCTCCTATAGTGCCATGGAGTTTTCTGTCTCTTTTTTTCTTTTTCTGGGAAGGGATTGAGTAAAACAGGTCAAGTAGTCCATATTTTTCATGCCTAAACATTCAAAGTAAATGACAAATCTAGAGGAATCTAGAAGACATCTGTTGCCCTTTAACATTCGATAACCACTGACATCAGAGTTAACCTTTCTTAAAGGATACAAATAAATGCCTAAAGCAAAACTGTCATAATATTTTATTAAACAATAATAACCCACAGCCACTTCCAAATGTTTATCTCACCAAACTTTCAGGCGTACTTCTGAAATTAGTCATATCTGTTAAATGCTCATTGTTTTACAAAGTACTTTGTTCAAATTCTCCTTACTATTAGAAGCAACCCACTGACACCTAGCCAAAACCTGATATTCTTCTGCACTCTTGTTGCTGTGTGTGGTCACATGACTCTATACTGCCCATTTAGTCCTAAGTACAAAGACTCTTTGCAATTTCCAGGGAGCACTCCCCCCACTAGGGAGTATTCTTTAAATGGTGCAGCTATTTCTATTTCTGCCTTTGTGATTTGGCTACCTGATGTAAGAATGTAAGAGAAAAAAAAGAGAATAATTAGTGTACTATAGGAATATGAAGTTGAGAGGAGATGAAGCTTGATCCCCTTAGCAAAGCATTTTTCAATGATTTAGGATGAGAAAAACCAGCTTGTAATTTGCACAGATGACTATTATTTTCACTTATCTCTATGAAAGTTGACAAATTCCTATCCATTACTAAGTATGAAGCCTATTTTTCTAAACACATTTTGTATCAGATGAAAACATTAATTCAAGCATTTTATTTAAGTATTTTCTTTACTAATTTTATAACACAGAGAGCTAATACTTCAAAAGGTCAAAAGAGTAGAATATGCTGGGCTTACACAAAGTTCTGTTAATCCTTTATTGATCTAAGAGCAATATTGTATATTCAAGATTTTGTAACATATAAAATGTAACATGCAAATGTCTCAGAGTCCTGATGATAATGCTATTCTCAAAATAAACTATATGTTTTGACTATAATCTAGAAAATATAATCTCAGAATTAATTTTCTATATTTAAATTGAAAGAATATAGATGTTCGTACAGTGGTTCAAATATAATAGAAATTTTTATTTTAAGAAGAATTTTTCTTCTTTTTGCAATATCAGGAAGGATATTTTGATTATTTCATGTGACAAGTAGTTTTGTTCACATTAATCACTTAAGAAATATGCACAGGGAAATTTGGTAATGGAAAACAATTACTTAGCTATTAGGTTTACTTTACTAAATTCTCTCATCACAGAGGTACACTGCTAAATATTGAAAGAAAGAGCACATATTGATAGTCAATTACCAAGTAAGGCTTCAGCCTTTTCTATTCTTTAATAATAGTTATTGGAAATATGAAAATCCTCTATTAGTAAAACCTTAAATTCAAAAATTTACCTGACTTGGAATTTTAACAAATAAACAAAAAACAAACACCATGTTCACGCATAAACCATTTCACACATAATGACTTAACTGATGTTCAACATTTGCAACATGGCATTAGTAATATTTTATTTATTTTTTGAGAAAAAAAGAAGGAAAAAAGCTTACTAGGCTTGCAAGGACACTAGAGAAAAGTTAGGGTCTTTACTCTGTTGAGTGACACAGTCTCCGTACCATCCTACGAAGTTTTTTCTGCACATCCAATGGACAGTTTAACAACATTTAAAACTGAAAAAAAAGTCTCTTGATAATTGAATCAAGAAAGTCTTTTTTGAAATCACTGAATGGTGTTCTGAGATGTACTATCATAAACCATGTGAAGGGGACATAAATTTATTCTTCTATCATATTTATTTTATTACTATGAGAATTCAATACAATGTATTTGATTTGAACTTCATGCAACGTATTTTTGTCAACCTCCCACATATTGCAAACTTAAAGAACACACACATGAATGAACCCAAAAACAAACAAGCAGACAAAATAGGTGCTCCCTCTTCCTGCCACACTTCAATACTCAAAGTTTCACAACTAGGTGGATTGCATATATCTTCCTCGTCTCTATATACTGAGGTTTTGTCTATCTGATTTAATCTTGCCCTGGTCTATTGCATACTGTCACAACTGTGAGTTCATATGTACAATTAGCCAGCTAAATTACAATTTCCTTGTGCCTATCCAACACCCCAGTACTTACACTCCTTTCAGTCTGTCTTCCACAATTATTCCTGAGTCTAGATAAAGGAGGCACAATACAGATGTATCACTTAGGATTTGACATTCTACAGTCCTGCACCTTGTCCTGTAGTGAGTCTACATGTTTATCACCACTACTGCAAATAGAAGCTCCTCCGATGAGGGTTGACAGAGGCACTAATCTCTGGGTATAAAAGTGTTTTAGAATCAAGTACCTGAACTGACCTTGCCCTGTAGTCAGAATGATGACTGTCTTAAATTTCACCATAGAACCTTTATCCTGCAACTGATGGAGAAAGGACAGAGACCTGCAGTGGAGTACTGGGCTGAGATCTGAAAATCCAGTTGAAGATTAGGAAAAGTGAGAATATGAGCAAAGAGTTCAAGACCATGATGTGGACACCTACAGAAACAGCTTACCTGAGCTGATAAGAGCTCAGCAACTCCCACCAGACAGGGAAGGAGCCAGCATAGGACCATGCTAAACCCCCTGAATGTGGGTGACGTTTGTTTGGTTGGGGAAGACTACGGGGCCGCTGGTAGTGAGACCAGGATTTATCCCTCCTGCTTGCATAGTCTTTTCGGAACCCATTTTTTTTTTTGGACGGATAATGTGCTCAACCTGGATATAATGGGGAAAACCTGGGTCATTATTTGGAGCTATGTGCCTTGCCCTCTTTGGGGATTAGATGGGGGGTTGGGTGGGCAAAAGGTAAAGAGAATGGGAGGAAAGGAGGGAGTAGGAACCGGGATTGGTTTGTAAAATAAAAATAAGTAGCTTGTTTTCTTTTTTAAAAAAAGAAAAGGAATCAAGTTAATGTTAAATCCTTCTAGCATAATATTATTAGTAGGTTCTCCCTTGGGACATATAAGCTGTGCAGACACTACTTCTTGACTACAGTTAATGTTGTCATGTAAGGGTTCCTATGGAGTCTTAAATCTAATCAGAATATAGCTTGTTATTCCCATGAAACTAGTGCCACTAGTGCATCAATAGAGATGGCTTTCCAGGCTAAATAGTTGTTGGAGGTCTCACAGTCAAAGGTGGGTGATTGGATTACTTTACTCCTTTGCTTGTGTGCATCGTACCTACAGTCACTATGAAACTTAGCCAGTATAGATGAAGTTCCCAAGTCGATTATTCCATTATTCCCAAGCTTGATTATTATTCCATGACTGAGATATATTCTATCATCAAATATAGAATCTTACTATCAAATTTTGGTGAACAACTAAGGGTATTGGCAATCTCCTGTAACTTTGTAGAACTATGGGAACTCACTGGACAAAACTCCAAAGGTGGTAAAGCATTGCTGGCATAAGGTGCTTATATTTGCTACTGAGTGATCTCTAGTAGGTGTAGTGTCACCCCATTAATGGGTGTCTTACTTATTGGTCTATTACTATAAAGAAACACCATGATGAAGGCAGCTTGTAAGAAAACAATTAACTGAGGTTTTGCTTACAGTTTCAGAGGGTTACTTAATGACCATGATGGCGAGGAGCATGATCTCAAGCAAGCAGGCAGGCAGGCAGGCAGAGAGAGTGGGTAAGACGGGGCCTGACAGTGGGATTTTGTAAGCTCAAAGCCCCCACTTATGACATAATTCCCCCAACAATGCTACACATCTTAATCCTTCCTATAAAGTCTACCAACTGGGAACCATATATTGAAATATGTGAGAGTGTGGATAGCATTCTCATTCTAACAACCACATAGGGCAACTTCATTTAAACTCTTAATATGTATGTGCAAGTATATATCTTAGGGAATTTCTACTAAGTTGTCATGTGAGTTCTGAAAGCTCTTTAGTGTTCGTCATTCCTCCCTGTCCTCTACTACCCTGTCCTTACACTCTCTACCCAACTTTAACCTTTCCTGTTTAATTATTCAGCTTTAACCTTTTATACCACTAAGTTTTATATTCCCTCTTTTAAGAGCATCCCCAAAGATAATTACTAATTTCCTAACCAATATGTATTTCAAATGAGACACATTTATGTGAAGATTCAACACTACCATACACAGATGAGAGCAAACATGTGACATTTGTCTTTCTTACTTACCTTACTCACAATGATTGTTTAAGTCTCCATCCATTTACCCGCAAACTTCATTTTTCTTAATCAGTGAATCTGGAAATGTAAGTAGTTTCCATTTGCTTGATGTTGTGAATAGAACAACAATGAACATGGATGAGCAAGTATTGCTGGAGTAAAATCTTCTGTACATATATCCAATAGCTGTATCATGTGATAGAATTATTTATAGCTTTTCAAGAAACATTCTCATTCAATTGTTGTTTCTGTAATTATAGGAAAATCACACAGACATTTCTATTGAAGATATGACTAAATATTTACTAAATGTACATGCACTTGTTTTAAACTTATCCATTCAAACAGTTGTTAAACTTGTGGAGAGTTTTAAATATATGTATACAGTTTTGCTATTCAAAATATAAAATAAAAGAATAGTAAAATACTTGTGGGACTAGGGAATCAGACTACCTCTGAGACTAGCTTCATTTTCTTCCAGGTTTGCTATCTTTTTCAATTCAGTAGTTTATCCTATGAGAGCATTAAATAATTCACATTTTACTTCAATTTTATTGAAAAAAGTTTAAATGAGAATTCTCAGTTTTGCAAGAATGTAATCTAGGTTTTGCATGTGTACAAAGATGGTCTTGGATAAATTGCTTTGTCCATCCATTCACCCACAATCACTCTGTCAATCAGAATTTATGTCATAAACATCTGAAATTGGAAAACTTGTCTCTTACCTTTATAGGACCTTATCCTACTGTGTTTCTGATTATATTAGAGTATTCAACTAAATGCACAATATCAGAAGCTCATTTTAAATTTGATGAAAAAATTCAGCCTGAGGGACATCCTCAGAATTTACATTGCCCATGGAGGTAGAAACTGTATAAATATCTGAACAGTATGTTTGTGATTTACGTTGTCTTTTCTTTTGAGTTGATCCAAAAGAGCAAAAACAATATAGTTTGTGACATGTGACCGGTGAACATTGGACTTGAATTTTAATCATTGTTTTGATATTTTGCCTATTATGTGTGTCATTCAGAACAAATAGCAACTGTTATTCCTTTCATGCTTATTCAGCATTCTATATTTATAAGTGAAAACTATAAGTCAAAAATGAGCCAGATATGCACAGTGTAATTGAATAAAGACTCAGTTGTTACTAAGGTGATAAAACTTTTATCTTGTTAATATGTATGAACTTGAAAAAATTTCCTTGTTCATTGTATTTGTTAAAATTTCATAAAAAACTTTAACTATATCATATAAACAGCAAAGGAAGTCACAAGTTGTATAATGTCAATTTATTGAAAGATATTAGGAGATGATTTGCTTAAATCAAAAATAAATCAAAGACTAACAAGGGGCTTCAATGTATATTGAACCTTGAACATAAACAGCAAAGGTATATCTTCTGGATACAGTGGAAAAATTAAGAAAATAAAGTCTATGAAAACAGCAAGTCTACAAAATTGCTAATTTATTTTGTCATTGCTTCTAAAAATATAGATTATGTTATCTAAAATTTTAATTATTTTAAAATGAGAACACCTGATTCTTCCCTTATTCACTAAGATTGATGGTCAATGAGAGGCTGGAGAGATGATTCAGCAGTTATGAGGAACTGCTTTTTCAGAAGACCTGAGTTTAGATTTTAGTACCAATATTGTGGCTCATGAACATCTGTATCTCCAGTTCCCAGAAATCTGATACAGTCTTTTGACCTCTGTGGGCACCAGACACGTACACCATACACATACATATGTGCAAGCAAATCACTCATGCCTATAAAATACATTGAGCTAAAAAGAAACTTTAAAAAAATATTAGGTGTCCACTGATCAATTTGTTATTTGCTTCTAAGATTTTTATTGTCTAGTGAAATAAGTTACACATACAAGAAGAAACAAATCATTTTCAATAGCAGCATTTCATTTCTTCATACAATAAGAATTTTCCATTTCAGATTTAGATCTGGACTGCTTTCCTCTAAATCGGTTCATCCTGCTACACTATAATTTTGTGTCATGCTTCACACAGCTCTTGAAATTTTAAAGAGCATTTTTGTTTAAAGTATAGAATTTCTATATAATGGTTCATCTTTAACACACACCCTAACACAAGCACACAAAAATTTTAAAGACCAAATGGCAATTAGATTAGAATTACGTTTATTCCAATGTTCCAGACTAAATGTGTATTCTAAACTTCACAGCACTGATGCTCCAAAACCATTTACTGAATGAAATACAGTCTCATTCTTGTCTTTGACATTGGCAGTATTAAAACTGTGTTTGCTTTTGTCTTTCTCTAGCAGAAGTGCCTTTTGTGTTTAGGTGAGAAGGCATATGTATTCATACATTCATGTCTGACCTTTTATTGCTCATGGTGAGAAGGCTGACCCAGAAAGTCCACAACTGCATTGTTCTACACAACAAAGAAGCAAATAAGCAAACAAACACAAAACAAACAAAATCAAAGCTAAATGGAATTTGACTGGACTGTTTAATAGCTTAGCCTATATTCATAACTGAATTATGAATTGGAGAGAGAACAAATGAATTACAACTGTATAAAACACAGCTCCATAAATGATTTATTCATGAAAGCATAGTAGAAAAAACTCATTGTGTACTAAAACCTCCAAAAAATTAAATGGAAATATAAAATAAGCAATGTATTGATGATGAAAAGAATTAAAAGGGGGAATCATGTGGAGGTTGGAGTGAAAGCAGTGTGAGTGGGTATCAAAGTGTTTAAGTCTATCTGAAAGTTCATCCTGACTTTCCTAATTGCAAAAGGCATGGTGACTCTGCCTCATATAATGTGGGTGCTGGGCACAGAGCTATCTTCCTTGACCAGTTCTGTGGAGTATAGTACATTGTGGTAGGAGAAGGCATTCTCTTTCTCAAATCAATGTCTTTGACGGTTGTTTGCAACCATGGAGTGTATGGGTCATCATTGGTAAGAAAGATTTACAGAACTTCAACATCACATCGCGCATCCTTTTCTGGGTGGTAGTCAGTCAGCTTCCTTTCACCTACACCTCCATTGGTGAGGACTATAATGAGCAGATGCTGCCATCAATTACCACAGAAATCCTAAAGTATGCGGTAGCTGGCTATGATGCTGGAAAATTGATCACCCAGTGAGAGCTCTTCTCTAGGGAGGTAAGTAGTGACCTCACAGACGGAACAGCGACTTTTGAGCTCAACCTGGATGACATGTCCCTGACACATCTGACCTTCAGAAAGTAGTTCAGAGAAGTGGTGGAAGCCCAACAGGTGGCTCAGCAGAAAGTAGACATGGTCAGATTTGTGGTGGACAGAATGAGCAGAAGAAGAACACAGTCATTTTGTCTGCTGAAGGGGATTTCAGACAGCCGAGCTAATTGATCACCAACCCTCTGTCATCACAGGTGATGGCTTCACTGAGTTGTGTGAACTAAAAGTGGCTGAGGACATTGCATAGCAGCTCTTCTGTTCTGGGACTATCATCGACCCGCCAGCTGGGCAGTTGGTGCTGCATCCCCAGCAGGTTGCCCCCCGTTCCCGACTTGCACCTTCTCAGGTGAATAAAACCACTGCCGAGATCATTCCTAATGCCACCTTCCATCTGCCCCAACCCAGAAATCACTGTGAAATTTCATTATCGTCTTAAAGTGAAGGAAAGAAAGTAAAAGCATTGCAGAAAATAAATATAAAAAAGAAAAGTAGTAACAGAAGTAATCAGGAATGCATAAATTTATTGGAACAAGAAAGTTACAGAAAACCGAACTTTCTTAGGGTCAATTTAATGCAGCCACTGGTCAGAAATTCGCATGTAGAACTTACTCTAAAGTTAAAGACTTATGAGACTTATGATGAAGTGAATATCAGTCAGTCATCAATAGTCACATTGTCACATTGTTGATTCAAGCTCTGTCTGCATATCACAGCCCAGTATATATATTTTTATATATGTATTTATAAACTTCTCTGTCTGTATCATGTTAGTGTTGTGTATATTTTCAAGGCTGATCATTTGATTTTAGATAACCAAATGTGTAAATGTCCCAGGAGAAGATTATTTCTTCAACTGTCAGAAAATGGTAAAACTGGCACAAATTTTCTGGTCCATTTTATTATAAAATCTGAGACACTGAACTGAATAAAAAATAGAAAATAAAGCTGTTAGTAGCTTAATTAAATTGATACTGCTGGTGACACTGGGACAGTGTACTGGTCTGGGTATAAATTCTTATAAGAAATAAAAGTGACAAACTTTTCCCAAGGACTAAATGTAAGTGCTAGAAGTTAATAGTTTATACAAAATTACTCATAGATGTTTAGTTGTTTCATTTACATTGCTTAGAGTCCCAGTAAATCAATGTGGGCAAGGCTAAATATGTCCCACTTGCAGTAAAGGGAGCAGAGATAAAAAAATAAACAGGGATTTTTTTCTGTTAGTCACATCCAGATTATATATATATATATATATATATATATATATATATATATCACTATTTCCACTACTGTGATGACTCAGTTGTTAAAAGTCTATACTGATATCATTTGCAGAACACTCAAGCTTTGTTTCAAGCATCTACTTCAATGTTTATTTCAGATGACTCATAGCTTCCTGCAACTCCAATTTTCGGTTATCTCATGCCTTCTTCTAGAATCCTTGGGCATGTGAACATAGACAAAAATAGGCACATATACATTTACACATTAATAAAAACTAAAAATAGAAACTTTTTAAAAACTAAATTAAGACACTTTAAAGCATTATATATTGATAACACACAAATATATGTCAACTTTTGGAATCAGAATGTTATAGTTCCAGGATTGAATGCTTGTAAAATCTGTTTATAATGCTCTTTTCTTCATTTTCATGTAATTGCCAGTTGTTTTACCACTTTCTTTTGTTTGGTTTTTATTGAGCTCTATGTTTTTCTCTGCTCCCCTCGCTTTCTCTCCCCTTCCCTTCAGTCCTCTACCAAGTTCCCCATGCTCCCAATTTACTCAGGAGATCTTGTCTTTTTCTACTTTCCATGTAGATTAGATCTTGTATGTCTCTCTTGGGGGTCCTTATTGTTGTCTAGGTTCTCTGGGATTGTAACTTGTGGCAAGTTTTTAATATAGAAACATAGCATATATCTTGCAAGTTAAAAACTTTTTATTTTAAATTTAATTTTTTTAAAAAACATTCATTAAGTGTAATGGGTTTACATCATTCATAGGACTTCTTCCTATGAACAACCTTATTTCCTCTCATATTAGCTTTCTTATTTTTAAATTTTATTCTATAGCCTCCAAATCTCAGCCATTAGGTTTTTTATACTTCCTAATCTACAGTAGAGCCTTGAAAGGTTTTCCCCACCCACATGTCATATAAACCTACATTGTCCATTTGTAGGTCTTGTTTAGGCACCCACATTTTTAAGATGTCATGGGCATTATTTCTCTGTCATATGCAGAAGACAATTTCTTTGAGCAGGAGTCCTAGTGCCCTGTGTTCTTATTCCCCAAACTTCTGAACTATTCCCTGAGCCTTAGATGTCAAGGTTGTATCACAGATGTATCATTTGGTTTAGGGTACCCAGCAGTCTGCTGTTCTCTAAATTTTGATCAGGGTTTCTATAATATTCTCTCTGCTGCAAAAAGAAGATCATTTTTAATGAAAAGTGAGTTACACTTATCTGTGGATTAAAGAATAAACACTTAGAACACATTTAGAAATTATAGACTTAAGAAAGTTACAGTAATAGATCCTCCTCTAAATTCCATGACCTTATAAATCATTGGTTAATGTCAGTGTTTAGAATACCATAATTGAGTTCCCTTCTATTGACTGGGGATTACATCCCCTCTGGCAGTCATGTTACCGCTAATATTTAAGTGTCACTAACTACTACATTTTGCCAAGTTTGACATATTATGATTCATAAGTTTTATAGAGTTAAGAACACCCATGAGTCCTCTTCTATAACATTTTAAATATCATCTTTTGTAGGAGGATGCTGCTTGTTGTTTCCTGGCCACCTGGCTAGCTTAGACTGGAAATAATCACACAGACATTGTATTAATTAAATCACTGCTTGACCCATTAGCTCTAGCTTCTTATTGGCTAACACTTACAACTGAATTTAACCCATTTCTAGTAATCTGTATATTGCCACGTGGCTGTGGCTTACCGGGTAAAGTTCTCAGCATCTGTCTCTAGTGGCAGTTCCATGGCTTCTCTCTGACTCTGCCTCACTTCTCCCAGCATTCTGTTTAGTTTTCTCTGCCAGGTTCTGTTGGCCTACAGATTTTACTATAGGCCCAAAGCACTTCCTTTATTAACCAAAGATATTCACAGCTTACAGAGTGAAATCCCACATCAGCTTCCCTTTTCTATTTAAATGAAAAGGAAGCCGGGCGATGGTGGCGCATGCCTTTAATCCCAGCACTCGGGAGGCAGAGGCAGGCGGATCTCTGTGAGTTCGAGACCAGCCTGGTCTACAGAGCTAGTTCCAGGACAGGCTCCAAAGCCACAGAAAAACCCTGTCTCGAAAAACCAAAAAAAAAAAAAATGAAAAGGAAGATTTAACTTTAGTATAGTAAAATTATATATTATAAAATGGGTATCAAGCAAGAATTACAGTTACAACATTTATACCTATTTTATCTTTTATCAAGACTAAGAAAAACTATATCTATTCTTCAACTCCATCAAAGACTCCAGAATGATACAACATTATTAAGTAAACAGGAAGTACATTGTAAGTAACTTCTAAAACTCTAGAATTGACAGAGACATTTTGCTACCTGGATAGTCGCCCAAAGTACTTCTGTACTGTTGGGGTATCTATCTTCAGCCTATATGCCCATAGTATCCAGCAGACTTTTCCACAAAGCAGGAAATTTCAAAAACAGTTCCACCTATACTGGCAGTTTGTCAGTCACTTTTTTTTGTTTTGCAGAATGTCTAGCCATGAAACAAGAACCCTGAAGGATCATCTCACCTTTAGCCAAGTTTCATAGGCATTTCTCTGTGAATCCTGCATATCATCAAGAAGTCTAGGAAAGAGCAATTTTTTGGCCAAATGGTCAACCAATTCCATAAGGAGCCTCTTCAATACCCATCATCCTCTTGAAGTAGCTTGGTGCTTCCAGGAGCAGATGTGTCTCACTCTCATGAAAAGTCTTAAGTATTTCAAGATTTTAAATGCCATATTCTGAATGTTCCAGAAAGATCTGAAAAATACCTATCTAGCTGAAGTATATCTTTATACATTTAGAAAATCTAACTAACATGACCACAAGCATGACTATTATAGATGATTATCTATTAACCTATATTTCTTAATTATTATACATAACATTTTAAAATAAACTAAACAATCACAATACCTTAATCAAGAGCAGAAATATATATTTAACAAGATTGACCTTAAATTTGTATCAATAAGCCGAGATCTATACCAATGCAAATCTCTATAGCATATCCCCCTTTAAATGTAAATGAACATTTATAGACAATATTTGAGATTATGGGCATAGTTTTATCCAAACTGTTTGGGGGTGCTGTTAATCACGTCTTTTGATGGTGTATCCTGTGTGTTACGTTCATCTCAATCAGCAGTTGGATGAAGGATTTTTTTGGAGGTGAGGTCTTTCAGGGGGTTGTGGTCCATTAAACAGTATTAGCCTAGAATCAACCTACAAGTTCTCATCCTCTGTAGAAACAAAAGAAGAACCTCTTTTCCAAAGCAACATATTCTTAGACTTAAATTTTGAAGTCAATATTCCTTTATAAAAAAATCCTGATTTAGCTTAACAGCCCATGCAATAAAATGTCTCTCTGAATTTAGTTCTTTCACAGTCAAAAAATTCAAAGAAAACACAATAATATACATAATCCAGACTCTCTGTGAATTTTCCATTTTATGTGGCATATTTTTCTTTATTTTTTTAATCTATGACTGTCTATACTCTGTCTCTTTAAAGACTTTGTTTTATTTTTAAAACCATTTACTTCTTTTTATAATTCTCTATATTCTTTTTCTTCTCTCTCCCAAGTCTACATACATTTATCTAACACTGTGACCCATTTAGAGGTCTTTTACATCTGAATTTGTCTTTATTGCATATCTATAAATCTTTGCTGACCAGGACAGCATCTTAAAATGCTAAATGCTTCTTAAAAAAAACAAACTGCACCATTACAAGGGCATATGGAGTACTTTCCCCTTGCTCTGCACAGTCCAACATGGTGGAAGTCCATTCACAGCCTGTGCAAGCCATGCATATTGCTCCAGTTTTAGGCACACAACAGGTCTACATTGCCATTAAGGATGTTGTAATACATTGTTCACAATCCCATTTAAAAGCTCGGCCTTCTGAAGGAGCCAGAGGTCACACTGGCAGCATGGCCCATAAAGCCAGCATTTCAAAATTGTGCAGGTTTTTTTCATTGGTATCGCTGAATCAGGAAAATCTCACTTAAAGAGCTGCAGGATGTTGCCAGCAAGCAAAGCCCATCTGGGGAAATAAATGTGACTAAACTTTGTTTTTTAGTGTCTAGAATTCCTTTCCAAGCCCTCTCAGGTTAGTCAACTATGTTGGCACCAATTTGTTGGGATGAGGCTGCTTGTTGGTTGCTAGCTGCCAGGCTAGCTTAGACCCAAAATAATCACACAGATACTGTATGAATTAAATTACTGCTTGGCCCATTAGCTCTAGTTTTTATTGACTTACTCTTACAACTAAATTCAACCCATTTCTATTAATCTGTATATTGCCACATGGTTGTGGCTTACCAGGTAAAGTTCCCAGTATCTGTCTCTGGCAGTAACTCCATGACTTCTCTCTGACTCTGCCTCCTTTTTTCCCAGCATTCTGTTTAGTTTTCCCTGCCTAGCTCTGTTGGCTTAAAGCAGAGCTATAGGCTCAAAGCAGTGCCTTTATTAACCAATGATATTCACAGCATACTGAGGGGAATCCCAAATAAATCTTTGGGTACTGTGTCAAGAATCCTTAAAAAGAGGTCTGCAGGATCAATTCTAGCTCAATTATACAATTTCATTATTAGTGTCTTGCACTCAATTTTTTAATGTATTCAAGAGCAACAGCAATATTCTGTATTATTTTGGTGCTCTCTTAAATTTCTCTAACTCCCAATTCAGTAAGAAGCTTCTCCATACTTGCCATTAGGGTTTTTGAAAGAAAGTCTATTAATGTTGAAAGAGATCATTGTTAATTCAAGTGACATAACTTAATTAAAATTCTGTTTGTGTACAATTTTAATTAAACATAAAATACTGTGTTCCCCTCAGTTTAAGAACAGTTTTACTGTTGATTGGTGCCTTTCTTCTCTCATCCTCTATGTTACCCTTCTCTTTCCCAGGCTAATTCCCTTCTTTTTTTCTATTTTCCTTTTTAACCCAACTATTTTTTACTGCTCACCTCACTAGAGTCCCTTCTCCACTAGCAGTCATCAACTTCCAATAGCTCCCCAGTTTGACATGGGACCTCAGGATCTCCTCCCCCATCTTTACTGGGCACTGTCTTTGCTTTCTAAAAATTTTATACAATCCTATCTGCTCTAAATTCATTTATTCATCAGTAAAATAATGCCTAAAAGGTAATTACTCACAATTTCACATCCTATTCTTTGGCACTTAACTCCTTTTATTCTTGAATGAGAGAGTTTCTATCCATGTACTGAAATGCAGTAGGATAATAACCATGGAATTTAGGCTGTGATAAGATTCAGTGATGTATTATTTTATTCAAATGTCCCAGTTTGTAGATGACCTCTAGTGTGAACTCCAGATATTTTATAGGAGAAAAAACAAAAGAGTAAAACATTATCTGAACAGGGCCTATCAGTTAGTAAGTCATGAGAGCTTCCTCTGAGGGGGAAGCCAAGCATTCCGGGAACAGATTCACACATAGAGAAAATGACAAAGTAGATTCCAATGTTCAACATCTAAGTACACTTGTATCAGGGTCAGGAGGATGAATAAAGGACTTTCTTGCTGACTCTCTGTATTCACCCAACAAGTACTCTGACGGCAGCTGTTTGAGGTCCTTTTGTCACACACCATGCAATTCTGTGGAGGACACCATCTTTTATTATTATTATTATTTATTTATTTATTAAAGATTTCTGTCTCTTCTTCGCCACCGCCTCCCATATCCCTCCCCCTCCCCCAATCAACTCCCCCTCTCTCATCAGCCCTAAGAGCAGACTGGGTTCCCTGCCCTGTGGGAAGTCCAAGGAGCTCCCACCTCCTTCCAGGTCTAGTAAGGTGAACATCCAGACAGCCTAGGCTCCCACAAAGCCAGTACGTGTAGTAGGATCAAAACCCAGTGCCATTGTTCTTGACTTCTCAGTAGTCCTCATTGTCTGATATGTTCAGTAAGTCCGGTTTTATTCTGTGCTTTTTCAGACCCAGTCCAGCTGGCTTTGGTGAGTCCCGAAAGAACATCCCCATTGTCTCAGTGTGTGGGTGCACTCTTCGCGGTCCTTAGTTCCTTGCTCGTGCTCTCTCTCCTTCTGCTCCTGATTTGGACCTTGAGGTTGTAGTCCGGTGTTCCAATGTGGAACTCTGTCTCCTTTCATCGCCTGATGAATGTTAATATCCAGGAGGATGAATATATGTCCTATCATACAACAAAAGTATATGCTCAACTATGTTCATAGCAGCATTATTTGTAATAGCCAGAACCTGGAAACAACCTAGATGCCCTTCAATGGAAGAATGGATGAATGTATGGAATATATACATATTAGAGTACTACTCAGCAGTAAAAAACAATGACTTCTTGAATTTTGCATACAAGTGGACGGAAATAGAAAACACTATCCTGAGTGAGCTAAGCCAGACCCAAAAAGAGGAACATGGGCTGTACTCACTCATATTTGGTTTCTAGCCATAAATAAAGGACACTGAGCCTATAATTTGTGATCCTAGAGAAGATAAATAAGAAGGTCAACCCAAAGAGGACACCATCTTGTTCCCTCATTCTAATGATTCTTCATCCTGTATAGGTAAAGATGTACAGATACTACCCGTTGAGGGTTCACTTCTAAAAGATGTCTTCCAACATTCACACTGCAACTTCTAGTGGCAAGAAGACAATCATCAACATCATTCCTGACTGGCAAATTCAAATTTTGGGTTGCTACAGCTGATGCTTATATATGACTAAATTTTTATTGAAAGTAATTTTTCACATGATATATTTTAATCATTCCCCTTTTCCTCCAAGTTCCTCCCACCTCCCTATTCATTCAAATTTATTTTCTTCTTTTCTGTCTTTTAAAAATTAAAATAAATAATAAGAAAAATCACTAAATACATATACAAACACAAAAACCAAAATAGAAAATATTTTTAGAAAAATCAAATCACCAATAAGATAAAAATTGCCCAAACTAAGCAAAATGAGAGAAAAATAATCTATTTTTATTATTATATTATATAAATATTAATATTTATTAAAATATTCTTGAGTTCATTTTGTGTTTGCCAACTATTCCTAGGCATGGAGATTGCTTTTAAGTATTGTTACTATCTGCCAGATGGTGGTAGCACACGCCTTTAATCCCAGCACTCGGGAGGCAGAGGCAGGCGGATCTCTGTGAGGTCGAGGCCAGCCTGGTCTACAAAACCTAGTTCCAGGACAGGCTCCAAAGCCACAGAGAAACCTTGTCTCGAAAAAATAAACAAACAAAAGTAGGGCTTTGGTCTTAATATTCCATTTGAAACTGAGTGCTGTAAAGTCTCTGACTATGTCCACATTGTCCAGCTCTAGGTCTCTGTGTTAGCTCCTATCTACTGCAGGAAGAAGCTTTTCTGAGGAAATTTTAGGGAAGGCACTAGTCTGTGGGTATAGCAACAAGTTACTAATAGTCATTTTATTGTTATGTTTCTTTTACAGAATGATAATTTAAGGATTTCTCCAAGAAATCATGCAGACTCTGCTGCTCTCAATATTCCTTAGTTGCCTTTAGTTCCTCATGTAGAGGTCAGGAATGCAGGACTTTTCCTTATCATTTTAGCATGTCAAATGATATTTTTGCTTTGTTCATGTTTAGATATTCATATTGTTGAGAATATATGGCCAAGGAAGAGGATACCCATTGGTTATTCAATACCAAATGATTGGCTCTGAGAGCATATATTGTACAGTCAGAGAAGGTGTACACATGTGTTTGTGTATGTGTGTATGTGTGTGTGTGTGTGTGTGTGTGTGTGTGTGGGTGTGTGTGTAAGAAAGAGAGATGTGGTATGTGTTTATGTGGTATGTGCTTATATAAAAACAATTAATGAAACGTATCCATGAATTTGAAAAAGAGAAGTGCAAGTGTTGTCATTTGGGAAATTTTGGAATGAAGAAACTATATAAATTCACTGCTATCTAAAAAATAAAAGTAATTATTTAAAACAGAAGACAAAAAACCTTTAATGAGTCACTTTGACAATATCATAGACCACAGCAAAATGTTTAACAATAAATTAGTGCATAAACAGAGTTTATATGGGAAAGAAGAGGCCCTCTGTGTCCTGAGAAAACACTAGTTATAAAGCAATGCCATGTGAACACACAGGGTAAGATCTTTGGTGCTTCTTTAACATTTCTTCACTACACAATGGTGGAGTCAGACAGTAATTTTGGTGACCAACTGAGATCTCAGTAGATAGTTCATCTACAAAAGTAATAGAAAAAGTCTGTGAAAGTCCTAATCCTCTCACCACATGGCTAATTTCCACGGAAACAGTGATATCTGTCTCTCCATGACAACAAATTTTTCTTATCACCGAAGAAATTCCATGTGTTCAGAAGTTCTTTGGAGTTAGAAGTCAAAATCAATAACGAATAAAAGAGTCTCCTCTGTGCCATGCTCACTCATGCAGAAGTTGGGATTTCTGTAACAGGAGAGAAGTGGATAATTGACCAGCAGTTCCTTCTTATTGCCCTCCACATTCCAAACTCCCTAAGCCTGCTGTTTGTAATGAGGCATGCTATTATAGAAAACAGGACTGCTTCAGATGTCTTTTATGTTTGATTTCCACAGAGGAAGTTTGATTTGATGGTACTGCATCCATGAAATGTAAATTTTCAAAGAGCCAAAGTAATTTTGAAATATAAATTGTTTTTAGCTACAATGTATATAATTCTTTAAATACAAGCAATTTTGGCTTGAAAATAAACAATGTTTACATTAAATTGCTTGGTTTGGACTTTTTAGCAGTGTTTTAGAGGAGAAACAGTAGTAGTTAAGAATGAAGCTGTGTATGAATCTGTAAATCTCTACATAGGCAGGTTGTGCTTGAGTTTCTCAATGAGGAATGTGGAATATTTCATTAGGACAATTATTCTATTAACAGAATTTACCCATAGAAAATCTGATACATTGAATTCCTGTTCAAATTGTACTTCTCTGAATTGATTTGAACAGATATTTACTTGTGGTACAAGCATTATTATGCAAAGTATCATTACTATATTCCAACCTCTGGAAAAATTTTTTTGCATTTGTTTTGTTTTCTTAAGGATATGCTGATTTTTAGCAGGTTCATGCCCCAAATAATATCACAATGGATTTAATATCAGAAAGTATGCAAAACCTTCTTTTCTTTTGAGTAAATGTTGACTGGTAACATGCACATTCATGATCAGTGGCCTTTGAGAATATGAATAAGACAAAATAACTTACTTCAATTTAAACAAAAAATACAGCCATCTTCCTTTAATATCTATCTATCTATCTATCTATCTATCTATCTATCTATCTATCTACCTACTTATCTATCCTCTATCTCGCTATAAATCTAGTATACATGTATGGTGTGTGTCTACATACACACATGTTTGCACATTGAATATATTGCTATTAGAAGATAAAGTGATCTCTGTCAAAATTATAATGCTACGATCTTGCATGATTCAATAAACATTCATACACACACACATATATGAGAGACAAGAGAATGGAGAAATGTAATGTTATTATAATATCAAAAATTAAAAGTAAGATAACATGTAAAAACTAATATATTGTTGAATTTAATATATATTTTATATCAAATCCACTCATTAAAGAAAAACAAAAATTATATTTGTAGTAAGCCTAGATATTTGAGAAGCATTAGTTCCATGATATATATAATTCTTTACTGGGAGGAGATGAATTCTTTAATACATGTTAAACAGTAATTTTCTAATTTTCATGAACATATATTAACTACCTCGAGAAATAAGCTCTTCCACTCTTATCAGTGAGATCTGTCAGACTTTTTTGGATTCCAAAGTGTTTTTCTGCTAACAACTCTTCCTTTATGTCATTAGTTGTAAGAAACTGACAAAAAGCACTAAAATTAGTAGGAAGCTGACAGAGGTTCGCGTCTGCACATCAGAAACCTGCCAAGAAAATGTATTTTTGTCACATATAACAGAAAAGTAGTTTGTACGTGATAGACTCCTTTGAACTTTATTGAAAAGCACTGACATTGACATGCACAAATATGAGTGTATCTGATCTCTGTTTTCTCCATTCTTACTGCAAATGCTCTATCAAACTCACATCTTTCCTCTGCCTATCTGTAGCTAAGACAAAAATAACAGAGTGAACATTTTTGAAAAAAATAGCAAAAAAAAAAAAAAACAAAAATCCAAATCAAATAAGAATGTTAATAATCGATGAAGGGAGGATCTTTAACCTTGAACAATACTTTATGCCCACTTGATATATTACATCTTTTGGTAGCATTCAACATGCCAATATAATTCCCTAATGTATCCCAGTATAAGAAAGGTGGTTGGTATCATCTTGAAGGATAACACTGCCATGATTTAATTAAACTATTCAATTCATTTATTTGTTTTTTAATTTAAAAATTATAGTTAGTAATTATCAGAGTCCACTACAAAGTCAAAATCCCAAACATTTAGACCATATACTCAGACTGGGAGTATCTTAGTAACTTAATGATAAAATATAAGCTTTCTCCTTAGTATTAAGGTTCTTTCCTATTTTTAGTGAATGTGTACAGATTTCCTTTCATTGTGGTTATTTTCTAAACAATGCATTATAAAATATCTTTATATTATATTTAATTAATCAGAGTTACAGAAATCAAGAGATGACTTAAAGTATGTTTAAGGTTTTGGGCTGTATGAAAACACCGTGCAATTATATTAGGGACTTGAAGACATGTGAATTTGTTTATATCTCTCCATTTCTAAGTATACATGTATGGTGTTTGCATATTGCCTATATTGATACTAGAAGAATAAAGTGATCTCTGTCAAAATTACAATGTTATGATCTTGTATAATTCAGATAAACATATATTCAATTGCTTCTCTAAAGTGTAAAATAATATATTTCTCCTTAAGTTTTTTTTTACTTCAATGTATTGTTTGGGTCTGTATAAGTAAGTATACATGTGTGAGAGTTTCCATAGTGGGCTAAAGAGATTGTCAGGTCATTTGGCGCTAGATTATAGGCATTGTGGTCTGTCCAACATGGATGTTGGGAATTGAACTCGGTTCTTAAGCAGCAATCTTTATCACTAATTTGAAAGCTTTTTATGTTCCAAAGTGCTGAAGAATAGAAACTAATACTTATCTATCAAATTCTAAAACCAGAGCAATTATACAACTTATAATACCTGTATAGCCAAAATGATAAATTAAATTAGAATCTTGGGTAGAAAAGGATTGTTACCAGTATTTTGTTTTAATTTACTCAAGTGATTTTATTTGATATGGTTGGACAATCAATGCAGAATATAATATTGGCAGTTCTAGAAAAACATAACACAGGAATCAATGAAAACTCTTTCCAGAAGGAAATAAATTTAATTGATGAAAATTATGTTTTCAGTTTAAAGTTTCCTATTGATTTTCACATACCATGAATGGAGAAAACACTTTTTTTTTTACCAGTATTAACTTTTTATGATAAAACTTAGTCCATAGTTAACCTACAGCCCTATACTTATGATGCTGTCTTTTACAGCATGCAGCAAGAAGAGACTTCTCTATCATTAGTTTCCACTCTGGTATTATGAGTCCTTTGTGATGATTCAGGTTCCTGACATTTTATAATTCTTAACCACTTGCCTCAGTCTTTAGTTGCAGATATTTTTCTCCAGGAAGCATGCCAACACTGCTGGGTCTTGCTTCTTATGTCTGGTCCTCACTCACACTAAGAAGTCCACTGAAGCCCCAGTAGAATGAAAATTGTGGCTTACATTATGTCTTTGTTCCAAGTGCCTTGAGAGAGTTAGTACAAAGCACAAGGAACAACTTAGAAAATCAAAAAGCTTCCACTGTGTGTCTGATACACATTCACAAAGCAAGGGTCACCCCTAGAAATGCACCTTCCTTTCTCCAGTCACATTGATGACATATATGGCTTTTGCTCAGAGACAAACACATATGAAGAGGACACAAGATCAATAGTTCATTCTGAGAAAAGAAAGGGGGGGAGTTCATTTTGAGAAAAGAAAATAAGCTGCATTTCTAAAATCTTTATAGGAAACAAAATGCTTTGATTGACAGGCATTAAAAGATCCCTTAAAAACTAAAAAAAAAAAAATTGCCAAATAAAAAGAACTAGGAAAGAGGGAGTAAGGTATCTTATTGGGATCACAGTCAGCTGTGGGGAATGTGGAGATTTTTGCACATGGCTAAGTAGAATCAAAACAGAACAATAATGAAAGTGTATAGGGTGGAAAGAAAATCTCCCATGATCTGTGCATAAGCTTATCATAAACTCTGGAAGGGTACAAAAATGAATTACATATATTTAAAGAAAACTTGGTGTAGGAGACATTCTCTCCAACACAAAACAGGAGCATCATGGATTTCACTGGATTTAAAAGTTATTGGATTGAATTTACTTCATCCTAGAGACAGTTTTTATTGATTGCTGTGTTTTGTTTTTCCAGAACTGCAAATATTCTACTCTGCATGGATTGCCCAACCCCACCCAATAAAATTTTCAAAAACAGCAGGCATTCACTCACTCACTCACTGAATGATAACAAAGTCTGAGCATACAGGGTCCTTGGGACCCTACACATAAGGTATAACACATATGTTAGTCTCCCAAAATGTATCAGAAGTGACCTGAAAAACATGACTGAACATAGAAAACAGAATTGTAAACTCAATGAACTCCAAATTACAAATCCAACATATGTACAAGCTTGTGAATAATAAGCCAAAAAGACTAATTTAATTAATAACAAAATGGTTTATGCTGCCCCACAGTCACCCCTTGATACAAAAGCATTCAGAACATAAGAGTAAGGTAACTTACTTTAATTAAATATGTAAATTTAATTATGAGTGATCCTTATATTAAGTGTAAGTAAGTCAACATTGGCAATGAACGGAACAGAGAATGAACATAATGTTTTTATGTGAATAGCCACAAAACACCTAAGCAGAATCCTTGTAGTCAGAATCCATCTGTACATAAAATAATGATTTACTGAGATGAAAAAGACATTATATTCAGAAGTACAAAATTATGTTACCACTACAGCATCTACTGTCATAGTATGGACTGTCTAATTACATTTGTAAGGTGAAACAAATAAGCCTAAATCATAGTTTCCTCATATGTGATGGTTTCCTATTTTGTGTCTTGGTGGGATTTTGGTATGTGTTACTGAGTGTGGCTCTGCATCTATATGTGTTATTAAGCATTTTTTTCCTTTTTCTTTTCTGTTCACTTGTTCGTTTAGTTCTATTCAGATTTATTTTTATGTCATTGTATTTGATTTTTTTATATTATTATTACAATGATTGCTATTATTTTAATTATTATTAGAAATCTGTTCATTTTCAAAAGAGAGCGGGAAAGGATGTGAATTTGGTGGGTGAGGGAGTAGGGAGGATCAGAGAGAAGTTGGGGGAATCAGAAGATATTGTATAAAAATTAATCTGTTCTCCATTAAAATAAAAGCAAATGTACACAATACAAGATTTATTTCCTCAAACTAGTAAAGGGCAACAATACCTACTACACTAAGTGGTAGAGCAGTGAGAAATGTTTTATGAAGAAAATGAAAGCTGGGTTAAAACCTATTTATATTTCATTTAATATTGTTCTATTGGTAAGTAAGGAAGGATGTATCAGGCAATCAGTAGTAGAGACAGGTAGTGAAATAGAAAAAAATTTATTTTAGTAGGTAAAATGACCTTATTGTGAAAATTACTTAGTAATATATGAATAAAGGACCAGAATGAATGGAGGAGTTCTGCACTTTGAAAGATGCAAAATCATTCCATAAACATCAACTTCATTGACATATATTATTAAGAAATCACAAATACATAAATTATAAGACAATTACTAATACAGTAACATAAAACTGTATCAATAATTCAATGAATTTTGAGAAATTCCGAAAATGTACTGAAAAAATCCAGATGTTATTGAAAGAAATGCGCAACCATCTGATTAAAAGAAAACACATATACATGTATGCATTAGTAAAGTAGATGCCAATACTAAAAACTAATCTACAAAGCTAATGAAATCATGTCTACATAAAACAAATGAACAAATGAATGGAAAACCGGTATACACAAAGGAATAAAGCAGAGTATTAAACTTGTGAGGATCAGCTGATGAATGCAAAAATAAAAGTGTCATAGTCATGAACTGAAATAATGTCATAAAGATACGAATTGCACAGCATGAAAGAATTTGGAACATATGCTAATTATAAAGTTATATCTATAAATATTTTTATTTTATTTATTTGAGATGCCCAAAATATTACAGGCACAGAAAGTATATTAATAATTATATAGGGATAGGATAGTCAGTTTGAAGTAAATTTAAAAGTGAAAGCTTGCAGATAAAAATTTCCTTCTTGGGATGACCCCAGCTAAGAATCTAAACAATAGTGTATGTAAAATAAATAGGGTACCTAAAATGCCCTTTCCCTGTAGTCGGATTTATGACTACCTTAATTGTCATTGTAGAACCTTCACCTAGTAACTGATGGAAGCAGAGACCGTGATCCATAGCTAAGCACTGGAGCCCAGCCACGGAGGAGGAGCACTATTACAAGCAAAGAGGCCTAGACCGCCATGGGGAAACCCACAGAAACAGGTGACCCAAGCTAGTGGAAGCTCACTGACTCAGGACTGACAGCTGGGGAACCTGCATATGACCAAGCAAAGACCCTCTGAATGTGGGTGATAGTTGTGTGGCTTGGGCAGTTTTGAGGGCCACTAGCAATGGAACTAGTATTTATCTCTAGTGCATGAACTGACACTTTGGGCTCATTCCCTCCTGTGGAGAGGAACCTTGCTCAGCCTTGATACCAGGGGCAGGGCGTGATATAACAAACTTTACATGGGAGGCCTCACCCTCTCTGAGGAGTGGATGGGGTGGGATGGGAGAAGTTGATGGAGGGAGCAGGAGGAAGGTAAGGAGAGGAAACTGGGATTGGTATGCAAAATAAGGTTGTTTTTAAAAATGATAAAAATTGAAATAACATAAAAAGATTCTTTTTTGGAATATTTGGTAGCAGTATCTAATTAAATTGTAGTGACAGTTGCAACACCCTAGAGGAAAAATAATTTAAAATTGGGCACATTTAATAAATGAACTTTGGAAAGCTATCACAGCCTAGAGAACTGTAAAATCTTTCCCATTTGAAATACTCTTTACAAGAATAGATCTGTCTTTAGAGAGTAGCTAAGTTCATTGCTTCATAATATATATAGTATAGTGAAAATACACTCATATTTTAAGCAAATAACCTTATAAGGATGGTATAGATGGTGCATAGTCAAAACTATGACTTCCATAAGATAAATGCCTAGTTAAGATCAAAGGTCTTAAAATATACGATGACATAGCCTGGAGAAATATGATTCAGGATACCTATGGGAATCAAGCTACTTTGCCATGCATTAATGCTTATTAAAGAAAAACTATTTTCATTTTCTAAAAATTATATACTGAATCTTGTCCCTTATCAGATATTGAGATTATATTCACACATTTTAACAGTGTTTACACAAAAGTAATCCAATAGTTATATTTTATTTAACTACAAATTTTTCTTAAATATAGACATTACTATATAAGAGATGTACATGAACAAATTACTTGCATGTACATTGCTTGAGTTAGAAGACTAATATAGTATCATTGTTTAGTAATTTATATGTGCTTATGTATGTATGTCATCTCAAATAACTTGTTTTTAATTAATATGTTAAAAATAAAAGATTTATTCAAGTGTGAAAACATACAGACACAAGGAATGGAACAAACGACCAAATCCATATCCTATGAGGAATAGTTTCCAGATCAACCAATTCTCATTAGCTATAATTAACTGAAATATTTAGAGCAGACACAGAGCTTGGAAATATTGTGAAGCATCTCTTAATCAATGAAGTAGTATAAATTTAATTCATCTGTTAAATCTGGATGACTTTTAATTAGCAAAAATTAAAATAAATACCAGGTCTCTAAATACCTGAGGGTTAGTGTGCTGATAAAAAGACAAATATCTTAAATAAAATTAATTTTGAGTTTGGAAATCAGTTTTTTGCTTCACCTATATAAAATATTAGGTCTATTTATTCTAAGATTTCCCTATTTTTAAGTAACTTCTGTAGAGTCACTTTCTAATTTTTTTCAGGTTTGGGATGGTAATAGGCTAATTGATTGTAGTGCAGAAAATTTGAATTTATGTCTAAATCATTATTTTCTGTTATAAGTAAAAAGCAAACAGAGAAAACTCTCTCAAAATATAGCATTTGTAGTTAGGAGCTCATTGTTCTCTAAGCAGTCTACTCCATGCCAGTTTTTGAAAGGCAAATAATGTAATTCATGATCCATTTTAATAGTGAGCTAAAGTAGATTCCAGAAGTTCTATTTAATGGTGATGATTGAGTGAATGACTATTAAGAGCAAAATGGAGTATGTAACTATTCTACAAGTAATTCCCTATTTTTAATTTTAAAACAAGTTAACAAATTTCTAGTTCTACTGCTTACTTTTCTTAAAGTCATCAAACTAGAAACTTCATGTAATGATTACCAATACGTTTAATCTAGTTCTTTGAACTTTTTACATATCATTTTATAATGCAAGGAGAATTCTTCGGTTGGTAGTTGCAAGTTTAATATCCCAAAGACATTATATATAGGTATAATATATATAGGTATATTATATTTTTTGACCTTGTATAAAATTGCCATAATCTGTATTTATTTCTAAACATATTTTGTCAAAAAAGTTTCCTTAACAGCTGAAATTTTCATGTGTAATGCACAGAAAGAAGTTACATAAATAACAACAAAGTCCCATATGCAGATGGTGAACCCAGGAGACTACAGTAGAAGAAACTTCCATTACTTAAAGATGTCACAGCTGCCAAGTGATAATTCAACGTGTCACTTATATGTTTGTGATGATGTTGGTGTACACACCTACTCTCTTGGCAGTGGTAATAAAAGTAGAGGTAGTCATGATAAGGAAAAATATCCAACATGGAAAAACAAAAACTTATTGCTTTATGTGTTTTTGCATTATAAATGTGATTATGTTCAGTTTTTTCTTTATACCATATGTTCATTTTAAACAAACAAAATCAACAAAAAGTAAAACAAGGATCCCTTTTTTATTGCATCCAAACTCTCCAGTAATTTACCTCTGCATGCTTTGTAGCAGGAACCAGCCAACAAGGCACAATTACAAAAAAACAAACAAAATTACTGATCTAAATGTAGAGAATAAGCAATCATGATGTACCCAGCTCTAGTCTACAGCACAAATCTTGTACTGAAGGATCAGGAAACATTATGGAAGTTGGGGTAGAAAGTTGATAAAAATCTGGAGGAAATGAAGGTCTATGTGAAATGTCTCCCTTAGAGATGACAGTGAAACATCAAATATAAAGCCCTAGGAATATGACACCTACACAAGCCCTAAATAAGTGCAACACTGATTATCATGCTAATGTAGAAGGGAGAAATTGCCACGGACTGGCTCAGGAGAGCCACTCAGACAGTGAGAGAAGCAGGGTCTTAGTAACAGGAAGGCACAACTTCGGCGAATGACAGACACAACACACAAGAGAGTGGTTGGAATCTGCTGCGATTTTACTGAATTCATGTTTTCATTATATAGTAAACAAAGAACAAATCAGAAGGTCATGTATCATTGGTTGGTACAGTATGAAAGCTTCTTTTAGTCACATCAGCAATATTTAAGAAAAGTATATTATCAGGAACAGGTGTTAGACATAAAGCATCCTTAAAAGAGGAAATCTTGTCCTTGGGAATGTAAACCTCAGACAAGGGGTTTCATCTTATGAATAGAAACTTTCTCTCTCATTATCGCTATCATGGCCCTTCCTCTTCCTAACCCTTTATTTCATCTAGTGACCAAATATACCTAATCAGTTCTCTGCACCTGTTGAACTATACTTTTTAGTACCTTCTTATGCAGCAGACATGATGGGGGCTGGGATCTAGCAAGCCTGTCCATAAAGTTGAAAGTATAATATAACAGTCTTTGTCCATCAACATTAACCCATCTATTCCCTTGCTCATCACATACCCTGTGTATGACAAAGGTTCTGCTGTAGTCTTATACATTCCCATACTGTGCTTTCCTACCCTAGAGCTGTTTCTGAAGAGAATGATCCTTGTCTTGTATACATATAGAAAATCATTATTATAAAAGAGATTGTGCAAAGCTTATATCCTGCATAGCCAGCTAATCGAGAAACCCGTCTATGCCTCGGCTGTGGCTAATACCAGGCTGTCTGCCATTGACCTCCAGGAAGCCTAGTCCCATAGGACGCATAGCTCCCGTCCGGCATAATGACATATGTCATGTCACACAGACGACACTGGAGTTGGTGTGGCAAGAAATCTCACTGCTTTTAGACCTGTTTAAAGAAATATAGCAATTAAGGAATGCTCAGAGTAGGAGAATTAGTCTTCCCTAAAGATGAGCACCCTAATTGATGATCTAATAAGGAATGTCCAACCATGAAATCATGTATATAAAAGTAGCATTAAAAGGGCTGAGAAGACTATGCTTATATATTTAGACAAACAGACACATACACACATACATAATAATCTTTTAAACTCAGTTGTGTATGACTACACCACATATGTTTAACAAGTATACTACTGTGTTCACAATACAAAATCATCTAATGATATTAATAAAATCTTATTGTTAAACAGCTTGTAACTCTACTATATAATGATCATAAATGTATGACTCTCATACATACACGGAACACTTACCTACATATTGTTATAAATTTAATGGAAAAGGAAAACTCTTGCACATGTGTTCTAGCCACTTTAGTCAAAGGCAACCAAAAATGTTATATGCAGTCATGTAGATTTTTGCTTCTATTTTTCAAGCTAATATATGATGGGCTATAAAAACTTTTATTGTGAATTATTAAGTGATTTAACACGGCATCTCTGAAAATGAATATTTTCAGTAAACATGAAAAACTAAAAAAACATGAAGTATTTATTTTAATGTAAGAAGTAGTCAGTGTATGTTTTGAAACACATTTTCTTTCTAAGCTATTGTGACAGAAGAAGGAGAGTTGCTTTAAATTTGTGATCAGTCTAGTCTATATACCAATTTCTATGCTAGCTAGGACTACACAATGAAATGCTGCCTCAAAGAAAAACAAATAATAAGATTATTATATCTCAGCCCATACCACTAGAAGACATTTCATGGATGAGACACATCTGTTCCTGGAATCACCAATTATTTCAAGAGGATGATGGGAATCAATGAGGCTTCTCATGGAGTTGGTTAGCCATTTGGGCAAGAAACTTACTTTGTCTGGACCACTTGATGTTATAATGTATAAACTGGACATGCAGGACCCACAGAGAAATGACTGCTGAAGTTGCCTAAAGAAGGTCAAATAGTCCTTTAGGGCTCCTGTTTCATGAAAGAGTCTGCTAGACATTCTGCATAACACAGAAAAATGCAACTGATGGACTTTGTCATTACAAGGCAGAGCAGGTCTTCAAATTCCCTGCTTCATGGAAAAGACAGCTGTATATATTGGCCTGTAGGCTGAAGATGGCTGCCTCAATGGTACAGAAGAACTTTGGGTGACTCTCCAGGACAGCAAAAATATTTCTGTCAATTCTAGAGTTTTAGAAGTTGCTTACAATGCAATCCCTGTTTAGTTAGGTAATATTATATCCTCTTGGAGTCTTTGACAAAGTTGAGAATATTTAGTTATAATTTTCCTTAGTTATGATATAATATAAGGTAAATATAAATATTCTAACTATAATTCTTGCTTGATACCTGTTTTCTTATATGCTATTTTACTATGTTAAATTTTAAAACTTCCTTTTTATTTAAATAAAAAATGGGAGGTGATGTGGGGTTTCCTTCTGTATGCTGTGAATAACATTGGTGAATAATGAAACTGTTTTGAGCCTATAGCAAAACAGGGCAGAATAGAGAGAGGTGGGGAAAACTAAACTGAATGCTGGGAGGAAGAAGGAGGAGTTTTGAGAAGCCATAGAGCCACTGCCGGAGACAGACATGCTGAAACTTTGCTGAAAGGCCAGGACATCATGATGGTGCACAGAATAATGGAAACAGGTTAAATTAAGATGTAAGAGTTAGCAAGCAAGAAGCTATAGCTAATGGGCCAAGTAGTGCTTTAAATAATATAGTTGCTGTGTGATTATTTGGGGCTGATTAGCTGGAAGCCAACAAGTGGCTTCATACCACACAAGATATACCTAATAAAATCAAATTTAAACAGTATCCTCAAATCAAGCTCTATAGAAAGGACTGGATGGAAGACTCCAACCCAAGGAGGTTAACTACACCCCTACAAATAGGCAATAAATAATCTCACACTAGCATACACTTTAGCAACTACAACAAATTTACATAAATTAACAATAATTGGTCAATTATATCATTCATTATCAACGGACTCAATTCCCCAGTTATAAAAGAAAACTACAACATAACAGAATGGATGTGAAAACAATACCCATTATTATGCATACAACATACAAGAGCACACAACATCAAAGGTTTCATTATATTAGAGTAAATGCTTAGAAAAAAAATTTCAAATCAAATGACTCCAAGAAGCACCCTATCCATTCAAATGTAGTCATTCTAATACCTAACAAAATAGACTTCGAGCCAAAATTAGTAAATATATATGGGAAGGACATTTAGCGCTCAACCAAGGAAAAATCCACAAACTTGATCTTTGAATTCTTAACATCTATGGTCCAAACACAGGGATACCCACATTGTATAAGATATATTACTAAAGCTTAAATCATACATTTACCCTCA
Organism: Neodon shergylaensis; assembly: GCA_025134845.1. Taxonomy (NCBI): domain Eukaryota; kingdom Metazoa; phylum Chordata; class Mammalia; order Rodentia; family Cricetidae; genus Neodon; species Neodon shergylaensis. The sequence continues at coordinate 158,223 of JABTXL010008511.1, forward strand.
CACATTGATAGAGGGAGACTCCAATACCCTACTCTCATCAATGAATAGGTCACACAGACAAAAACAAAACAGAAATAATTTGAGTTAGCAGACATTATGAACCAAATGGACCTAAAAGATATCTATAGAATACTTCATTCAAACACAGAGTATGCCTTCTTCTCAGCACTTCACTGAACATTCTCCCAAATTGACCATATACTCAGTCACCAAGCAAGTCTCCACAGATACAAGAAAATTATGATAACTCATACCACTATGGAATAAAAGTAGATTTCAATAATGACAGAAACAACAGAAAACCTAAAAATATATGGCTACTGAACAACTTTTATTAAATTACTACTGGGTCAAAGTAGAAATAAAGCAGGAAGTTAAAGTCTTTCTAGAATTCAAGGTAAATAAATCTATAACATATACAAACTTATGGGGCATGATGAAATCTTTGTTAGAGTAAAGTCCATAGCACTAAGAGGTTTCATAAAAAATATGGAAAATCTCATACTAGTAACTTAGCAGCATACCTAGCTCTAAAACAAGCAAAATGCAAACAAACCCAAGAGGAGTAGATAACAGAAAATAATCAAACTGAGGACTGAAATCAATAAAAGAGAAAGAAAGAAAACATTTTAAAAACCAATGAGAAAAAATCTTCATTGAGATAATCTGATAAAAAAAAGTGGAAGACATACCTAAACAGAGAACTCTAAACAGATAAGTCTAAAATGGCTGAAAGACACTTAAGGAAATGCTCAATATCCTTAGTGATCAGACAAATCTAAATCAAAACAACTCTGAGATTCCATCTTACGACTTTAAGAATGGCCAAGATCAAAAACACTGATGACAACTTATCCTGGAGAGGATGTGGGGTAAAGGGAATACTCCTCCATTGCTTGTGGGAGTACAAACTGATACAGCCATTTTGGAAATCAGTATGACGATTTCTCAGAACATTAGTTAACAAACAACCTCAAGATTCAATAATACTGCTTTTGGGCATATACCCATAGGATGCTCAATTCTACGACAAGGACATGTGCTCAGCTACGTTCATAGCAGAATTATTTTCATAGCCAGAACCTGAAAATAGCCTAATTGCCCCTTGACCAAAGAATGGATAAAGAAGATGTGTTACATTTAATCAATGCAGCACTACACAGTGGAAAAAAAATAATGACATCAAATGGACGGATCTAGAAAACATCATACTGAGTGAGATAATCCAGATGCAGAAAGACAAATACAATATGTACTCAATACAAGTCACTTTTAGACATAAAGCAAAGAAAAACCATCCTACAATTTACAATCCCAGAGAACCTAGACAATAAAGAGGACCCTAAAAGAGACATACATATATCTAGTCTACATGGGAATTAGAAAAAGACATGATCTACTGAGGAAATTGGGAGAGTGGGAATCATGGGAGGGTGAGAAAAGGAGGAAGGAGGAGAGATCCGCCTGCCTCTGCCTCCCGAGTGCTGGGATTAAAGGCGTGCGCCACCATCGCCCAGCTCGACAAATTTCTTGATAGATACCACTTACTAAAGTTAAATCAAGATCAAAAATTTTTTATATAGACCTATAACTCCCCTAAGGAAATAGAAACAAACATTAAAAGTCTTCTCCCCACTCCCAAAAAAAATGCTAAGGGCCAGATAATATTAATGCATAATTCCAAAATTCTATCAGAATTTCAAAGAAGAGCTACTATCAATTCTCCTCAAATTATTTCACAAAACAGAAAGAGAAAAATACATTGCCAAATTTATCCTATATGGACAAACTTATCTTAATATCCAAGACACAAAAGGACTAAGCAAAGAAAGACAATTACAAACCAAGGTTCTTCATAAATAATAATACCAAAATGCAGTAAAATACTCAAAAACCAAATCCAAGAACACATCATAAAGGTCATTCACCACGATCAAGCAATCCTTATTCCAGATGATGCAGGGATGGTCCAACATAGGAAAATTTGTCAATATAATCCTCCATATAAACAAACAAATTTAAAAAACACAATATCTCATTAGTTTCTGAAAAAAAGCCTTTTACATCATCCAATACACTTTTATGATAAAATTCTTGGTGAGATCCGGGAAACAAGAGACATAACTAAACATAATAAAGGAAACATAAAGAAAGCAAATAGCCAACATCAAATTAAATGGCAAATTTAAAGCAATTACACTAAAATAGGAACAAGACAAAGCTGTACACTCTCTAAATGTCTATTCAATACAGGACTTGAGATTATTTCCAGAGAAATAAAGGAACCAAAGCAGATCAAAGGAACATCAGTTGGGAAAGAAGTCAATATCACTATCACCAGATGATAGGGTAATATATACAATCAACTCCAAAAATGCTACCAGGGAACTCCTACAGCTGATGAACAGCTTTCATGCTCATAGATTGGTAGAAATAACAGAGAAGAAATGGAACTTTCACCAATAGCAATCTACAAATTCAATGAAATGCCCATCAATATTATGGCACAATTATTTACAAAACTTGAAAAATAATATTCAATTTCTTATGGAAAAAAATGACAAATGGCAAACATAATCTTGTACCATAAAAGAACTTCTAGAAGTATCACCTTTGTAGATTTTAAGCATTATTACAGAATTATTGTGATAAAGAAATGTATAGCATTGACACAAAAACAGGTTTATAAATTAAATCGAATGGAAGACACAGTTGTAAATCCACATACTTAGAGTTTTGATTTGACAAAGAGGCCAAAATTATATAATATAAAAAAGAAAGCATCTTAAACAAATTGCTAGTTGTAAGCATGTATAAGAGTGCAAAGATATATATATATATATATATATATATCACTCTGATCAAACTGAAGTCCAAGAGGATCAAAGACAGCAACATAAATCTAGATACACTGAGCCTGGTAGAAGAAAAAGTGGGAAATAACCTTGAACACATTGGCACAGGAGACAACCTCCTGAACAGAACAACAATAGCTCAGGCTATAATATCAACAATTAATAAATATTGACCTCATGAAACTGAAAAGCTTCTGTAAGGCAAGAATGATGTCATTCAAAGGACATAACATTAGCCTACAGAATCAGAAAAGATATTCATCAACCCAAAATCTGACAGGGAGCTTATTTCCAAAATATATAAGTAACATAAGAAACTAGACATAAAAAAACAAATAATCCATTTTAAAAATAGTGTACGGATCTAAACACATAATTTGTAACTGAAGAATCTCAGATGACTGAGAAATATTTTTAAAAATGTTCATCATCCTTAACCCTCAGGGAAATACAAATAAAACTGACTCTGATATTCTATCTTATACCTCTCAGAATGGCTGAAAACACAAGAGATAGCTCATGTTTGTGAGAATGCGGACCAAGGGAACACTCTTCCATTGCTGATGGGAGTACAAACATGTATTACTGTGGAAATCAATATGGCATTTCCTCAGAAAATTAGAAATCGATCTAACACAAAACCCAGCTATACCACTCTTGGGCATATACCCAAAGGATTCTCAATAGTACCACAAGGACACTTGTTCAGCTATATTCATTGCAGTTTTATTTGTAATAGTCAGAAACTGCAAACCACCTAGACATCTCTCAACAGAAGAATGGATTTAAAAAATAAGTGATACATCTACACAATGGAGTATTGCTAAATGTGAAAAACAGAACATCATGATCTTTGCAGATAAATACATAGAGCTAGAAAAACTTTATCCTGAGTGAGGTAACCCAGAGCCAGAAAGACAAGCATGATTGGTGCCTAGCTCAGTTGTCATCAGAGAGCCTTCATTCAGCAACTTGTGGAAACAGATACTGATCCATAGACAAAAATTAGGCAGGCCTCAAGGAATCCTCTGGAAGAGGGGTAAGGGTAAGGAGAGACTAAGAAGCCAGAAGGGTCAAGGATACTACAAGAAAACCTACAGAATCAACTAACCTTGTCTCTAAAGAGTGCTCAGAGACTGAACCGGCAGCCAGGGAGCCTTAATGAGACTGACCTAGACTCTGTGCATATATGTACAATTGTATAGCTTCTTCTTGTGGGACTCCTAACAGTGGGATCAGGGGCTCTCTCTGAATCTTTTCATGGTAGTTGGTACCATATTCCTCATACTGAGTTTGCTTGTCTAGTCTTAACACATGAAGAGGAGCCTAGTCTTACTGCAAATTGATACGCCAAGTTTGATTGATATCTATAGAAGATTTATTCTTTTCTGAATATAAATGGAGGAGGAGTAGAGGGTAGCAGGGCCGGATGGGAGGTTGGGAAAAGCGACTGCAAGGGAAAAAAGGAGGAGAAACCTGAATTTGGATATAAATAAGTAAATACTTGAATACAATAATAAAATTATTGAAAAATAAATGTTCCAAGAATTTGCATATTAATTTAGTTCCTAATTATAAGTTATTATCTGTTCTCACTTAAAATATTTGAATTGTGATGCATATCTTAATGTGTGCAAGCCTAGTCCACCAGATGTCCATATTTCTATTTATGTCTTTTGCTCTATAAATTAAGTTTATTAATTTTATCAATAAAATTAAGACTATTAAATCTTAAAAAAAATCTGTTATATGAAATAATGGCATATCATGGTAGCTGTGGTTGTTTTAAGCAAAGTGGCCCCCATAGGGAGTGGCAACTTTAGGAGATGTAGCCTTAATGAAAAAATGGGTGGCCTTGTTGAAAGAAGTGTTCCACTGTGGGGGTGGGCTTTGAGGTCTCCAATGTGCAAGTTATACCCAGTGTCACAGTAGTTTCGGATGCCTGTAGATCAAGATGTAGAACTCTCAGCTCCTACTCCATCACCATGTCTACCTACATGGCTAAGCCTCTGAAATTGTAAGCCAGTCCCAATAAAATGGTTTCCTTTAGAAGAGTGGCAGTGGTCATGGTGTCTCTTCACAGTGATAGAAACCCTCACTAGGACAATGGTAATAATACCATTTTGCATTTATGACACATTTGCCAAGACTGACTCTGCCTTTGGCAGAAGCCTTAATATGCTGTTTACTAATAGCTCTGTAGAGGAGCGGAGTTTCCATAGCAACAAATGAACAATCCTGGAGCCATTAATCGTCTCTACATTATCGTTGCAGGGTTTTCTGTAAAGCAATGCTTTGTAGTTTGATAATTGCAAGTCTAGAATGATTGTATGTTATGAGTTGATTAGCATAAACACTTAAGATGAAAAATGTCTGTTGAAATGGTGAGAATATTGTAAACTAGATAGGGCTATATAATTAATATGATTGTATAGAGCTTTTAAATTATGTCATTGGTAGGTAGTAGTATTTGGAAGTGGTTATTTGATAAGTCTCCTTCCTGGAAGAGTGTTTTACAAGCAACAAGCATCATACATTCATATAATATTGAGCAACTGATATTATGTCTCATTTTAGATTCCTCTTGGAAAGCTCTCCCTGAAAATGCAGCCTTGTCTATCAGTAGAAGCTGAATGAGTGAGGCTTGTGTTGTGATTTCTATGTGGAACGTCCCCTGTAGCTACAAATATTTGAGCACTTCATTCCCATCCTGGCCCTTAGTACCATTTAGACAGGATGGAAATCCTTTAGGAGGTAGACCCTGAGTGAAGGAATTAGTCACTACAGACAGGCTTTTCTAATAGCCTGGCCTGACTTTCTGGTTACACTCAGCTTCTGTATGGGTACTGTATAGCTCACCAGCCTCCTGCTTCTCCCACCATGATCCTCCTACTTGCTGCCATGTCTCTGAAATACTGGACTGCTTCTTTCTGGAACTGTAACCCAAGTTAAACCTTTCTCATTTAAGTTACCTTGTCAGAATAACATCTCAGCAATGAGAACTTAGAAAAGAGAACCTGTTTGTGAATTCTGTTTCTTAAACACTTATTTCATTCAAAGTTCTTTTACATCATAAATTAGGCTATGATAGATTATCTCCAATTATTACTTTTCCTTTAACTGGGGGTTTTGTATTTTTACTGCATAGAAACATTATGGAAGCTTATACATCCAGCAGCTTCTTAGAAGCATAAAGCATTTTCATGTTTTTTGGATACTAAGACTTTTGCTTAGGAATTCTTGATCTTTTTTTTTTAAAGGAACAGAATAATTAAATGTTGCCATGTTGGCTGTTGGCTGAGATTCCTTAATTATTCCATAGAATCATTTAGAGGAACAAAGTTCCGTGCAATATCTAAAAGGTCTCTCATTGAATCCTGAATTTTTAAACTATGTACAACTAGGAGCTAAATAATAATGTATTAAAATGGCTACTATCATTAATTTAATAGTACAAATATTGTTTCTATCTTAAACACCAGTCTCTACATTTGGATCCTAATGTGTCTAAAGATTATTTTTATTATATTATATTTATAAGTAATTATTTTAAAGTGAATGAGAATATGCAGTATGTGACAAATTGAAACCCTTGTCTTCAGCAGTTAAATGATTAGAATACAATTTCCTGAACTGACTTGAATATTTTCTTGTAAACTGAGTATAGTTAGTGCATACAGAGTGTGTCCAATTTAGACAATAAATAATATCGCTCATAAGTAACCATTGCAACCCTACTCAGAATGATTGTAAAGGTATGGATCTCCAACTAGGAAACAGATTGTATATGGTATCATCTTTGGACGGAACTCACTAAAACAGATGTGGTTCCAAGTAGGTGGACCAAGTGTTCTACTTAATGGCCATATCTCTCTCTACACACTATAGTGTAACTGGAAAAGGCAGATACCTGTGGTTCTTCTCATAGATTATGATAATAAGAATCAATAAAATTTCTGCCAAAATTATCAAACATTTCCCCCATAAGCTTTTATAAATCTAGACTTAAGTGGTTTTTGTACATTAATGAATTCTGCATATAGATTATATACTGAGTTTAAAACTAAGAACTTTATTCAAGAGAATAAATAACTTTCTCTAAGTTTCTTATTCTATTGTAATAAAATTTTGGTTCAAGCTAACAATATAACTTTACCATTATATACAAATACATTTATATTTGGTTAATTTTTGTACAAATTGCTCCTAGGATGTTCAATGACTGGCCTCTAAAAGTATTTAATCATTTATGTTTTTACAAAAAAAGCAAACAAATAGGAAACCATCAATAATTTTTTTCACAAAACAGCTTTGGAATAAATTGTTACTGCTTAACTCCAGATTTTTATTTATCTAATTTTATTGCTTGATAAATTAACATAACAATTGTGAAATTAATTAAATTGTACTGTATAATGTCAATTGTTAGATAATTTACTATGTATAGTAATTAAATATCCTTTTGTATTTAAAACAAATGTGATTCATATTTTATATACTCTGGTATGTTTTAATGAATTATAAAATGCAAAACAGAGTTTAGATAAAACCCAAGTACTAAAATACTAAAATGTAAATGCAAATACCAAATACAACAAAGAACATTTTTTTTAAAAATCATTTTTTTTCTAAAAAATAACTCATTCTTTTGTCTGTTGGGGTGAAGGGTGGGTTTTTAGAGGTAAGATTTTTGTTGTGGTCATTGCTTGAAAATTGCTGTTCTTTCATATTCTATATTACAAAATCAGAGATGTCTGAAAATTTTGGGAAAATATATCATGTTCATTTAAATGGGTGGGTGAATGTATTTGTTTTCGAAAAGTATATTTTAAACTGGGGTCAATTTACAGAAAATGTTTGTCTCATAAATGATTGTAGAATTAACACATTATAAATTTACATCAATATAACATATGGACTATATAAACATCTGAAAATTTACAGATGTAATTGCAGAGAAACTTACTACTTGTACAAAATTATTTGAGGGAAGAAATTCCTTAGGTTTCCAAATAGTTTAACTATGCCTTTTAGTGTCAACAAGCTAATGTCTGGTTGTAAGGAAGAAGTTTCCATGTTTCTTCTCTTTAGTAAGAACATTTAAGTGTGGTTTTAGCTATTATACAGTAAAACCTAATGGTTGTTAAATGCATGTAAATTATATGGTTGAGTTATTGATTAGCGTTTTTAGATTTGATATAATAAAAGGAATTATTAAAAGTACTGAATTATCCTCTACACCAGATAGCAGCAGCCTAATTTTTCAACCACCAGAAAGTGTACCTTTCTCCTTTCTTTAAAGTGTGTTTAGTGTCTATATCCCTTTGTTTTTATTGACAATTTAAAAAATTATTAGTACAATTATTAGTTAAGGAATATCTCCGCATTCTCCTTTGGGATTTTTCACCAGATATTATCACACAATGTTTAACACAGAAAATTTTGTTGATTTTTCTATATGTAATTTCAAAACTTCAATTTTTATTTGTTTGAAAGTTTTATGCATGAATATATTCATTTTGATAAAATTCTCAAAATTACCTTTTCTCCCATCTTTCCTCACTGCATTTTACTCCCCCACATCATGTGTACAGGCTTCAAAACCAATGAGTCCTCTTTGTGCTACCTATACACACAGGGCTTTAAAATCACCTACTGGAGCAGACAGCTTTGTTTTTGAATCTCACTAAGTGGTCAGGCAAGCTTTGAACTCACAACATGTCTGTCTCTGCCTTCTGGCTATAAAAATATGGGCCATCTTGCCCAGTCTGAGCATAGAAAATTTAATGTGCCTTTTCTCTGTATGGGTCTCTGTCTATCTACTTGTCTGTATCTTTCTCTCTCTATAAATCTCTATTTGCAACTATTATACAATATTGAAAACATATTTCAAGGAAGATTGTGCATATTATTTTAGAGATTAAAATCTTTCAGGAATTTTCTATTATTTAACGTAATATTAGGTGTATAATGTATAATATTTATTTGTTTACTTTAATTATGTATATATGTGGTTGTCTATAAGTACCACATAGAATTATATTCCTGTAGTGTCCAAAAAAGACCATAAGAGCTCCTAAAACAAAAGTTTTAGGCAATTGTGAGAAGCCAATACGGGTGCTGGGAACAGATCCCAGTCCTCTGCAGATCAGTGAATAAACTTAACCACTGATCGACACATCTAGCTTTAGACATGGATTTTTAGACGCTCATAAACACATTGAAATTTTCCTTCTATTCTTTCTTGTTTGTTTTATCATCAAAAGTTTATTAAAAACCGGGTCTTCTATATGATTCCATTGGTCGACTTCTCTGTTTTTATGCCAGTACCATGCTGTTTTCATTACTGTAGCTCTGTAATAGAGTTTGAAGTCAGGGATTGTAATGCCTCCAGAAGTTCCTTTATTGTATAAGATTGTTTTAGCTATCCTGGGTTTTTTGTTTTTCCATATAAAGTTGATTATTGTCCTCTCAAGATCTGTGAAGAATTTTGATGGGACCTTGATGGGGATTGCATTGAATCTATAAATAGCCTTTGGTAGAATTGCCATTTTTACTATGTTGATCCTCCCAATCCAAGAGCAAGAGAGATCCTTCCATTTTCTGGTATCCTCTTCAATTTCTTTCTTCAATGCCTTAAAGTTCTTGTCAAATAGATCTTTCACTTCCTTGGTTAGAGTTACCCCAAGATATTTTATGCTGTTTGTGGCTATCGTGAAAGGTGATGCTTCTCTGATTTCCCTCTCTGCTTCCATATCATTTGTGTATAAGAGGTCGACTGATTTTTTTGGAGTTAATCTTGTATCCTGCCACATTACTAAAGGTGTTTATCAGCTGTAGGAGTTCTTCGGTGGAGTTTTTGGGGTCGCTTATGTACACTATCATATCATCTGCAAATAACGAAACCTTCATCTAGCGATGGATGGAGATAGAGAAAGAGACCCACACTGAGCATCGGACTAAGCTCCCAAAGTCCCAATGAAGAGCAGAAGGAGGGAGAACATGAGCATGGAAGTTAGGACCACGAGAGGTGCACCCATCCACTGAGACAGTGGGGCTGATCTATTGGGAGCTAACCAAGGCCAGATGGAGTGTGACTGAAAAAGCATGGGATAAAATCGGACTCTCTGAACATGGAGGACAATGAGGGCTGATGAGAAGCCAATGACAATGGAATGGGGTTTTGTTCCTACTTCATGTTCTGGCTTTGTGGGAGCCTAGCCAGTTTGGATGTTCACCTTCCTAGACCTGGATGGAGGGGAGAGGACCCTGGACTTTCCACAGGGTAGGGAACCCTGACTGCTCTTCGGACTGGAGAGGGAGGGGGAGAGGAGTAGGGGAAGGGGGAGAGGGGCAGAAGGAGGGGGAGGGAAATGGGAGGCTGGGAGGAGGCAGGAATTTTTTTTCAATAAAAAAATTAAAAAAGTTTATTAAAAATATTTAATCTGTTGGGATACAAATTTAAATTTGTAAATGTTTAATTTCATTAATATTAACTAATACACTGAGTTTAATATGTTGATCATCTGTATATGCTCTACATTTCACTTTGTAGTAATTATATTTCCATTTTCAAGAAATAAAATGCAATGCCCATAGTTTCAGTTTTGATAAAGTTTTAATGATTTGTTTGCTAATCTAGTTCATGGTGAGTCATTTTCAATCTTTATCAATAATTACAGTTTTAGCTCATTGGTTTTCTTTAATTTTTCTTCATTATTTTATTTAAGTTTATCTTTCTAATTCTGCTTTTTTATATTAACTTAAACCTTAATTAAGAAAACCCAGGTTATTAATTTAAAGATATTTCTTTATCTAATATCACTACTTTATAGATATGATTCTTCTAAATTCGGTCTTAATCAGATACCATATATTTAGCTAACAATTATTTCCATCATTTAGTTCATATTTTTTATTTCTATTGTGATATCTTTTTTGACACTATAGTTATTTAGATGTATATTATCTACTGCAATAGGATAGATATTTGTGGATTTCAGTTCAAGACTACTGTGCTTACAATGCATACTTTGTATAACCCTAGTATTTATAAGTTTACAGATACTTTTCATCTAGTCTATTACATGGTCTACCTTAAATAAAATTTCCTGCCCCCTAAAGATGAATGTGCTTTCTACAGGTAGTGAATGGTGTTACCATTATGCATTCATTAAGTGTGATTATATTATACTATTATGATATTCAATATTTATGTGTATATTTTTGCCTAGTTATTCTATTTACTTTTAAGATAGTAGTTATGAAATGCATAGCCATTAATATAGTTTTATCCATAAATTAAATCTAAATTTTTTTATTGAAAAAAAATTTCTGCCTCCTCCCAGCATCCCATTTCCCTCCCCCTCCTCCCACTCCTCCTCCCCTCACTCTTCTCACCCTCCCTCTCCAGTCTGAAGAGCAGTCAGGGTTCCCTGCCCTGTGGAAAGTCCAAAGTCCTCCCCCCTCCATCCTGGTCTAGGAAGGTGAACATCCAAACTGGCTAGGCTCCCTCAAAGCCAGAACATGAAGTAGGATCAAAACCTAGTGCCATTGTCCTTGGCTTCTCAGCAGCCCTCATTGTCCGCCATATTCAGAGAGTCCGGTTTTATCCCATGCTTTTTCAGTCACAGTCCAGCTGGCCTTGGTTAGCTCCCAATAGATCAGCCCCACTGTCTCCGTGGGTGGGTGCACCCCTTGTGGTCCTGACTTCTTTGCTCATGTTCTCCCTCCTTCTGCTCCTCATTGGGACATTGGGAGTTCAGTCCGTTGCTCCAGTGTGGGTCTCTGTCTCTATCTCCATCCATCGCCAGATGAAAGTTCTGTGGTGATATGCAAGATATTCATCAGTATGGCTACAGGATAGGGTCATTTCAGGTTCACTATCCTCAGCTGCCCCAGGAACTAACTGGGGATATCGCCCTGGGCATCTTGATTAAGGGAGCCATCTTAGGGTTGGCAAGAGACTTAAATCTAAATTTTTAAATCTCATTTATGTTTCTTTGTTTTGAATATAGTATTGTAATTGAGATACCATTAAATTCTGATGGAATGAGCCTCGTTCAATATTACCTTATTTCTTACAATTTGTGAGGGTTTTGTTTTGTTTTGTTTTGTTTTGTTTTTTAATGTGCCTTGATTGTTACCATTGGAGTCATTCCACATGCCTCTTTGTTGCTAATTCTATAAAATGTGAATCTCCAAGCTGTTACTTTGTAGTTATTTGCATCACATGACAAATAAAGAATCACTTCTATGAATAATATAGTAGAAACCATTATAGGCATACATTCAGGTGTTTAAAACTTTTGCTACTAATATCTGCTTTTTAACTTGATAATTTCATCCATTTATGTTGGACCTAGTTTCTGATAAATACTATCTTCTATTAAACATTTTGAAAGTATTATTTATTTAATTTTTGTCATAGGATGTGATTATTGTAAGAATTATGGTTGACCGTGCTTATAATTTTTGGAGAAGTGTTATTCTCTGTTTATATAACTGCCTTATCCTTTGAATCATTGTTATTAATCATTCACTAACATGGAGTCTTCACTTTACTCAGAGAAGATAAATCTTAAAAATGTGCTTTGAACTTTATCTCCAAGTGCTAACCCTGCCAGTTGCCTGCAGATGTCATAAAAGTTTCATTATTTTTTGAAATTATGATTGAATTATAACATTCTTTGATAGGTAAAAGGGACATTACAAAAGATTTTTCTGATCCCTTTACCACCAGCTATGCTTTGTACTGTATTCCAATAAGAAGAATGTGCAGGTTTGCAATTCATCATATAAACCTTCTGGATAAAATAGTTTTCATGTTTTAATCATATCAATTAACATGAACAAAATATTTTGCTCAGTTACTTGATATAAGCAAATTGTTCAGACATAAGTGAATTATTAATACTATTAGGCAATGAATTCTAGTACATGATTAAAATGGTCTGAATATTTTGCCAACAAAACACAAATGAACTAGACTTTTCATCATTGTGTAAGGGTTTCCTCCTACTAACGTTTTTCACAACTTAAGCTGCTTCAAAGAGTCTCAGGAATGTATATTTTCCCAGTATGATAATCTTTGAAAAATTAACCTATGCGGAAGGAGGGAGAGCGTGAGCAAGGAGGTCAGGACCACGAGGGGTGCACCCACCCACGGAGACAGTGGGGCTGATCTATTGGGAGCTCACCAAGGCCAGCTGGACTGTGACGGAAGAAGCATGGGATAAAACAGGACTCTCTGAACATGGCGAACAATGGGGGCTGATGAAAAGCCAAGGACAATGGCCCTGGGTTTTGATCCTACTTCAAGTTTGGGCTTTGTGGGAGCCTAGACAGTATGGATGTTTACCTTCCTAGACATGGACGGAGGGGGGAGGACCTTGGACTTTCCACAGGGAAGGGAACCCTGACTGCTCTTTGGACTGGAGGGGGAGGGGAGTGAGGGGAGGGGGAGAGGGGTGGGAGGAGGGGGAGGGAAATGGGAGGCTGGGGGGAGGCGGAAACTTTTTTCTTTTTCTCAATAAAAAAAAATTAACCTATTTAAATTTCTTGAATTCTGTATTTCAAAGTCAGAAGTATCAAACTCATGAAAGAACATACAAATATGCACATAATTTCCACATTTCCAATTTCAAACTCAATTGAAACCATCTGTGATCTAAAATTCACTTTTAGTATTCTTGTTTACTCTTGATAACTAGTCAGTCATCAAAAGGGAATCATTTTAGAAAGCAGTTGTTCGTGCATTTCAATTCATGAATATTTTAATACATAGAAACTCAGTGTTTGAATCTTCATGAACTTAGAGAGTGAATTTATCGATTTTGCTCCTTTGAGTTTACTCTCAAAACTATATAGAGAATATTATCCCCATAAATTCAAGTTCGATAGATTCATTCAGTTCCAGTAGATGACATTTAAAGTGTTTCATTCAAATAACTAATTTACTCCTCTAGTACATAAAAATTCGGTGGCCAGTGGGCATTTTCCTGCCTGGCAGCTGGATCCTTTCTCTGGAGAACCTAACACAACAATGAGGATAGGAGGGGAAGAAGATTCTGAGGAAGAACATATTCACACAGAAATTCTGGCATGACAGAATTTACAGCTGAAACAACGTGGACACCCAGGAATAAAGCAAAGTGGACACCAATGGCTAGTATCAGGTGTTTGGTTGTTGGTTGGTTTCGTGTGCTTCAAAAACCAAATTCCTGAAAAGAGCATGGCTCATTTCTACCTCACATCTCAAGCTGCTTTGGGATACGTGGTCCAGGAGCTCAATGCATTTTCAATGACATTCTTTATGTTTTAAAATTTATGAGAAAATACCATTTCCTTTGAGTTTTTGGATCTTGGATTTTCTATTGTAGAGACAACACTGTAATAACTGTCTCCAGCCTGTCTCTTTATCTTTCAGCAGGTGTCACATTGGGCTGATATGGTGAAGAATACAAATGAAAGCTTTTAGAGGTGATAATTTCTTACCTATAACCAGGAGTCCGGGAATTAGTTCCTCATTCATCTGTTTGTAAAATGAGTTCAAATTGGTCTTAATAATAAAAACGTAGAGTCAGATAACAGGGGTTAAAGCTGAATGAGCAGAAAAGCAGAGCAGACAACCGCCAGAGCTCGTATATCTACAAAACCTCAGATCGAAAAGACACTCAGCTCCTGTCTCTTCACAACTTATACTCTTACCTATGCTTATCTATACACTTCTGCTCCGTCTTTACAGACTTCCAGACTTCTGGGGTTGACTAGTGAATAGTTAACCCTCTGGTCTTTAGGCAAGCCTAATTTATTAAAGTACAAACAAGAAATCATTACATCTGCTTGGTTACATTCAGTTATGATCTGTGGTAATAACTTCTACAAGTAACTCTTGTCTCCAAAGAAAATGGAATTTTTCCAGGCCTTATAGATAGTTGATGATATGTCTTAAGATCACAAATGTCTACCTACTCTCTCTTTGAGCTTACTTCCGTTTATTTTTTTTCTCTCTTCTTTTTTTATTTTTTTTCTTATTTATTTATTAAAGATTTCTGTCTCTTCCCCACAGCCACCTCCCCTTGCCCTCCCCCTCCCCCAATCAAGTCCCCCTCCCTCGTCAGCCCAAAGAGCAATCAGGGTTCCCTGCCCTGAGGGAAGTCCAGGGACCACCCACCTCCTTCCAGGTCTAGTAAGGTGAGCATCCAAACAGCCTAGGCTCCCACAAAGCCAATAGGTGCAGTAGGATCAAAAACCCATTGCCATTGTTCTTGAGGTCTCAGTAGTCCTCATTGTCCGCTATGTTCAGCAAGACCGGTTTTAACCCAGGCTTTTTCAGACCCAGGCCAGCTGGCCTTGGTGAGTTCCCAAAAGAACATCCCCATTGTCTCAGTGTGTGGGTGTATCCCTGGCGGTCCTGAGTTCCTTGCTCGTGCTCTCTCTCCTTCTGCTCCTGATTTGGACCTTGAGATTTCAGTCCGGTGCTCCAATGTGGGACTCTGTCTC
The DNA here is from genome assembly GCA_025134845.1 of Neodon shergylaensis. Lineage (NCBI taxonomy): Eukaryota > Metazoa > Chordata > Mammalia > Rodentia > Cricetidae > Neodon > Neodon shergylaensis. The sequence continues at coordinate 173,582 of JABTXL010008511.1, forward strand.
TGTCTCCTTTCATCGCCTGATGGAGGTTAATATTCAGGAAGATGCCTATATGTTTTTCTTTGGGTTCTCCTTCTTTATTTAACTTGTCATTAAGAAAGGAATATAATCAACTTGACTGTGAATTTGGTTAACCATATAATCAGCTTTTACAACCTAATTTTAACATATATTTTAATTTTAAACTGTGAACTCTTCCATGCCACTGACCTAGAATGATATGTGTATGCTATAGGGTTTGAAAGTGAACTAAAACAAATATCCAATAAATATAGAAGGCAAACTGTGGCCCAGGTTGAAAACTTCTGTGTGCAGTTTTCAGTACCATTCTGAGTCAGTTGGAGTCAGTGTCACACTTCTTCCCTCGTATAATGCTGTTAGGGATTTCTATAAGAACATTTCTCGCATCCCCTCGATATACTTCATTTTCAGTGTTATTCCATACATACAGAGCACAGTACTTTCCTAGAAATAGGCCAAATAGATGACAACAATAAAAGACATCATGTACACATGACAGACAGTAGAGCATAAGGTATAGACAGACAGAAATCCCAAAAAGAGAAGACAAGACTCAAATTTAGAAATTCTCTTGGTCTAAACTACTGTAAAACAAAGGATCTTTTATAATTTCTTAATGAGACATTCATGCATTCTGGTGGCTCCTGTGATAATTCTTAATGTGCTCTTAAAAAGAAAATCTAACTAAAACTGAATACATTAATGAAGATATGAAAACAATCAAAATCAATATCATTATATTTGAAGCAAATGGTACTTTCAAGTAAATGTGATGACACTATATCCAATAGTTTATCCAGTCTGTTTCCTGTTTCTTTCTTACTTTTGTCTTTGGAACTGATGTGATACTTACATAGGGAAACTGATAATACAAATGAGATATTTAACTACTTTGTTAACTATCTTTCTGTTGCTATGGTTAAATACCAAGACAAAAGGCAACTTGCAGAAGGATTTATTTAGCATTACAGTTTCAGGATGTGAGTTATACATAATAGCAGAGAAAAGATGATGACAATAGTAGGACACTAAGATATCATATTTCATCTGTTACAGGAAAAGAGAGAGAAATTTCAAGTGTGGCGAAGCAACCAAATCTCAAAGCTGCTGGTTCCTCCATCAAGATCAAGGAAAGAGATTCTTAATTGAGGGAGCCATTTTGGGGCTAGCAAGAAACATGGCACTAGAGAAATTCCAAAGAATCCACAAGGATGACCCCAGCTAAAATGCTAAGCAATAGCGGAGAGGGTGCCTGAATTGACCTTGTCCTGTAATCAGATTGATGAATATCTTAAATGTCACCATAGAACCTTCATCCGGCAATTGATAGAAATAGAGGCAGAGACCCACAACAGAATACTAGGCTGAGCTCCCATAGTCGAAGTGTGGGAGGAGTGAGAATATAAGCAAAGAAGCCAAGACCATGATGGGGATACCCACTAAAAGAGTTTACCTGAGCTAATATGAGCTCACCAATTCCATCAGGACTAGGAAGGAACAAGCATAGGACCAAAATAGGCCCTCTGAATGTGGGTGACAATTGTATGGCTGGGGTAGACTCCAGGGCCACTGGCAGTGGCACCAGGATTTATCCCTGCTGCTTGTACTGGTTTTTTGGATCCCATTCTCTTTGGAGGGATACCTTGCTGAGCTTAGATATAGTAAGGGAGAGCCTTGGTGATTCCTCAAAGCAATGTGCGTTACCCTCGCTAAGGAGTGGAAAGGAGATGAGGTGTGGGGGATTTGAATGAACAGGAATAGGCAGGGAGCTGGAATTGGTATGTAAAATGAGAAAAAAATTAAAATATAAAAGAAAAAAAGATAAAAAAGAACATTATCCTAAAATGTCAGGAGCTCTCCACGGAGTTACACCAACAGAGGACCAAGTGTGCAAAAATGTATTTATGTGGGAGACATTTCACATTCACACCACTACAAATAACAAATAGCTAACTTACCAATTATTTAAAAGCAAGGTTTGCAAGGGATGAAGATTTGAAAGGAAAAAATACTTAGCTCTGAAGGACCTCTACAAGATTGTTTTTCGGCCTTGTACTGAGAATATCATATCCAGAGAAGGCACCTCATAGTCTGATAGTTTTCCCATTACCATTGTTGATAACATCTTTTACACAACACTCAAATAATTTTTAGTAGTGGGTATGTTATTCATCTTAGGGAAAAATAATGAAACAAGATATTATCTAAGTATCCAAATATCATTGAAGACATAGTAAGACACACAAGATAATATTTGCTTATCTGCATGTATTTTACCAACAGTATTTTAATAAGACAAACACACACATGAATTTTAAAATATGAGTTTTGTGAAAGGAAAACATGTTTGAAAGATTTCTAATGTGTCAGTAAATATTGAGATAATCAAACCTCAATCAAATTGTCAGTTAGGGAACATTCTTTTTTATTTTTGTGTATTTTTATTGTTTTATATTTGATAATACTTATGAAAGTAAATTTATACTTATGATTAATTACCCTTAATAAATGCATATTTTAGTACCTTTAAGATTTGTGTGTTTCCTATAACAGTCATAATCTTGCTTTGTCTAAATCAAGCATATATTACTGTTTTATGATATTCAATATTTAATTTTTAAAAATTTCATTTGTATTCTTGAAAATATACTTAAAGTACTTTCAAGCCCTCTGAGGTGGTACAGCCTAATAAAAGCAGCTCTCAGCCATGGTAGATTAGGACAGAAATTCAAAATCTTAGCAACGGACTATACAGGCAGGTGATTAGCAGTGTGCATTGCACATCAAGACATGTGTGTGTGTGTATAACATATATATCAGAAATTAAAGAAAAATATTAGAGGCCATGAATTGGAAGAAAGCAGAGGGTAGATAGGAAAGGATGGAGTGAAGAAAAGGTTATCATTATCATTTATTAGTAGATGCTGTCACAATACTGTAATCGACAAACAGCTAACATTGTATCACCTGCCTCACATTTTCAGTTATTGCAATGTATCTATAAGAAGCATACTTTTTTCATAGATACAAAGAAAGCTTTATGCATTTTGAAATTAGTTTTAGATTGACTATATGTGTGGCACATAACATTTCTTGACTCGTGATTCATCCACACGTTATTGTAATGGCTTCTGAATATGAGGAACTCTTCAAAAGCTTAAGAGTCGTGCTTTTCAGTTATTGTTAGTGCCACTGTATTTTATACAAAAGCACGTTATTTAATCAATGCCAACAATTTATACACTTATATGCATTTCTGATTTCAAAATTGCTACTTTAAATTTAAGTCTATAATCTAGTTCGAATTGATGTTCACAGATACAGTGAGACAAAAAAGTTTGTATTTTTTTGACTTCCTTGTGCTAGCTTACACATCTGGAAATGGGAGGGAGGAGACAAAAAACAGAAATCAAAAATTAAACTATTGAAGAAATTAATAAGCCAAAAATAGTAAAAAAAAGAGGTAAATTTGGATTAAAATAATCATGCATTCAATTTTGTGTTGACTAAGTACTCCTTGGAATAGAGCCTTCCCTGGAACATGGTTGATATAACAGTGACATTTCATTGGAGAAAATTAGTTGTTTTATTCTGTGCAGGAATCAACTACAAATAGAATCTTAATCAGTATGGGAATTATTGTCTACTTTCCATTCTTGGTTCTGAGATTTTGCTTGAGTTGAACCCGTGCAGGTCTTCTGCATGCTAACAGTCTCCGTGAGTGTATATGTGCTTCAGTTCTCTTGTGTCTGAAGACACTGTTTCCTTGGAGTTACCCATCTTCTCCCCACCCCCCAGATGCATACTCTTTTCATCTCATCTTTCATATAGATCTGTGTGCATTGTGGAGAGTGACTTGGAGACATCTCATTTAGTGAGAAATGCTTCCAAGTCTCTCACTCTGTGTTAATTGTCCAGTGTGTACCTCTGAGTTAATGTCCATCTACTTCAAGCAAGTTCTTTGATCAGGGTTAAGTAGCGTTGTGATTTATTGCTATAACAATATCTCATCAAGATTATTTTATTGCTGTGTTCTTTTAGCAGGATAATGAAAGTAGGTTTATCCTAAAGCCCACTCCCTGCTGTTTCGCATCTATGGTATAGCAGCTGCACCTCATCCTATCACTGCTTCAGACTCTAATTGCATATCCGCAGCCACAGCAGCCTCGCTACTGATACCTCGGTGTCGGGGAGCCGTCTCCTACCTTTTTTTTATTTTATCAATAAAGACTTCGAAGCCAGATATTGGGATAAAACCATTCTAGTTCAGAGAGGAAGAAGACACAGCCAGTTGGTCTATATTCTCAGCCAATCATCTTACCTATGCCATCTGAAACAAAACTCCTTCAATCTGATGTCTCCCTTGTACTCCCCTGTTTCCCCAGTCTCTGTCTCTATCTCTTCCTCCTCTCTCTCTCTCTCTCTCTCTCTCTCTCTCTCTCTCTCTCCCCAACCTTCCGATGTCACCTCATCTCTATAGCTGCCTCCAGTCAATTGGTTGCCTGCATTTTATTTATTTAACACAATCTCAGGGCTTGCAGTGTGATCAAATATGCTGCAACAATTACCCAACTAGTTTCAGGTACTTAGATGCTTATGCATTTAGGCAGTATCAGGTATATTTGTTCTCTCTCATGAAGTAGGCCATAAATAAAATTGTGTGGTGGGGGAACGTGGGGTTGATTACTTCCATAATATTTGTTCCACCTGTATATCTTTCATATGGGTCATTGTTATAGGCATCAATATTAGTAGCTCAGTGATAATGATTGTTTTTCTCCTCTGGAACCTACAGCACCATAAATATTAGAAAAAAATCAAGCTTCTACTTGGGCACTAGCTTGATCGCTATGTGTCAATGAACAAAAAAAAAAAAAGATTGTTTTCTGTGATAGGGCGTTACCATCAGGTTTCAGGGAGTAACTAGCAGCTTTGGAAATAGCTATGATGTTTTTGGAAGTCTCTAGGACTCCTTTTGCCAATACGCAACAACAAGTAACACATTTATGATACTAGGGTTTTGCTTGGTGGCATAAGATGTCTTGTTGGGACATTGTCCTCACTCTATTATGACTCCATTTTATATTTATTAAATATGTATTTGATGAAATATTAGTATGTAGGATATATGAAAGATTTAAAAACTGGATAAAAATAAAATAAAAATGTTATTAGTGGGGTGTAGAACTAAACAAATAATTCTCGATGATGAAACAGAAAAGGCTGAGATTTTTTTTCTTTCCTTCCTTCCTTCCTTCCTTCCTTCCTTCCTTCCTTCCTTCCTTCCTTCCTTCCTTCCTTC
>JABTXL010008511.1:178911-216044 GCA_025134845.1 Neodon shergylaensis
TTCCTTCCTTCCTTCCTTCCTTCCTTCCTTCCTTCCTTCCTTCCTTCTTTCCTTTCTCTCTCTCTCTCTCTCTCTCTCTCTCTCTCTCTCTCTCTCTCTTCATTTATTTATTTTGGTTTTCATGACAAGGTTTCTCTGTCGCTTTGGAGCCTATCCTGGAACTAGCTCTTGTAGTTCTGGCCTCGAACTCACAGAGATCTGCCTGCCACTGCCTCACGAGTGATGAAATTAAATGTGTGTGACACCAGTAACTGGTAATGAGAATGATTTTTTAAAATGTTCAATGGCCTTATCAAACAGGAAAGTACAAATTAAAATTGTGATTATCACTACCCTGAGATTTTATCTTACACCAGTCAAAATGACTAAGAGCAATAAAACAAAAGATAACACATGATAGAAAGATATGGTGAAAGGGAACACATATATTGATCATGGAAGTTTAAACGTGCACAGCTATGGTGGAAATATATGTTGAGGTTTCTCAAAAGCACAAATATCGATCTAGTACAATATCTAGGTACAGCCACCACTAGGCTATAGCCACTCAACATTAAACTACATAGAGACTTGCTCATTTAAGTTCATTGCTGAAATATTTTTTATAGTCATGAATTGAAAGCATCTGAGATTTTCGTCCATCACTTAGATTTCGATTAACTTAGATTTCCATGAACATGTGTCACAAGTACACAATGAAATATTATTCATGTATTAAAGAAAATGCAATGTTCAGATAAACAAAATATGCAATCATCCTGAGTATATTAACCAAAACTCACAAAATATAAATATTGTATGCTTTTGTATACATGTGGATGTTAATAGTTAAGCTTGAGGTATACGTGCTTTTAGCTGAATAACTGCAGAGATTAGGTATCTAGTAAAAACTGGAGGGATCTTCTAAATGAGAGGAAATAGCATGTAGTGCGATAAGAGATAATGGGAAACTAGAATATGATTAAATGTATATGGCAATGGGAGAAAAGGGTAGAGAGGGTCAAGTGGATTGGGACCACTAACATCAAAGTCCCTTTGAAATGCCATATGGAAGCCTACTATTGTAGAAGCTTCCTCTATGTCTATATACATGAAAGGACAAAGATATTTTAAATGTTGTTTTACAATTTATTCGCAGTATTATGTATTGCATATTCAAAGGCCATTTGTTAACTAATAAGTCTCCATTTACATGAATACTACTGATAAACCACTTAATTGCAAGCCTTTCTAAGAGTTTTCAATACACATGCTTAACTTAGTAAATAATATTATTATAAGAAAACTATTATAACTTTAATTTCTCAGTATGTTTTTTAAGCTAACATGCTAATTTTAAAGGGTCAGTACATTATTGTATATATGTATGATAGTAGTAATATTTAAAATTTGATTCTTGTAATTTATGGATTTTAACTTTCATTGATTTGTTAGCATTTTTTAATCATAACTAGAATTCAGATTTTATTTAAAGGAAATGAACTGACACATTTAATGTTCCAAATTTCTTTTGCAGCCTTTTTTAGATTTGTCTCTGTAGTTCTGAAATAAAGATAGTTGCACTTTTATGTTCATTCTTTTCTGAGAGCTGTTTGCTCATATTTTTAGTACTGTATTTCTGAACTTAGTTGGGTTTGAAACATAAAAGAAATCAAATATTAAAACAAGAAAAGCAGTATACAAAATAATAATCAATATCACCAAAAAATGGCAAATTGAAGCACAATGAGATAACTTTAAATTGTCAAGAGACCGATGGTAAGTCCAAAGTGGCTCAGTCTACTGAGAGCATGAATTCTATTGTATGGCTTATGATTCTGTCTCTACTCCCTCGCCGTTGGAATACAAAAATATCTTTATCCCAGACCCCATTCCAGTAAAACATAGACATAAATTAGCAGCAATTTCTGTCCTCAGTATAAATCCCACAGGAATCTACTGACTGGAGAAAAGATACATACACTAAATGAACATTATAAAACAGATTGCTTTATATAATACAACACAATACACTCATAAGAATTAATGAACTATGTCTACCTGAAGGACTTTTTTAAACTCCAGAAATGTATCTGTCTGTATTAAATGAGAAATAATTTTAAGGTCAATATAACATTGAAACTTACATAAATTTTAACTTCTGTCAGCAATGGAAGCGAAAATGTTCTCATTGTATGTACTGTGGCACTCATTTAACACTTTGGAGTTTGGCTTACTCAAAAGTAGACGTTGTTACCAGTATTGGTAGAAAGAATTGCTATTGGTCATGAATACTGAATTATAAATTGAAGCAATTCAAACTTATGCGATATTATAAAATAATAATATTTTTCCAGGGATACAAAGTCTTTTTCCAATCAACAAAATGAGGCATGTTTCTGCCGTCCACATTAATTATAAAATCCAAAGAATATGCTTTGTATGTGTACACAGTAATTTATGAGTGTGTATATGCATATACATGTTTGAGTACATGCATCCATGTACACATGTGGAGAGGCCAGGTGGAAACACCAGAGATTCCACTCTACTCCTCTGCATTCTATTACCCTGTGATAATTCCACTAAATGTGGAGCTCTTTGTTGTGACTAAGATAGCTGACCGGGAAGCCCCAGAGATCCTGCTGTCCCCAAAAAGCAAGCACTGGAGTTAAAGGGACTGGCAGTTACTGAGGAGTATACAGCAAGTACTCTGGCATGCTAAATGATTACCCAGTTTGGTGTTTCAGGCTTTCTTTCTCCAAAGTTTTTATTTCACAATTCCTGATAAACCTATCATTCTCTTACTGTTTCTTCTCATTAGTCTTGCCAACATTTGATAGAAACCGAGGTCAATTAGAATGATTCACATAAATTCACGATCAATGAACATTAAATATAAAAATATTTCAGAGTTTACATTTGCATTTTAATATTTAATCCCTCGCCGGGCGGTGGTGGCGCACGCCTTTAATCCCAGCACTTGGGAGGCAGAGGCAGGCGGATCTCTGTGAGTTCGAGACCAGCCTGGTCTACAAGAGCTAGTTCCAGGACAGGCTCCCAAATCACAGAGAAACCCTGTCTCAAAAAACCAAAAAAATAAAAAAATAAAAAAAATAAAAATAATATTTAATCCCTCCATAAAACATTATCTATACTGGTAAATTTTTGGCATCAGAATCTAATAGAAAACTTAGAACAAATACCTGATAGAATCTCAATATTGCTCATGTATTTTAATTTGGAAATCTCATCTCACAAGATTGTACATAAAGTTGATTCCATGTAAATCTCAAAGAAGAACAAATTAAGGTCCAATAAACAACTTCTATGTTGTCTATTATTTGATTGCAAGTTAATTAGGGAATTTCATTCTTGCTAACGATAGTAAGGTTTATTGTCCTGAATAAACTATCTAACAGCATGTTAGGGACATAGAAGAAGGACTGAAGTTACTGCTTAAAACCAGGGTTGGGTTTAGATCCACTAAATCTGCACTTGTTATGAACTCTAGAGTAAGTTTAAATCAAAATCAGCACCATTTTCATTGTATTAAACTTGAGTGTTTATCTTTGTCTACAGATTCTGCTGTATAGAAAAGAATGGCCATCTATATATAGAAATACAGACATCTTATCAAAGTCATTCGCTATCACTAGTAATGTAAAGTATAAACATAAACTTTTACTATTGATTCTGTTTTGTAATGCTGATCACAACAGTAATTCTCGCCAATCCTGCTGCACAAGCTGTTTTCAGTGTTAATGCCTTCACTTAGTGGTATTTCCCTAAAATACAACATGGAAAATTATTGTCATTCCAGTTTTTTTCTTTGAAAGTGGAAGAGAATAGCTACATGTATGTGTTCGGGTGGTGGGGGAAATCTTGTAGCACGGATTCCAATCCTCAATAGCCTCTATAGAAAGAGAATGGCCTTGAATTTATGTAGAAATTTAAACTATAATTGAGCCTGATGGAATACTCATTGCTATACCTACATAGCCCTGAACTCTACTAACTAGACAAGTAAACCAGGTAACAGTTTTCCTCTAGAATAGTGAAATGAATTTAGACTTCATTTTAATCTGCTGAGACCTATATCAGATTTCTGACACGTAACACTGTAAAGTATCGAGTGTATATGCTTAAATCATTCCTTACCCTCTCAAGGTGAGAAGGCCTATATTAACTCTAAGGCTATTATATTTAATACACCCACACAGTGAGTGAAAGGAGGAGAGGAAGAGAGAGGAAGAGAGAGAGAGAAAGAAAGATAGAGAGAGACAGAGACAGAATGAGAATCTATCAGTATTATCAGCAAAAACCTTGGGGTATTGAGATGATATTTAAATTCATGGATTTTTAAAGACTGATGATGGTTTATGTTTGGAGAGGTAATCCATCTGAAGAACTCTTTCAACATGTCCACTCAAACTTTCTACTCATTTTACATAATTTCACATCCTCTTTTCCCTCCAGCCAATCACCATTTTACTTTCTGTCTCCATGAATTTCATGGCCATAAGTATTTCACCATATGCTTGTTTCTCTAGACTTTTATCTCACTTTCTACACTGTCAGACCTTTTATATTTTTGTAATAAGCAATATTCTCCTGCATATAGATCAAATTTTACTTGTCCACACATCTGTTAGCAAATTATTTTTTCCTATTTTTTCTGTTGTTAATAAGGTTTGCAAACATGGCATCTAACCCAAATATTTGAGTCTTTATTTAGCCTTTGTCTGCACATTTACTCTGAAGTTAAACTATTAGATTACATGACGGTTCTGTTCAATTCTTTTTCAGGAATCGCATACAACTTTCACAGACTTTGTCTGACTTTATAACCTCACAATCACTGCACAGTTCTAAAATACCCCCTGACATACTGTATGCAGTTAATAATTTCAAAGCTTTAAAACACGTTTTGTTAAATACATGAGAAGTGCAGTTTAACACTGATAAATAACAAGAAAGAGGAGTGCCTAACACTTATGTTGTTTAGTGATCTTAATATGGCCCATGGAGTTCTTTTTGGAAGAGACTTTGTAGTAAAGCATGTAAATGAGATGTATGAAGATACTTAGAATGTTATTTCTCCTCCTTCTACTCTTCCCAGTTACTCCATACTTCATCTCAAGAAATGGGTCCATTACATTTCTTTCTTTCTTTAGAAAATAACAGGATTTTAAGAGACAATATCATACAAAACCTAATAAAATAAAATAAATAAAATAAAAAACCGTATCGAAGCTGGACAAGATAACCCAACAGGAAAAAAAAAAAGAAAAGAACCCCAAGACAAGGCACAAGAATCAGCGATCCACTCCTTTATACATTTACAAGTCACATAAATGTGTAAATTGAAAGTCATGTTGATATATGCAGAGAGCCTAGTGCTTGCCAATGTTGATCCTGCACATTCTGCTTCAGTCTCTGTGAGTTCATATGAACTTTGCTCAGTTGCTTTGGGGGATCTTGCTTTTCTGGTGCCCTATATCTCCTGGCTTCTCCCCTCCTGCCTCCTTTTGCATGATTTTCCTGTTCTCTGAAAGGAAAGTGTTGATGGAGACAACTCATTTAAAGCTGAGTGTTCCAAGGATCTCTCTGTGTGTCATATCTGACTATGTCTATGCGTCTGTTCCCATCTGCTGCAGGAGGCAGCATCTCTGATAATGTCTAAACAAGATACTAATTTGGGATAACAAAACTACATAAAGACCCAACCAAGAAAGAGAATTACAGGCCTATCTCACTCATGAATATTGACGCAAAAATTCTCAATAAAATACTGGGTTTTGATTCTACTGCATGGGAGCCTGGTCTGTTTGAATGCTCACCTTCCTGGACCTGGGGGGAACGGGGAGGACCTTGGACTTTCCATAGAGTAGGGAACCCTGACTGCATCTTGGACTGCAGAAGGAGGGGAAGGGGGAGTGGGGAAGGGGAGAGGAGAGAAGTGAGAGGAGGGGAGGAGGTGGAAATTTTCAATAAAAAAATTAAGTAAAAAATAAATAAATAAAAGTTTATTTTTATCATGCAATATAATCTGAATATTGGTTCTAGATAGCACAGAGACCTATGGAAAACAAAACACTACTGGTCTTAAAAAACGTAGCAGTAAAATGGCTTCTAGTGATATTCTCCTATATCCCCAAATTAGTATCTTGTTTAGACATTATCAGAGATGCTGCCTCCTGCAGCAGATGGGAACAGACACCTAGACATAGTCAGATATGACACACAGAGAGATAATCCTTGGAACACTCAGTCTCGCTGAACATAGCTGACAATGAGGACTACTGAGACCTCAAGAACAATGGCAATGGGTTTTTGATCCTACTGCACCTATTGGCTTTGTGGGAGCCTAGGCAGTTTGGATGATCACCTTACCAGACCTGGATGGAGGTGGGTGGTCCTTGGACTTCCCACAGGGCAGGGAACCCTGACTGCTCTTTGGGCTGACGAGGGAGGGGGACTTGATTGGGGGAGGGGGAGGGAATAGGGAGGCGGAGGTGGGGAAGAGACAGAAATCTTTAATAAAAAAAATAAAAATAAAAATAAAACAGTGCCACTGTCCTTGGCTTCTCAGTCAGCCTCCACCGTGAGCCACATTCAGAGAGTCCGGTTTGATCACATGCTCCATCAGTTCCAGTCCAACTGGCCTTGGTGATCTCCCATTAGATCACTAGCCATAAATAAAAGATATTGAGCCTATAATTCGTGATCATAGAGAAGTTAAATAAGAAGGTGAACCCAAAGAATAACATATAATTATCCTCCTGGATATTGGAAGTGGACAAGATTGCCGGACAGGGGTTGGGAGCAGGGGGTGGGGGTGGAGTGGGGATAAGGGGAGATGGGGAGAGAGAAGGGAAAAGGGGAGGATGGGGAGATCTTGAGGGAATGGGATGGTTGGGGTGGAGGAGGGGTGGATGAGGGAGCAGGGAAGTAGATATCTTAATTAAGGGAGCCATTTTAGGGTTGGCAAGAGACTTGACTGTAGAGGGGTTCCCAGGTGTCCAAGAAGATGTCCCCAGCTTGTTCCTTGGGCAGCAGAGGAGAGGGCGCCTGAACTACCCTTATCCTATAGCCACACTGATGAATATCTTGCTTATCACCATAGAACCCTCATCTGGCGATGGATGGAGATAGAGACAGAGACCCACATTGGAGCGCTGGACTGAGATCCCAAGGTCCAAATGAGGAGCAGAAGGAGGGAGAACATGAACAAGGAAGTCAGGACAGCGAGGGGTACGTCCACAAACTGAAACGGTGGGACTAATCTAAAAATAAACTTTTAATAAAAGGGAAAATAAATAGTTTTTGTAATTTTACTTGTGTTCAATCTATATTTGATGATAAATAAAAAGAAAAGCTTAAGAAAAAACAAAATGTTATAGGTAGCTATTTTTTGGTAACCATTTTGTTGCTGATTTGTACTCAATAAATATTTGTTGAGAAAAAAAAAAAGAAAAGCAACATCAACCCCAAACAATCAAAACAAACAAAAATACATACACATGAATTGGACAGAGATAATTCCATAGAATTTTCTAAATATTGAATAAATCCTTCGGTAATTTGTGTTGCTCAACTACAAAATAATATTCAAATATTTACTAAGAGCAATTGAATGTTGTTTTAATCTGCTGGGAGCTTGGCAATCCAAAGTTTTCTCAAAGGTCCTGAGGAAGGAACAAAGGAAAAGCTAGTTTTGTGTCTTTGATTAGAGGCAGTTTTGGCAAAGTGTTTAACAGGGGCTGGAGCCAGGCTTTCAAGGGGTTAATGTTTTGGTTCCTGAAAACCTAGAATTTTCTCCTGAAGAAACTGGATTTATGGATTACAACGATGTTCGGGTTTTGGTGGGTGGTACCCTTGAGACTGCCAGTGTTAGTTCTGAGCAGCATTGCTCTATTAGCTTTCTGACAACTTTGCTTTGCCTTATGATTTCTTCCTTCATATTCTGCCACATTTTCCTGAAAACTGAATAACAGTCTTTGCTTCTTAGGAAATGTCCTTGCCAAAAGCTTATCCCAGACTTCTTGTTCCCAGCTTTCCTGTCTTCTTTGTTTCATTTCCAGGCCTACCCTTTCAGAGACCTGTCATTGAAAAATGACCTGTTGGTTTGGGCTAATAATCATATTGATATTAGGTAATGGAAACATAGAAGACTAAAATGTATCTGTTTTAAAGGGAAACAAATAAATGTGAAGAAAAAATGTAAAAGGATAAGAATTGAGTCAAAAGTATTAAAGAAAATTTCAAATATATTTAACATAAAAGAAGGAATTTGATGTGTGGTAGAAAAGATTGGCTTTCAATTTTTTCATATATATTACTCATAATGTAAAAATAGATGCATATATACATATCATACATATATATGAAATAATTAGTGATAAAAGAAACCATGAATTAAAAAAAGTATGATGGATATATGGCACGGTTTGGGGGGGGAAATGTTGTAATTAAAATTGTATTATCAAAAATAATAAGAATACATTTTCCTAAACATAGCCAAACTCTAAGTGGTAATATAGCACAGGAGCCTTCTGAGAATTAGGCACCAGAATAGAATTATATATGACGTATCTTTTGAGTAAACACTAATGTAAAGAAATCAGTAGAAGTAGATAAGTTACATTCTCAGTGAACTTCCATACAGATTTGAGACCTGTGTACAACAATTGGGGAGGGTCTTGTAAAGACAGCCCATTTGCAAGTAACCATGAGTAAGGCTCAACCAGAGAAATAGGTAGACATGGAGTTAAAGGCCACTCATCCACAGACCCCCAGTGGGTACAGAAGTGCTAGACTCTCTGAGCCTCATTTCACATGTATGACATTACTGGAATGTAATCCCAAATACATACAAACAGAATTCCACAGACACTATAGAAGGAGAGGTGGACCAAGTCTTTTCCTTTGGTCAGGTGCTATCAACACAAGTTGCAAGTTTCACACATTTCCACTGCCACAATGGAGAGAGAGGCAATGGAAAAACCGAGTTTATTTCCCAGAAAAACAACTCAGTTCTCATTTTGATCAATGAGAATTAAGGAAGAGTTTTGTCCAGTTTTACACTGGAAACTCCACATGTTTGGATTTATACAGATGTTCTTCATTTCACAGAAGAAAAAAATGTGAGACTTACAATAATGATATTTTTATGCACAAAAAGTTGTTAAAAAATAAACTGATGGGCACGATTTCATATTAGTGTTAAACAATATATATTATTGTATTATTTTCTGTAAGCATTCTGTTAAATTATACAAGATACTGAATTGAAATAAAATATAATTGTATAATCTATTGTATTAATATTCTAGAAATTATGAGCCATAGCCATTATCAGTTTCATAATTTTAAATTATATTTTTATTTTTCTTATAATTATAACACAATAAATTGCCTCATATAATCTAGTCACTAGAATATCATGAGTAATTTAAAATCTCCATTTAAAATCCTATAATTAATTAGAACATGTAAAATTGGAGATGAATAAATTATAGAATTGAGTTAGTGAAAGAAATCATATCAGGCAGAGATGAAACAATCCTTCACAGAGAACATTATGTTATAAAGAGGTTGAAGTAGTATAAATTATAGGTCAAAAATGACAAATTAAGGGAAAATTTCACATAAACAACTGGGAAAGAATAGAGGCTTCAGAAATTAATGCTGAGGTCATAAGGATGTCTGAAAACTCAGTAAAAGAAGAGATTCACAATGAACAAAAACAAATATAGGAAACTATTTAGAAATTCAATATATGTCAGAAAAACTTATAGACATATTGAGCATGCAGTGTAGAGAGATAATGAGAAAACAGAAACACTTCAAGAGGGAGGGAAGCACGGTGGCTTTGCTTCCTGGCTTGGTTGACTCTTAAGTAAATAATACCATTTATCAACTAGAAATTATAAAGGAGGAATGTTCTCAAGGCTCTTATTAAAATTGAATTTTATAAGAACTAATTTTAATTCACTTTTTGTCATTTCACGTCTTATTTACATTGGCAGATTAAATATCACCCATCTGTGTGGGTCTAGTGCTGCTGGGTTATAACTATTCAAGGCCGTCAGATTTCAAGTAGAGTAACTGGGTTCTACTCTCAGTCAATGCAACATGTTTCAGAATTCTTTAGTTCTTGTTGGGTTGTTTGTAAATTGTCTAATTACTTTTTGAGTACTGGTTTCATGTAGTAGGAAAGGACACAACTCTTGTTTGGGATACATAAAAATGATACTTGGAAACAAAAAGCATTAGTTTATTATTGTATTTAATGAGTATTAGGGTATCTAATAACTATTAACACCTTAAATCATTTAAAGAAATATCGAGATCTTAATATAAAAAAAGAATTGTCTTAGTAACTTTTCTATTCCTCATAGCAGAAGAACAAGATAAGTAACTTTTTTAATCTTATTTTTGCCTCACAGTTTTGGTGCAAAGTCAAAGGGATGCCTCTGATTATGGCTTTGTTAATGTCACAGTCACAAGGCAAGCAAGATTTTATATCATGAGAGGCAAGGAGCTAGCATGTATATCCCCTGTGGTCACCATTCCTTTCCTACAAATCACATATAAAGCCACAAATATCCAATTATGGATTTTTCAATCTGATAGCTTGATTCTAACCCACACCAAAGACTCCTGCTTTAGGCACATAGACAGTGTGACTACATTTTTACCATTGTAATTTTTTGTTTGTTTCTTTATTTTTCTTTATTTTTCGTCTGATTCTTTGTAACCTGATATTAGAATGTCTATCCCCCTGCTACAGTTATCACATCCTGATTCTGCCCTCTTAATACCACATTGAAGATGAAGCCTCAATATGAGTTTCATAGGAAAGAAATCACAGTAGGACCCTACTATGAGTACTAATTTCTTAACATTGTTATCCATTGATAATATGTTTCTAAACCACAAGCAAGAAAGGAAGGAAGGAGAAAAGGAGGGTAGGAAGGAAGGAAGGAAGGAAGGAAGAAAGAAAGAAAGAAAGAAAGAAAGAAAGAAAGAAAGAAAGAGAATAATTGTTCTTCTGTTTCAGAGTGTTAGAGATCATTAATAAAAATTAGCATGATTAGTACTGGACAAGTCCATTGTGAATGAATTAACCCACATATCTATCATGCACGCCTATACTTGTGTTTCCTGATCCATCACTACAAGGATGTAAATGGATCAAAACTGTTGTTCTAAAGTAATAATTTGGCTTTTCTCTATGTTTTAATTTTCAAATAAAAATAACTAGATTTTTAAAATGTTTAAACAGATGAGAAACATTTTACCATCAAGTAGTAGCCATAGTAATAAACTCTATGGATCTTAGTGAAGGAAAGTTGACATATTTAATGAATCATCTCCTAGGGTCATTTATGCCGAAGTTCAGTCATGACCCACCAGATGGACATAACTTTGAGGCTTATGTTTCATTTTCTTCTTGAAAAGTTATGTTATTTCCTTCCTTGGTCCATTTGTTTTAATATAGAATTGATCCTATGTTTTCCTAAATATGTATGTTCAAAAAGCACAGTACTTCTCATCAAAGATCTTATAATATAATAAACATGACAAGAGAGAGAATAATTACCTAGTAGTGAAGTGTCCATGACTACAGTGAAAGAAAAGAAAACAAGACAATAAATTCCGGGAAATAACTTTGTCTGCACAGGAACTACAATTTAATGAAAATATGAAATTGATATTAAAGCTGAATTAACACAGATTAAAAGGTATTTGCTTATTAGAAAACTAGATGAAAAAAATCTGGTAAAGATTGTGGGTTATGAAACACTTGGAAGTGTTAGATGGTAGAGGAAATGTCTTAAAATTTCTCCAGTGAATAGGAGCAAGTCTCAATAAGACTGATTTTCACTATATGAAATATTTGTAGCAGTTCCAAGACAGAGTAGACACAATAACTTCTATGGGCATGGGCGGCAAGGGGCTCATGAAGCTCTTTGAAAGGCCATTAACTGTTGTTGGATTCCAGGGTAGAAGAAGTTGTTGATATTTGGGGATTATTGCCAGTAGGAAGTTTCTCATGCTTCCCTGTACTGTTTCACACCAATACAAATGGTATCAGAACTAATCAGACTCACTGGTTTACCAAAAAGGAAAAAAAAAAAAAGAAAGAAGAGGACATTAAAGTGAAAAGGAACATGTTTGACGGCTCTAACATACCAGAGACACAGAGGAAATACAATCCTGCTACATTGTACATAAGTTTGAAAAGGTCACAGAAAATAATACATTTTTTTAAAAGATATATATGTGTATATAGACTTACTTGAGAAGTGTCCTGAATATAAGATAATGAAAACCAGGAAAAATAACCTTTACAATGGAAAGGAAAAATGACAATGACTGTATTCAAGGATGAGTACAAAACATATACTATTAAGGCATCAGAATGGAATTGAATATAAATGAAATTAGAATTGAAATAGCCTAAATGCTAAAGAAGTTTTATTAGCTTAGTAGTGTGGGAAGTCCTTCTGTTTATCTGTTGTTTTTCTTTTTTATAATTTCCCCCCCCCACTCCTCTCCCCTTCTTCCTACTCCATTCCCCCTCCCTCTTGAGTCTGAAGAGCAGTCCAGATTCCCTGCCCTGTGGGAAGTACAAGGTCCTCGTGCCTCCATCCAGGTCTAGGAAGGTAAGCATCCAAACAGGTTAGGATCCCAAAAAGCCAGTTCATGCAGTAGGATCGAAGTCTAGTGCCATTGTCCTTGTCCTTGGCTTCTCATCAGCCTTCATTGTCCGCTATGTTCAGTCCGGTTTTATCCCATGCTTATTCGGTCCCAGTCCAGCTGGCCTTGGTGAGCTCCCAATAAATCAGCCCCACTGTCACAGTGGGTGGGTGCCCCCCTCGCGGTCCTGACTTCCTTGCTCATGTTCTCCCTCCTTCTGCTCCTCATTTGGACCATGGGAGCTCAGTCCAGTGCTCCAGTGTGGGTTTCTGTCTCTATCTCCATCCATCACCAGATGAAGGTTCTATGGTGATATGCAAGATATTCATCAGTATGGCTATAGGATAGGGTCATTTCAGGTTCCTTCTCCTCAGTTGCCCAAGGTACTAGCTGGGGACATCTCCCTGGATACCTGTGAGCCCCTGTAGAGTCAAGTCTCTTGCCAACCCTAAGATGGCTCCCTTAATTAGGATATATACTTCCCTGCTCCCCTATCCACTCTTCCTTTATCCCAACCATCCCATTACCCCCATCCTCCCCTTCTCACTTTTCTCACCCCATTTCCCCTTACCTCCATCCCACCTCACCCCCAAGTTCCCAGTTTTTGCCCAGCAATCTTGTCTGTTGCTTTTCTTGGTTAATGAATAGAGCTGCTTTGGCCTACAGCAGAGCAGAATAAAGTGGGAATTCCAAGCGGATAGAGGGGAAGAGAAAGTGGAGTCAGAGAGATGACATGTTGCTGAAGAAGGAGACAGATGCTTGAAAACTTTACCGGCAAATCATGAGCTCTGTAGTAAAATAGAAAATAATAAAAATGGGTTAATTTAAGATGTAAAAGTTAGTCAATAAGTAGGCCGAGCAGTGTTTTAATGAATACAGTTTCTATGTGACTATTTCAGGTCTGGGATACTAGGAAACACACGAGCAGTCACTGTCAACAGCTTAGATTGCAAGGATTTAATCCAAATTAGGCATTTTGAATGAGTGAATGTTTTAAAATGTTTTTACTGGACGTAATTTCTTTCTCTTTGTCTTTTTGTTAGTCAGTTTGATCCATGTGGTGGTTTCCATATGACTGATCATTGGACCTTAAATATAATGATTTATTTATTATACAGCAACAATGACCACCACAATTTCATGATCCTAAAGAATTTTAAATTCTAGATGAAGCACAGCATTCAAAAGATATCTGTATTTTATGACTAATGAAAAGATGCTATCAGTAAGCAACTGGAAATATGGATGATAGATTTAGAAACAGTGGGCTCTCAGGCTCAGGTCTCACTCTGTAAGGTTATGACTTAAGCTTGAGTTGTAGCGGAAATGTGAAGAGAAAACAAACTGAAATAATTTTAGCAAATCATCTGAGTAAACCTGGTAGGGTTAAATTTGTGAGATGGGAAAATCAAGGATGCAATTTTTTCAACATATCATGTGCATTAGATCTTCAATTGGCACATATATGCTATATGTCACTACTGAGAACTTCTCATCTGTTTAATATGTGTGCTGACAGATACAATAAACATGACTATAAAGTAATTTCCTAAATTCCCAGAAGGAAATTAAATATGTACTCTCAGGCTTCAGATTAAATATTCAAAAGTCTAATCACAATATTTAATTTACTTACACATACATATTTAAAAATTACACATCATATAAAATAATAAAGAAACCATTTTATTGAAACTTTAATATTTATCATCAGATTCCAACTTTGACAGTGGGACTTTTTTGACAGATATGCACAGGTTTCTTTAGATGCTGCATTCATGATCATCCAAACTGTGATAGAAGTATTCAACATTGCATACCTTTGTAACACCACCATGAGAAAAATTATTCCTCTCAGAACACCTTTGTGATGAGTGGAACATCAGCATCTTCTCAGCTCCTATAACACATTAGTTAACAAGGTTGTTTAAAATACTATGTTACCTTGGAATATGTGAATACTCTCCGGAATGATTATTTTTCCTTTATTCAGCATACACATACACAAACACACATTTTGAATGGGTAACGTGTATGTACCACTCACTAGCATCAATTGTCTTTTCAATTAATGCCTGTTCTCTAAACTTCACCTTGATAATCCAAATATTGTAATAGTAAAATTAAAAAAAACTGGGTTATTCATTTTGTGAGGAGATTGGTGTGCTAAAAATTGCTATACAATAGTCTGTTATTGGGGATTATTTTATAGGAGATAAAAATTCTCTTTATTGATGTGACAAGATATTCAAAAGCTTTTCATGCTTGTCAGTCTGAGTTTGATCCTCAGAACCTATGTAAAGGTGAATGGGGAGAAATGACTCCATGCCGTTGTCATCTAAGCTCCAGAAGTATAGTGAGGCAAACATGCCCACAACTCACACACACGTTAGATGTTCATATGCAGAATATTTTCTTAAATAATGAGGTAGTTCAAAGCAGTTGTGCAGATTTTTTTTAAAAGGTTGAATTTTCAAAGGAAATCATGAGAAAGGTAGAAAATATATAAAGCTGTGCACAGAAAATAGAATCAAAGTGCGTTGTGAACAGGATATCACTGTGAGAGGAGACTCGTGAATTGAAGGAAGAAAGTGGTTATTGAGCAAAAACATGAGATCCTAAAACTAGACACATTTTTCATGAGATATCTAAATAGAATTCCTGGTGTGTTCAATTCAGGTGCATATTAAGAGTGTGCTCATGGTATGTGACACCCTAGAGTGACAATCGGGACAAAGTACCAAGAGATCAACATATCATGACACATTGAGCATCCACAGAGAAAATGTGATTTTCTAAAATGCTCTAATTGCATGATCCCAACTTCTTTTCAAATTTCTAGGTACTTGCTTGTTTTATAATTAATAGATATTTGTACTACAAAATTTAAACTATCAATAAATGTATATAATCATAACCATACTACCATTGGTTATATGGTTTCTTAACACACACACACACACACAACGGCAATGGGTTTTTGATCCTACTGCACGTACTGGCTTTGTAGGAGCCTAGGCAGTTTGGATGCTCACCTTACTAGACCTGGATGGAGTTGGGTGGTCCTTGGACTTCCCACAGGGCAGGGAACCCAGATCGCTCTTTGGGCTGACGAGGGAGGGGGACTTGATCGGGGGAGGGGGAGGGAAATGGGAGGCGGTGGCGGGGAGGAGGCAGAAATCTTTAATAAATAAATTAAAAAAAAAGAACCTTTAAAAAGAACAATAGAGACAAAGTAAAAAAAAAAAGTGGGCCTTAAGTCAAATCAGTCAATCATTTACTACTCTCACAAGTTCTGTAGTTCTGTGTTTTGTTGCTCTAGCATATAACTTACAGGTAGGAAAGATTGTAGGTCAAATTAATTGTGTACGGGTTGGTGTTTATGTTTCTCTTTTGAAAGCCTCCAGAGTATCTTCCTTCACCAAAGACATTAGAATTCGGGGAGAAAGCTCTATGTAGGCACCGTCTGACTTCCCCATGTTCAGTGAGTTTTTTGGGTGTTGTCCCTGGCAATTGGACCTTGCTGTCAGTTTATGGAGAGCAATTCATGGTCTTTGCAACAGGCTGGGATGTTTGAAAATTTCCATAAGACATCGTTGGTCTACAACCCAATTAAATGCAACCCATGCCCACTACTGGAAGTCTAATTAGGCAAAAGACATGAGCAGTTGGGACTCTTGATCGCCCATCCTTAGAAGACCTCATTAAGATCACTTTCACATATTTTAGGAAGTTCCCACTGCACTAGCTTTCCATATCATCCCTTCTAATCCCTTTCAATTCCTGTTGTCTCTTTCCACATTCTTTCCCTCCACTATCTCCCCTCCCACTCCCCAACGCATTCTCCATTCCTTCTCCCTCCCAAAGCCCATCCATAATCTATCTTATGTTCCCCACCAAGGAAGGTCCATGTGTCTCCCTAGTTCCTTCCTCTACCCTTAACCGACCTGGGTATTTGGACTGCAGGTTGACTCTCATTTATTTAATGACTAATCTATACATATAGGTGAATACATACCATATTTATATTTCTGGTTCTGGGTTGCCTTACTCAGGAGAGTTTCTTCTAGTTCGATCAATTTGCCTATAAATTATGAGTAACAATTCATTGAGTTAATTACCACAAATAATTTGTCCTTTATTCTGTTGAGAAATATCAGGTTGCTCTCAGTTGCTGGCTCTTATGAATGAAGCGACAATAAGCATGATTGAGCAAGTGTCCTTCTGGTAGAAGTATCTTTTGGGTATTTGTTCAAAAACAGCCAGATCTGTACTCCATATTTTAATTGGACTATGTGTTATTTTGGTGACCAATTTCTTGAGTTCTTTGTATATTTTGGAGATCAGAACCTCTCTCTGATATAGAGTTAGTTAAGATCTTTTCCCATTCTGTAGGCTGTCATTTTGTCTTGTTGACCATGTCCTTTGCTTTACAGAAGCTTTTCAGTTTCAGGAGGTTCCATTTATTAATTGTTTCTCTCAGTGTCTGTGCTGCTGGGGTTAAAAAATAATGATATCTTGAATTTTGCAGAAAAATGGATGGAGCTAGAAAACATTATTTTGAGTGAGGTAATCCAGACACATAAAGACATTTATCACATGTACTCACTCATAGGTGGATTTTAAACATAAAGCAAAGAAAACCAGCCTAAGAAAGAACCACAATCCCAGAGAACTTAGACAACAATGAGGACACTAAGAGACACTTACATAGATCTAATTTACATCAGAAGTAGAAAAAGACAAGGTCTCCTGAGTAAATTGGGAGCATTGGGGTCTTGGGGGAAGATTAAAGGGGGAGGTGAGAGACAGGGAGGGGAAAAGAGAAAAATGTAGATCCCAATAAAAATTAATAAAAAAATTTTAAAAAGAAATAGAAAAGTGTTTCCATCTCTGAAGAAATTCAACAGATTCTAGACCTACATAACATTCTCAACCAAGAGGGAAGATGTTCCAGTTCACACTTCCTGAGAAAGCAAATGTTTTCAGGGAAATGATGATAAAGTATCATTTCTACAATGTAAACTTTATTTATTATAATATGACTTATTTAAAACAATATTATATAATTTTCCTTAACCCTTTCTTCTCTGCAGTCCCTCACAGCTACACTCACTCTAACGACACTCTTTTTTCCTGCTCTAAATTGACACCCATTTGTTTGATTAGAGTTGGTATATATTATATATGTGTGTATAATATATACATATATAATATATAATTAATATGCAAAAACATAGGTTTCAGTGAAGACTCCACAATTCTTTGGTAATGCCGGACAATAACACTGTTCAGTATCCATGTGTAAACTGTAAACTGCCTTCATCGTCTCTCAAGAGCACTGTTAGAGGAGAAAGCATGCCCTAAAGAGTGATTCCTCCATTCAGTGTCACCCATCAGTGCTCTTCTAGAATACTACAGGGCAAAGTGCACACTCTATTTTTGAAATATTTTCAATTTAAAGAATTTTATTAATTTTGCACTATGTTCTCTATTTGTTTGTGCATACACGTAGACATTTGTGTTGGAAATATACTAATACATTTTTAATAAGTAAATCCACTTACTTATTAAATAACAATTGAAAGTCTTGCAGATCTTGTATTATACATAAAATCAGAATATAAGAGAAACTAAGTTTTACTAGACGTCAAGAAGCAAGTGGTAAACCACTTAACCTCAAATTCTAAAACTCAGCTATTTTTTATATTCCTGTAATATATTTTTAGCGTGATTTTTTCAGTACTTATTGCAAGTAGATTTTGAATTTCAAATTTCTAGTGTAAATATTTTGGATAACAGATTTCTTCTTTTATTTGGAAGCCATCTTGAGTTAAGAGGAGAACATGTGGGGACAGGAGAGAGCAGGGAGAAAGAACTGATTTTAAGTCATCTCTCTCCTTGCTAAAGGAAATGGCTTCCATTTCTGGCTGTGCAGAACAGAGCCTGCTAAAATCAAACTGGCAATTCACAAAGCTTTCTGTAAACAAGAGCTTAACATTTAACTGCTAACATAAGAAATTTTAAGTAAATTGAATTTTCTGAGGCCTCCCAGGTCCAGCGATGGAAATCCACAAGCTGAGGAAGGTGGGTTAGCTGTTGCTAAGCTACAGTGAATACCATTGTAATGTCTGGGATGTACATTAATTCTGAGTACTGTCATTATGTACTGTGGTTATGCGAAGAGAAAAAAATAGATTCAAAATGATTTTTAAAACCTTTTAAATTAACCAGCAGCTATATCCTTTCTGCTCTATTTTACCCTTTGTTTTGAACAGTTTTCTCTTTCTTTTTTTCTTTTATTAAAACCTAACAATAAAAATGGAAGAAAATGTAGCTTTTCAGGTAGAAACATACACATCCTGCATTTCTGCTAATGAGACAATAAATTAGAAAGAAGTTCCAAAGAGAGAACAATGTGTGTCTATATCTGCAACCAGTGTAGAACATGTCTTCAGCCTTTCATTGCTGTCCAGTGACAGCACACAGATGTTGCAAAAGTTCCCCGAGAAGAGAATGAGGATTAGTTTGAGGCAGATATTTACTATTTCTTCCTAAAAATCAATATCCTAGTTTATCTACTGAGTATCTAAACAGAGAATTTATCATTTCAGACTAGATATTTTTCACAAAATCTATTCAGTCTCTGGTCTCAAATGTTCTTGTACTTCTCATATCTTTAAAGCAATTTTTCAAAAATATTTCATATTCATGTTCCCAAAGATGAAACTTTAAACAAATCTAAGCCTTGCATTTAAGCAAAGCTCATATGTAATTCACTTACTGATTTTTTTTCTGGGTGTTACATGCTATTGAATATCTAATCAACACCTTGTGTGTTTTTATTGTTATCCATAGCATAAGTACAACAGTCTCTGCAGGTGGAGGGGAGTCTTACGTTTTGAAGTCTTCTGAGCTTAGATAACTGGCCATACGTGGTGAACTACAACATCAAGAGCAGGGCCTTCCAACAAAGCTTTACCAAGCTTCAATAACTCCACTTGCATAATAAACATAAACTCTGAATTATGCATCTCTCTAGCAAGGAATTTTACAAAACTCCTTATTCAAAAATTCTTATTCTAGATGCAATACATAAATAAAATATGTAGATGCACAGGTATCAATAATAAAGTAGTATATTAATCATCTCTTAACTTCCTTATTTCTCAAAATTTCTTCAAAGTATCAGATTTGAGTGTAGAAATGTGTCTAAGTAGTTAAAAGCATTCCCATACAGGCCTGAAAACCTGAGTTTGACTCCCATGGTCAAAATAAAATAACAGATTATTTCTAAATTCTACACTTTGGAGGGTGATGGGACACAGAGGATGAAGAAATTCAGCAAGTCAGTGGCTTAAAGGGGACAGCACCATAGCAAAACAGAGATCCCACAGCCACAATAAACAGACAAAAATCTAATCCCAACTGCTGACTGTTGTCCTGTAAACTCCACTTGCATAACACACCATGTATATGTGAGTACACATATATAAAATAAATACTAAATAAATAAATTTAGTTTTGATCATGATTTGTCATTTTTATTTGTTCATTATATACCTTTAGTTTGTTTTTTGTTATTCCAATTAGAGCTGCACTTTAATAATTTTAATCAATATTTATTTTGATGGTATATATCAATGCAATTTTATTATACTATCAGTAATATTATACAACACAACTCAAGATAAAGAGACAAAACTCTTTTGATTTATAAATGATTATTTGTTTTGATGCTACTTTGAAAAGGTTCATTTCAAAGAATAATACAATAATTCTTGAGTTTCTAGAATTTATACTTGAGTATTGTCAATACTTCATTGTATTTTTTTTATATTTCAAGCTAACGGCAGAGAATTCTGAACACATATTCATATTGTTCTTACCATATTATTTCCTTCTTGTCCTAAGAGGGACTATGACAAGTTGAACATTTTTAATCCTAAAATTCATATGACAAAATTATCTAAAACTCTAATCCTCAATTACTGTAGAAGATGAGAAACAGAAAATATACCCATTCTGTATGACAGTTCACAGGTATAACACTCGCACAAAGGATTGATTCAGTGTCTCCGAGGGCAATTAAATCACCATTAACTACAGACCTTTTATCTATGATACACAGACTGTGCTTTGTGAATATACCACTAAATACTAAACTCAGTTATCTTGGGGCTATGTATACAGGATATATGAAAAAATTAATTTCAAGTTTAGGTTTGAATAACATGACCAAATTATTCTTATTATATATATCCAAAGATTACAAAATGTCAAAAGGTTAGAAACACTCTGGTTCCTAGCATTTCAGGTAAGTCATGTACTTGTATGTACATTTAGTTTGCATTCTTTTCTGTGTTTCTATAAGCATGTAGTGTAGAGAGAGTGATATGCATTGTATGAGATTATATCATACTGTATTTTAATGAATATATATGAATATAAATATACATATATATGTATATATCATTGTGATTTATTAGAGTGGCTTATAGGCTGTGGTCTTTTTGCTGTAGCAATGACTGTCTAAAATGGAAAGTCCCATGAGGCTGGATGTCTCCACTGATCTTCATCATATATCATAATCCAAAAGAAATGGGTTCAATATCGATGAAAGAGTGGCCTTGCCAGTCGAAGTGAAGGCAAGCAGACAAAGAGAACAATGATTCTTTCTTCAATGCCCTTTATTTCAACTGGGAGCCCAGAATAAGTTCTATCTTTTCATTCCAAAAGATCCAACTTAAAGTTGGGTCTTCCACTTCTAATTACAAAAAAATCCCTCATACGTGTACCCAGACTCTTAAGTTGTATTTAGTTCCAGATATGGTCATGTGGACACCAAGAATAGCCATCATAAAGACCTAGCTATGATAATTAATAAAATTTTAATCAATACATGTATAATATAACCACATTTTAATGTAGTATTTCTGGTTTTAGTTATGCGCATATGTGTATGAATGACTGCATAAGTGCAGTACATGTAGATTCCAGAAGGGAACATCAAATTCTGGAGCTGGAGTTAATAAGTAATTGTAAGCTTCCCTGTGTGGGTGCTGGGATATGAACTCAGTTTCTCTGTGCATACATCCATGCTCTTAATCACTGAACCATGGTTCTAGCCCACATAACAGTTTATAGAACCATTGGTAGTTAACATTTCTAGATGCATTTCATTATGACAAATCATTTTGTAATAAATTCCTGTTTATGGACATGTTTATGAATTTCCTTAAATAGCTATAAATGGAGTTAGTATGTTTTTAGGTTATGCATTTTTATAATTAAAGATATTGTGAACTTCATGGAAGAAGATTTAACTTGGCTTAGCTTTGAGAATATTAGTATGTATTCTTTCATGTATGATGAGTATGTGTCAGTATTTTTAGAAGATATGTATATCAAGACCAGAGATTTATTAGTCACTGTTGACCATTTAGTAACACAACATACCAAGACACTATTCATGGGCTTTGATGCCTATGAACATGAAGTCAAAGTGGAAAATGTCTTCATGACTTCAAACTGCTCAAACAATAATAGTCTTTTCCTAGTAACTTTTATATATAATCAAAATTCATATAAATGTCATAATTACTTCCTAAAATTATAGGTATATGCAGTTTATAAGAATCTTGGAGACTATTTTAAAAGGAACACAAAATTTAAACAGCAACTGAAATAAAAGTCCAGGTGTACAATTTATTAATACTTTTGAATTACATCAATTTTCATTCTAAAAATATCTTTTCTACTATTACTTATTTGACTTCATGGGAATATGTGCACATGTATTCTATGATAGCAGAGGCTAGAAGAGGGCTTCAGATCCACTAGAGCTGGAGTTAGGAATGAAAGTGAGAGACTCCACAAGTTTGTTACAAACCAAACCGCCTTTCTCTACAAGAGCCATAGGCACACTCTTAACTACTTACTGAGCCACTTACCCAGACCTGGATTGTATCACTTTCCCATCTTTTAGAAAGAGAGGAAATGTATGCATAGTGGAAGAGAATAATGTGTCAGTATGAACAACCATTTTGCATATATTACCTTCTGCTATACTCTATTATTTTTATCTACCTCCATTCTACACATTATCAAAGGGAAGTAATGTAGTATTCTGACCTTGTAGTGTGTCTGATAATCAGTAGGATTTCCTTGCAGTGCTACACATTTCAAGTTAGAGTGATTTCCCTACTGTGAACTTCAGATTTGCACGCGATTAACTCTAACAATGCACATAAGATACTTGGTTTTTTAAGATAATATTTTATTTGCTAAAAGATTTTTGTGTGACTTTATCAAGTGGAACACATTACAAATTGAAACTATTGTTTTTCCTGATCTATCATCTGTTTCTTTCATTTTCATAGTTATCACCATAACTAAGGGCTATCAAGTTCTATCTTACTTGTGAAGCTGAATACAGCCTCAATGTTAAACTGTTCGGTGCCATTTACATAATTAGTTAGGTAATAGTACTTGATCTATGACCCTTTTAATTCAGAGGTGCAGATTTTATGGTTATCCTGTAAGTCAAAATGTATGATGACTTGATTATTATTGTTACAATATCCTGGACACTACTGCAGTGTCCACTGGCTCTGTGGTAACATTGGATCCTCTGAGACGAGTAAAAGAAATTTTTTTTCATAACTGTGGCTGGTTGTGCAGTCCCAGAAATTTACTTATGCTATAAAAAGTGTTAATAAGAATCTGACTTATTAGCATCTACCAAAAAACAAATAAGTTCCTTCAGCCTATTAGTCAGCTCTTATAGAAATATGAAAGGAAAAATATTTTGCATTCCATGCAAAATTGGCACAAAAAGTATTCTACAATACTCTATTAATATCCATGGGACATACTGAGATATATGCTATTGCTCATGTTTTGATAAAGGGTTCTAGTGTTTGCTGAATATCATAAATGCAGTTTCCCCTCAATTATTACATGGAAGAAGGTAAGGCACTTTTTCAGAACTGTCTCAGAAACAATTGTGTATATGTACATATTCCACATAATTATCATGAGAAGAGCTATTAGATAAATTACTTATGTATTGATTCACTAAATTTCTTATTCGTGGCTATTGTAGTCTTTTATAAAAAATGATTAATTTTAGAAAGCTCAGGGTAGGATTATTAAAATTTGTCTTAGTAGAAATCAGTATACTTTTGCTTCTCTTCTAGGTTTTATATTTTTGTTTGTTTCTTTGTTTTGTTTTTCGAGACAGGGTTTCTCTGTAGCTTTGGAGCCTGTCCTGGAACTAGCTTTTGTACACCAGGCTGGTCTCAAACTCACAAAGATCTGCCTACCTCTGCCTCCCAAGTGCTGGGATTAAAGTTGTGAGCTTCCACTGCCCGCCTAGGTTTTATATTCTTTCAGTGCCCTTTGCATCACAAATGGCACATAGACCACAATCTGTTTTTCCTTTTATCGATTGATATCATCTTTGTTTATTTCTTGTTTCACTTTTTTTAGTAATTTTTTGCCACCTAAGATTTCCTTTGTTGGAAGAAGATATTTTGAATTTTTAAGATATTTTTGCTATATTATTATTCAAACAAGACATTGTTAGTAAAATAACTCTGTTGTATCATTAGATCTTTTATAAAGGTTTCCATCTGCTTCTTTCTGGCTAAATTTCATGTCCTTACTTTTTAAAATACATGAATGTTTTTGGAAATCTCTGCCAAAATGAAAATTATTCTTGCACTGTCATCATTTTATGGCTGATATTTCATCTTTCCCTAATGTATCATATATAAATATCAGCATATTCTGCTTCTATGTTTTGGTAAACAATATTTCTTCATTTTTCTATTACTTTATTTCTGTCATCTTCTCTCCTTTTTTTTAAACTGTTTCTCTGTGTAGTCAGGTTGATCTCAGATTCACTATGTGACCCAAAATGTCCATGAAACTGTTGATCAACCTTCCTTAGCCTTAAAACAGGTGATTACATAGGCATGCACATTATAGCTTTCCCATCACATTGACTATGCATTTCTTTGGTGAGTTCAAACATGCTGAGTAGACTCTTGCATGCTTCCCATGTGCAAGAGCACCAAATTCACCCTGTTTCTCAACAAGCAGTTAAGACAGGTTGAAATAACATGCATTTATTCTCCATTTATATGATAGATACTCAAACTATAAATTTTCATGAAATATTCATACTTATAAATTTGAAAAGGCTGATTTATTAACATCTTCTTTTGTGAATGCTGTTAAAAAGTCTAATATTATGCAATACCTAGTCCTTTGTCAGTTATCTATAATTTTTGAGATTCTTAAAATTGATCTTTGTTTGAAATCTTAGCTTTTCTGAAAAACTTGCTGGCTTGTTATATTCTTGTTCTTTTCCTTATTAAAAAACTATCTGGCTGGGCGATGGTGGCGCACGCCTTTAATCCCAGCACTCGGGAGGCAGAGGCAGGCGGATCTCTGTGAGTTTGAGACCAGCTTGGTCTACAGAGCTAGTTCCAGGACAGGCTCCAAAAAGCCACAAAGAAACCCTGTCTCAAAAAAAAAAAAAAAAAAAACAAAAAACAAAAAACAACAACAAAAAAAACTATCTGATACTTCACCATTATGGTACATTTTGTGGCTTTTCAGTACCAAATTTCTTTAATTGAAGATGAAGGAAATAATTATTTTTCTTAACTGTATTCTCCTTTGTGACTTATACAATACACATGCTAACATTTCTGCTATTCCATCTATAATTTTTTTCTCTCTTCTTTATCTAAATTACCTGATTCATGGACTGTCTTGATATTCCAGGAAATGAAGATACCTGCTGCTAAGCTCAGTGATATAAATTGGATCCCCAGGACTGACACTAGCAAGTTTCCTTCTGACCTCTATGAATGTAGAATCACACACAGAGAGACACAATTAATTCATCAATTAATTATTTTTAAATGTTTACTTTATATGTATTTTCATGAGTGGATAGCTAGACTTTTTCTCTAAGTAAATTGTAGATTCTAGACTTCTTGAATACACATATTTCAAATAGAATCACATTATTCTGTTTGTGAAGCTGAAATGCATGCACAATTATGATTTTCCATAGTGTCCACCTATCAAGTGGCACATGATGTAGAGCTTTGGATTTTGCCTGTGTTTGCAGAAGAGCCAATAGATGGAGTTCATTAAAATATGTTCAATGTTGATAATGCTACATATGTTGGGTTTAATTGATTTTTGGAGGGAATAAATATTAAATAATTTACACTATTATGTGGGCAAAAAGAAAACTTACTTTATTCATAACAAGGTATGGATCCAATGGCATTGAGGTCACACAGATATCAGTGAATCAAATGCATAACTTTGAAGGAATTAACAATTTCATAATGCTAGCAGGCTGCATTTTGGTTTTAATTTTGTAGATGAATACAAAAACTTGTATACATAAAATGATGTTATTAATTAGCAAAGATTGTGGGGAAACTCTATAGGATGTCTGTACAGAGAGTAGAAGATGCAAAGAGATTTTACATACTTGGTTATGAGACTGGTAAATCCAGAATTTTCAGAGTCAGTTAGGTTGCTGAAAGGTATTTTTAATGTTTTTATATTCTGATAGAGGACCAGAAAATTAGATAGTTCGTTTTCTTTTTGTACTGGGGAAATACCATTTTTAGTTTATTTTATTGAAAATAATTTTTCCAACAATATGTAATGATTATAGTTACCACTCCCCAACTCCTCTCAGATGCTCACCACCCCTCAAAATCCATACTTTTCTTCTTCTTCTTCTTCTCCTTCTCCTTCTCCTTCTCCTTCTCCTCCTTCTCCTTCTCTCTCTCTCTCTCTCTCTCATTAGAAAACAACCTGGCCTCAAAAACAAGATAAAATAAAAACAAAGTAAAATAGGACAAAATATTCATGGAAATGGTAAAATACAATAAAAGAACAAACAAAATTTACATACAGACACAGAGGCATACATAGAGAGAGAGAAGGAGAGAGGGGAGATCCTATAAAAACACAAAATCAGAAACCATAATATATAATTAAAAGACATTCAGAGTAAAATTAAATTACTCAGACAAAACATTATGAGACAAACAGCCCACCAAAACGCCATTGGGGTTGCTTTGTGTTGGCTATCAGCTTCTGGGCATGGTTTTCACCTTTGATGTGGTTTGCATACCCAGTGAGATTTCATTGATGAAAATTATCTTTTCCATTGTGAGTAGTTATCAATTAGGGGTAGCTTCTGGCTTAGCGGTGACAGTTTGTGGTCACTTACCTCTCAACCCTGGGACCCCATCTAGCTCAGACCTGAGCAGGCCCTGTCCATGCAACTACAGTCTCTGTTATTTAATTGTTGCATCCATCCTGCTACGTCTATAAACCTTGACTTCCATAGTGTCCTAAATTTCCACTATTTTCCACAATATTGTTCCTTTTCAGAAGAGTACCTTGCCTCCTGAAGTTAAGGAGTGGGAATTTGATGGATATACATCCCATTTGGGACTGACGGTTCCGAAGTTTCTTATTGTCTGCACCTTTCTCAAACGTGGGTTTTTGTATTTATTCCATCTACTGCTGGATGAAGATTCTTTGATGCAAGACACTTGACTCTTAACTATGAACACAGCAGAATGTTAATAAGAGTCATTTTGTTGCTACATTCCTTTAGCAAAACAGTAGTATTTGATTTTATTTTAGATTCTTGGGCTATTAGTCTCCGCTTCTTGGCGACCCAAGCAGCATCATATAAGGCATAGGTTCTATCTCATTCAGTAAGCCTGCAATTCAACCAGGTAGTAGTGGTTTCCTCTCACAAATCTGGTGCCACCTTTGCACCAGCGTAGCTTGCAGGCATGTATTCACCCTCGCAAATGGAAGGTTTTGTGGCAGCATTTGGTTTACCTTCTCCTCTCCTGTCTACAGAGTGCCTATCGGTATTATGAACTAGTACTGGTTAGTAAGAGTGAAGGCGCCGGGTGGGCACCACCTTGACTTCTCTATATTCAATGAGTTTTTTAGGTGGTGTCTTCAACAATATGGCCTTACAATCAGTTTGTAGAGATCATCCAATAACCTTGGCAATAGCCTGGGTTGCTTGGGAGTTCCTATTGGGCTCCTTTGACCAACCATTTCATTAGCGTTAACTCATTCCTGGAACTAGAGGTTTTGATTCATGAGAGATGTCTTGTTGGAGTTTTGTCTCCCAAATTGTTTTGTTATTCCATTTAGATTTCTTTTATATGTGCATACATTTTTAAAATCTTACAGTGTTTCAGATTTTCCTAAAATCCCTCAAATAGCCCTTAGTTTTAGTTATTGCTCATAGAATGCCCTCCTTAACTCTCCATCCCTTTCCCTTGAACCACCTGCTTCAGTCCCTGCCTCCAAACCCCAAACCCCAAGCATCCAGAACTATCTATTTTATTCCCTCCTCCTCTTGAGATCTATTCCTCTTCCCAGTTCCTTACTTTATACTTAACCGCTGTGGTTCTATGGGTTGTAGCTTGCTTATTGAAGACCTAATATATAAATTTCACATATAAGATAGTATTTAACTTATTGTTCTTTCTGGATCTGAGTTACTTCACTCAGGATGGTTTTTTTCTTAACTCCATCCATTCACCTGTTAATGTTTTCATTTTGTTTTTAATAACTATGTAATATTCCATTGTGTAAACGTGCTGTTTCCTTTATCCATTCATCAACTGAAGGACATAGTATTTTTAGGCTTCAGGTCCTCTTTATCAGGGACCTTGTTCTTTTCTGTTTAGACTTTGGAAAGATTTTGTGGCATACCACATTGTGGAAAGTAATTTGATTTACTTAAAATCTATATTGAACATAAATGTTTATCACATGTAAAACACATGTTCCACAATATCTAGACAAAAAAAGGAACATTCAGGAACAATCAACTTGACAAATAAGATTAATCATTACACAGGCCAATGTACTTGAAAACACCACAAATTGTTAAATCCCTAAAAACTGATTAAAAACAAACTTCCATATAATGAAAAGCTGAGATGATAAAATCGGAAATATGTGTTTAACAATGCCTTAAGAAACATGTTACTTCAATGCAGGTTACCAGTGCATCTTGAAGCATTTGTATATAGGCTGGTATGTTTACCATTCTCCTCTGGCAGCACACAGTATCCTCAAGTACCAAGAACAGGAGTCAGTAGGGGTGGAAGCCATAGGCAGGCATCGATTTAACTTCTTCATGTCCAATGTACTGTGTAGGTGTTATCTTTAGTAAGAGAGCCTTGCTGTCAGTTTTTGGTGAAGACAAATAATCTAGATTGTTTAGGGACTAAGCAACCAATTTCTGGTTAAATATGAGGCCAACTCAATGGAATGGAACCCATTCCTGATGCTGCTTGTAAAGAACCTGAAACTCAATAGGTAAAGTATCTTCAGGAAAACCAAGTATTACTGTTCTGCTAAAGGAATGTGCAACAAAATGACTCCTAAGAACATTCTATTGCTCCTAAGACAATTTTTCCTCAACCATTATCAGAGAAGCTTCCTCTTGCCATGGATAGAATGCAAATATTGTGGATAAATATAGAGAAACATAATTTTACCAAGAATGGAGCATAAAGGTTCTTGAAACATTCAGTATTTAATGAGATATATCCATTAATTCTTTCTCCCCATGGCTCAAAAAACCCTACAAAAGAGAAGGTCATTGGTCATTGCTACTGGAGAGAAACAAGAAACAAGGCCTTCTAAACACAACAGGACTGATGAACATATGAACTCACAGAAACTGTGTAGCTTGCACATGACCTGAATGGGTATGTACCTGATGGCGTCCCAGCCTGAGAGAAGATGTAGTCATAAGCCCACACTACTAAATGAGAGTCTGTCTCCAGTTGATGAGTACTGGAAAAGGAAGAATTAGTTTTCTCCAATGGAATCTCACACGGAATACAAACGACTCTTAAGGGTATCATGAGCAGAAGTAGATGGCAACACAAAATGAGCTCAGTTATTATTTTGGATATTTTGCTGTCCTTATTTATTTATTTATTTATTTGGTTTGGTTTCAGAATGTTGTATCAGTATTTTTTTCTTTACACTCTAGGTCTTTTGCTTATATATTATAGTTTTCAATTTTATGAATTTAGGAAGTTTCTGTGCTATCCAAAGTATATGTGTGTGCCTGCTTTTATATATATAAAATACATATATATGTATGTATGTATGTATTTCTTGTGGGATCTTTTTTTGCCTACTCAATTTACAGTTTGTTATTACCACTCAGGTGCATATATTTATTATTACTATTACTATTATTTGATGTGGGTTGTCCTTCTATGGGCTGTGAATATGTATTGCTTTTATTGATTGGTGAATAAAGCTACTCTGGCTTATGGCAGGTCAGAATATGCCTAGGGGGGAATTCACACAAATACAGGGAGAAAGAATGGAGAGTAAGGAAGATGCCAGTAGCCACCAGAGAACAAAGATGTGAGGTAATAAGCCACTAGCCTCAGGGTAAAATATACACTAATAAAAATGGGTTAACTTAAATGTAAGAGCTAGCCAGTAATAAGCCTGAACCATTGGGTCAAACAATTATAATTAATATTAAGCCTCTGACTAGTTATTTATAAGCATCAGCAGGGACTGGTGGGCAGGACAGAAACTTGTCCAGTGGGACCTGAAGAGACAAAGCATGTGGCTATTATTATTATTATTATTATTATTATTATTATTATTATTATTATTATTTTATCAATAGTAGATATCTTTTTATTTTCTAATGAGGGATAGCAAGAAAATATGTGGATTTGAGTCTGTGGGTGTGATGAAGAGTGTTGGGTAAGAGTTGGGGTAGAAACAGTAAAAACATGCAAATAGTGTATAAAAATATATTTTCAGTAAAAAATAAACAAATAAAAATATTTAGAAAATATAAACAAAACTTCAATTTCAATTATGTTTTTTAGTAGCAGCTGGTAGATAAATATGTCTAGCAACAATTTTAGATTATCAATGAGACCTTAATGTTTTTATTTACATATGCTATGTGACAATATTTTACTAGATGGAGATTTAATGGGAACAATGAATTATGAGTAAATTATATCCTAGCATATATGAAACATGTGTACTGATAAGTATAATAAAGCCTTTAGAAAGTTATCTTTAGATGGCATGCATCACTTTTTTATGAAAATGCCTGTTACATTCAGCAGTTAAAATCAATATCTATTCTTTTCCAATCTCACACTGACGTACGTAACACTACCACTTAATTCCAAAAACATTTTTCATAGTTTATATTCTACTGGGTGTAATACCTTCTTTTTTTTTACATGAATAGTTCTGTTTCCATTCTCAGATTTTCCAACCACAGTAATATTTGTGCCTATAAGGAAAAATAGAAAATGTATATTTTAACTTTCACCACTCCAGGGGAAAGACTGGGGAGAATAGGAGAGGTGAAAACTGTAAAGAACACGTTACAGGTCTGAGAGCATGTGAGATTGTGACTGTTCAAATCCTCCTGCTTTCCTTATGCCTGACCAGGGCATGCTGCTCTACAGACTTGTGGAGCAGCTCATCACGGCCGCTGGTGGTTTTTACAGTTACCATTTCTATGGTGATTAATTATCACACTGAGCGGAGTTAGAGACAAGATTGGTTTAGCAAACATGAATGGTTCTTATGCACCTGGAGTACTAGTCACAGTAAAAAACATCACAGCTGGCATGGAACAAGTCAACTCCTCCTGTCAAGGAAAACCTATTACTGATGGGTGTATGGAGAGATGTAGCTTAGACTGTTCCTTCCTAGTAACTTCAAAACCCTCAGCCTCCAACCACCAGAGGAGTACTGAGCATGTACATGGACAAAATTATGATATGGGATAGCTATGGTGATGTTTTGTGATCTAACAAACAAAGCTTGACAAAAGATCAGAGTGGGGAGCTAGCCACTATTTAGCCATAGAGGCTGGGAAGTAGTAGCACACACCCTTAATCCCAGCACAGTGAGGACCGAGGCAGACAGATCTCTGTGAGTTCAAGGCCACCCTGTGCTACGTGAGATTAATTCAGTCTAAAAAAGAAACAGAGACGGATGTTGGTGGCTCACACTTTTAAGGTGAGTATATGGGAGTCACATTCTTTTAATCAGCACTAGGAGACCGGAAGGGATATGCCTGGGCAAAAAGAGGAATATAAGGAGACAGGAGACCCTGACATTTAGTCTGAGGATTTGTGGAGACAGAATACCCCATTCAGTCTGATGATTCAGTAGAAGTAAAAGATCTTTCTTGTGCCTGGTTCCTTTACTTCTCTGATCCTCCAGCATTTACCCCGATCTGACATTGGGTTTTATTATTAAGACCAATTAGAAGTCACACTACAGATAGGGTAGAGGTACTTTATTCAAGATCACCGTTTCAACTGTTGTTTGTTCTGACTGATCAGCTACAGTGGTTTTCTGGGCTGACACTTTCTCATTAAGATTGAAAGAAACACTTGAGGTTTTGATGTCCTCACTGGTTATTATGTGTGACTCTTACTCAGCAGGACTACAGGACTTCCTCCTGTTGATGTTTAACTGTTATATTATGCCTGTCTCAAAGTATGATTAGCGCAATAGTAAACTTGCTTGATTAATGAGGAAATAGAAAACATCACAATCATTAATCATTCATTCATTCTTAGTATTATTCAGTATTCAGACTTCTTTGGACTCAGAGCACTTCACAGAGTGACCCAGGCCCCAAACACATTCATCTACCTTTCATGGATTCTCTTGTTTTATGTCTGGATTTCCTGGACATAGTCAATGATACCAGTAAGGATACCATGCGCTCCTGCTGTACCTAGAACTAAAGGCTGTCAACCCAGGGAGTTACTCAATTCTCATTTTGACTTCAGACATTTCAAGCAATTATTTACTTTTTGTTTCAAATATTCTACTTTTCAATTGATAAATGCATATATATGTATGCATTTATCAATTGAAAAGTGTATATATATTTATATATATTACAGTCAGTTTGAATCCTTAAATGTGATTTTTATAGCATTAGTAAGAAAATAAAAATTAAAGTATTTAAAATTTGTATAAATAACATTTTTAATTAGTCTCATTCCTTAATCAGTTTTACTTCTCTGATTTTATAGAAACTATTCACTGACTACATTTTTCTCAAAAATCACTTTGTTAAAATTCAACTCTCTAATTTAATAAATGTACATAAGTAAAATAATACTTTATGATACATGAAAATAATTGCAATATATTGAAAATAAGATTTATCAGTTATTGTTATAACTACATGGGCTGAATAAAAAATTGACTGCCAATCATCTAAGAAAAATATTGAATCTGATGGTAATGACATTTTATGGTGGCATTAAGGGTATGAGAAAAACATTTTGAAATTCTAAATCTAAATAATCTAAATTAGTACCATTAATAATTTCTAGAGATGAATAGTATATAATGAA
Source organism: Neodon shergylaensis (assembly GCA_025134845.1). Taxonomy (NCBI): domain Eukaryota; kingdom Metazoa; phylum Chordata; class Mammalia; order Rodentia; family Cricetidae; genus Neodon; species Neodon shergylaensis. Next base: position 212,085 of record JABTXL010008511.1, read on the forward strand.
AGAAATGCTTATTGGTAACATATACTTCTCTCATTTGTCATTCTTAGATCTGAGTTGGAACTAAATATTTAACTCAAGATACATGCCGCTGATAATGAGCATCTCAGGAACCACTTAACTTGAGCATGACTGTCTGCCATTGGCTAGATTTTCAGTTGCCATGACAACAATATCTAATAAGACAAACTTCAACCTCAAGATATAATCAAATGAAGATGCATTAAACCCCACCAAATGTGAATGTTAACAACCAGGCCAAGTATTTTCCTAAAATGTCTGTTTTCTTTCTTTAAGAACTCTGAGAAATATTCGACTTATCTTCAAAATGAAGTGAATCAAAAATATTTTAAAATGTATGCAACACTTTTATATTAAACTTTTATTTGTCCATAATTATTCTGTTTTGAAGTAAATATTTTAAACAGAGGACCATTGCAAATATCTGTTTAGTAGTTGTTCATTTCCACAGATATCCTTCCTGTTTACAAATGCCATTTTGCGATAAGCTCACTCTACCAAACTCCTGATTCCTAAATCTCACTTCAAACTTGTTATATCCAGCTGGATTTCTACCAATATCCCAAAATTGACATTTCAAAAACCAAACAACCTTTTCCCTTCTCACTAAACAAACTTTTACCTCCAGTTTCACTGCCGACTACTAATACTCCACCACTTTCATATGTTAGGAATCTGCCCACCAGCTTTCTTGCTTTCTTCCATTTAATAGCTGGCCTTCCTCTGCACCTTGCTGACTAGGTATGCCTTGAGTCTCCAAAAGCATTCTCTTAAATCAACACTTGACTATTAATAAAGCTTCCATCAATGGGCCAAAAAGGTATCTTAATTGGTGAAAGATTTGTTGCCAAATCTTAGAACCTGAGTTTGTTTCTTTTGGCATTTATGCTTGTACATGCGTGCACGTGTGCACGCGCGCGCACACACACACACACACACACAAACACACACACAGCAGTGGAAAAAGCAGTTGTAGAAGAAAGGGTCACTTGTTTGTCCTGGCTGCCCAGCTAGCTTAGACCTGAAATAATCACACAAAAACTGTATTAAATAAATCATCGCTTGGCCCATTAGCTCTAGCTTCTTATTGACTAACTCTTATATTAATTTAACCCATTTCTATTAATCTGTGTATCACCATGAGGTCATGGCCTACCAGAAAATTTTCAGCACTTCTATCCCCAGCAGTTGCTCCATGGTGTCTCTCTTACCACTTTCCTTCTCCCAACATTCAGCCCAGTTTTCCCCTCCTACCTAAGTTCTGCCCTAACAACAGGCCAATTTATTAACCAATAAAAGCAACACATAGACAGGAGGACCTCTCATACCACATAGTAACTAAAAAATTCTACTGTTTCTTTCTTTTTTTCCCAATTTTTTGGGGAAAGTTATAGTGATCTATTTTTTTTTAGTATTTCTTCCTCCTTTTCTTTCGTTTTTTTATTAAAATTTTTTTATTAAAAATTTTTTGCCTTGTCCCTGCCTCCCTTTTCCCTCCCCCTCCCCCCACTCCCCACACCTTACTCCCCTTCCCCTCCCTCTCCAGTCTGAAGAGCAATCAGGGTTCCCTGCCCTGTGGGAAGGCCAAGGTCCTCCCCCCTCCATCCAGGTCTAGGAAGGTGAGCAACCAAACAGGCTAGGCTCTCACAAAGCCAGTACATGCAGTAGGATCAAAACTCAGTGCCATTGTCCTTGGCTTCTCAGCAGCCCTCATTGTCCACCATATTCAGAGAGTCCGGTTTTATCCCATGCTTATTCAGTCCCAGTCTGGCTGGCCTTGATGAGCTCCCAATAGATCATCCCCACCGACTCAGTGGGTGGGTGCCCCCCTTGCGGTCTTGACTTCCTTGCTCATGTTCTCCCTCCTTCTGTTCCTCATTTGGACCTTGGGAGCTTAGTCCATTGCTCCAATGTGGGTCTCTGTCTCTATCTCCATCTATCGCCAGATGAAGGTTCTATGGTGATATACAAGACATTCATTAGTATGATTATAGGATCGGGCCATTTCAGGCTGTCTCTCCTCAGCTGCCCAAGGACCTAGTTGGGTTCATCTCTCTGGACCCCTGGGAACCCCTCTAGAGTCAAGGCTCTTGCCAACCCTAAAATGGCTCCCTTAATTAAGAAATATACTTCCCTGCTCCCATTTCCACCCTTCCATTATCCCAACCATCCCAGTCCCCCAAGCTCTCCCCATCCTCCCCTTATCACTTTTCTCTCCCCATCTCCCCATCCCACCCCACCCCCCAGTTCCCAATTTTTACCCAGAAATCTTGTCTACTTCCAATAACCAGGAGGATAACTGCATGTTTTTCTTTGGGTTCACCTTCTTATTTAGCTTCCATAGGATGGCAAATTATAGGCTCAATGTCCTATATTTATGGCTATAAACCAATTATAAGTGAGTACATTCCATGTTCATCTTTTTGGGTCTATTTCTATAGTGATCTATTTAAAAGTCAAACCCAATTTTGTGTATTTCTCTTTATTATTACACTTCACTACTCACCCAATTATAAATATTCAGAAGTGAATAAAACATGGCTCTATTGAAAATTAGATACATCCAAGCTGGCATGCTGACACATGCCTTAAATCACCACATTCCATAGGCAGATGGTTTACTGAGTTCAAGGCCAGTCTGATCTACAAAGCAAATTTTAGTACTGCCAGAAACAGAGAAATCTATCCCAGAAAACTAAATAAATAAATGTTGATATCTCTCTCCCTCTTCCTCTCCCTCTCTCTCTCTCTATATATATATATATAGAGAGAGAGATATAGAGAGAGGGGGAGAGAGGGAGAGATAGAGAGAGAGAGGGAGAGAGAGAGAGAATGAAAAAGAAAAGAAAAAAATCAGCAGATGTTAGAACAGAATTCTTTGCTCAGGATTTGTCAAGTAAGAATCAAATGCTTCCCATTTATCCTACATTATGATACTTTAGAGTTTTGACCTTTCTAGGGTTCTCTCCTTTTTTGAAGGCTCCTTTTCAAATCTCTCTCAATCTTACCAACTTAGATTGAGCAGAACAAACTAAACTCATATAAATAATTTATAAAAAATTCCTTTCTTCCTGGGTAAAGAGCTGTGTTTCTCACAATTCAAGTACACAGCTCTATTGTCATACATTTCATATTCAACTATAAATAGATTTTTACTTACTGTCTGTTTCAATGGACCTGCTTACCATTTGTAAATAGCCAACAGTTTAGAGGTAAAGGGTGGTTTCCTGTGAGACTCCACCCACTTCATTGGCTGAGTACTGATGGAGCTTGTGTTATACTTACCTGGACATGTTCTGCTAATGATAATAATTATAATAAGTTTTATCCCCAGCATCTTATATCATGGCTGAATGTAATACGGATCAACTCCAAATAGAACTCATTAAAATAATTGCTTATTCTAATTAGGTTAAATAAAGTAGCATAAAATTTTGTTTCAGGTGCTTCTCAGACATGTATTTTGACTTGAGATTTAAACAAGTGAGTACTCCAATCTTCAGAAAAGATACATAAAGGAAGAAATGAAGGAAGCATGACAATGTGTGGCCTATTTGAACAGCTGTGAAATTGCAGGGAAAAGGTAGTTAGTGATGTTCCCAATGGTATGAAGGTTGTTGCTAGATGTTAAAGGCTCTATATTCATGAAGTAGAAAATGCCAGCTGGGAGGAATTTCTATCTTTCCTTCTTACCACAAAAATAATTTCCATAAGAGAAATTTTTCTAAAGATTGTATTTGAGAATACATCTGTTTATATATCTGTACTGTTTATATCATCACTTTAAAATAATATAAATGGAAGAATAAAAGGAAGGAAGGGAGGGAGGAAATAAGAGAGAGAGAAAGAGACAGACAGAGAGAAAGAAAGAAAGAAAGAAAGAAGAAAGAAAGACAGAAAGAAAGAAAGAAAGAAAGAAAGAAAGAAAGAAAGAAAGAAAGA
>JABTXL010008511.1:216054-229710 GCA_025134845.1 Neodon shergylaensis
AGAAAGAAAGAAAGAAAGAAAGAAAGAAAGAAAGAAAGAAAGAAAGAAAAAAGATACCAGGAAAAAGTACCTTCATAGAGAAGGCTAACACTTCTATGAGGACTTCAATTTAATTAAAATAGTAGGTTCGATTTCAATGTGATTTGCCTGTTTGTTTTTTGTGTTATGCGAGGGTGAATGGGGACTTATTTTGTTTTGAATCATGTTTGTGAATGGAAACTAGAGGTCATAGTATTATTACTCAGGTGCTATCAGATAACATCTATGCCTTTTTCATTTTGAGCAAAGCCTTTAATAACTGAGCAATCTTTCGAACCCCATAGAGTAATCTTACACAGATAATAGGGAATCAACTCAGTAACTCTGTAAGCAATTTTAATGGGTGAGACATCTTAGTTTCCGGTTGGTTAAGATATTTAAATAGATTACATGAGCATATATTTCAGAAACCTTAAACAGGGAAAAATTTAAACTTAAAAATAAAGTGCAATGGGATATTCCATGAGTCATTAATCTAAGAACTAAAAGGGAATTGCACATTTGGAAGTCAGATTTAGATTTACATCAGAGGAAGGAAAAGAAGAAGAAACTTACTGTGTTGTATTGAATTGGTTAGCTAAACAGAAAATAAAAATAAAATATAAACTGATTGTCAATCAACTGTTGAAGACACAAATATAAATTAGATTCCTGTGAATCCTTAATCTCTCCCTCCTCCTCCTCCTCCTCCTCTTCCTCCTCCTTCTCCTCCTCCTCCTTTTTCTTCTCTAATTTTTTAAATTCTGGAGAAGCAAATGTGAGCAATTTAGAGGGGTTCAGTTTATAGAATCAACAAGTGAAAATGGTCCCAGTCAGCAAGGAGTAAATAGACTGATAAAGTCATAGCCTTAAGCCATTTATGGTCCTAAGAAGCCAGCATCAACAGGGAGTGACTCCAGGTAGCTGTCATTTTCTTCCTTGAAAAGTTGTTTTGAAAGATCACTGCCTCTTTGTGTGAAGAGAGGCAAGCATTATAGGAAAACATTCTTTTTTTTTATGTATAATAAAGCATTATTTATTTAGGAGAGACTTACAGATTACTGCCCTAGATCACAGACCTCTGCATAAACAAGGAACAGAGTCTAGGAGCCAGAAGTGAGAGCTGAAAGCAAGAGAGCAAGGGCAGACTTTACAGCTGCATTTATAGTATAAGAGACCATGCCCAAGTGGGCTAGTATCTTTAGGAAAACATTCTAACAAGCTATTTGTGACTATGTGCATAGCTCACCAAGCCAAACTGAGAGCTTCAGCAATTGCTTGAAGAATTCTAGAAAATAAAAATGTTCCTTCTGAACTCTCATTAATAAGAGGAAAGTAGGGCATGGAAAAACACAGCTTTAATACCAGCACTCAAGCAAAGAAAGAGGGTCAGAGTGGCAGAGAGGGAAAAGTTGAGAGATGGAGAGAGGGAGGCGGGGCATAGGAGACATCTCTGTGATTTGAGGTTAGCCTGATACACTTGGGGAGCTTCAGATAGCCAAGACTACATAAAGAGACCCTGTATAAAAAGCAAAACAAAGCAAATAACAGCAGCAGGAACAAACAAAATGAGTTAGGACAAATCCACAGATCCATTCACTTTGCCTTTTAGGTAATGTGAAGTGGAAAAAGTCAATAGTTTTGGAAAATGTCTGTAAATTAACACAGTAATGTCATAGAAATAATTAATTTTAATGGGACTTTTCAAATAAAATCATCTTGGAAGTTAAATGTGTTTGATTTTAAATAAATATATAGGATCAGGACTGTTGTGTTCTCAAACAGGTCATGTTACTTTGCATTGGCATATCTGTAATCTTAAACCTAAAAAAATTACTTAAGATATTGAACAACTACAAATTTTAAGTGAAGATATGACTGATGCAGATGTTTATAACAAAACTTACTAATAACTAGGTAAGTATCATGTCTGCACTATAGATATCAAGTTTCCACATGAATATTTACAAGTACAAAATAGATCCCATCATTAATAGAGAATAATACATTATAAGAAAGAAAATAATAGGGAGTTGAACACACAAGCACACACACTCATACACGTAATCACATACACAGTAACATATACATATTCATGCATCAGTTAAGAAAGGAAATACATTCTTAGAAATGTGTCATTAGAAAATGTAGTCATTGTGTAAATATTGTAGAATACACACTTACACTAACTTATTTGGCAACACATACTACCTGTTGTAGGGAGCCACTTGTTCATTTCCTGGCTGCCCAGACTCCTGAAATAACCTCACAGAAACTGTGTTAATTAAATCACTGCTTGGCCTATTAGCTCTAACTTCTTATTGTGTAACATGAGTGGGGAGATTGCTTGTTGTTGGGGTTTTTGTTCTGCCTGGTACCCCACAACTGTTTAGCCCCAAAGAAAATCACACATAGGTCTCCATAAATTATAAGCTGATTGGCCCATTAGCTCTAGCCTCTCACTGGCTAACTCTCACATCTTGATTAACCCATTTTTGTGATCTATGTTAGCCATGTAGCTCAGTACCTTTTTTCAGTGGGGGCAGATCATATCCTGCTGCTTTGGTGGTCTAGGCAGGAGTAGGAGGAATCAACTTCCTCCTTCCCAGAATTCTCCTGTTCTCATTACATCATTTCTACTTCCTGTCTGGTTTTCCCACCTATACTTCCTGCTTGGCCAATAAGCATTTATTTAAAACATGATTGACAGAATACAGACAATTCTTCTGCACCATTATTGGCTAGCTTTTACATCTTAATTTAACCCATTTCCATTATTTTATATTTTACCACAAGTCTTGTGGCCTATCGGCATGGTTCTGTAATATTTGCCTCCAGCAGCAGTTCAATGGCTTTGCCTCACTCTGCCCTTCTTTCTCCCATCATTCAGTTTAGTTTTCACCTCCAAGCTCTGTTCTATCCTATCAGGTCAAGCCAGTTTCTTTATAAACTAATGGTATTCAGAGCATACAGAGAGGACTCCCACATCAACTACCCACCTGGTTGTTATAGTATGCACACAGTATAATTACTTCTACAGCCATGTACAATTAATTTGAGATTAAAACAAATATAAGACCAGATGATGTAATCAAGTCATGTGGTAAATATATGAAACACTGCCAAATAATTTATAAAAAAAAAAACTCTTTTTTTCAAGCAAATGGTAAGAATTTTAAAACTATAAAAAAGCTATATGGAAGACAGTAATATTGTTATTTAGTCCCTCTATCAAATAATATGTGGGGTAAATATTTATCATGCTCTGTGTGTTGTGGGGGTGTTGACACCAATGTTACCACAATCCCTCAAGTAATGTGCTCAGCTGGGTGGACATGAGAGCTCCAGAGTTTGTATGTGATTTAAGGCAACTCCATGTTATGGTACCAGCTGATGTTAGAATAGAATGCTTTACTCAGAAGTCTTTTAAGTAAGATTCAAATGCTTTCCATTTATCCCACATTTTGATACTTTAGAGTTTTGTCCCTTCTTGGGTTATATCTCCTTATTTTGAAGGCTCTTTTTTAAAATCTCTGTCAGCTTTATCAACTGTAAGAATAACAAACTAAATTCATACAAATAATTTACTAAAAAAGGTTTCTAGTTAATACTGGATAAGGGAAAAAGATGCATTCCTAACAATTTAAGTTCTAACAATTCAAATACATAGTTCTATTGTCATATATTTCATATTGAACTTTAAATGGGTTTTTATTTACTGTCTGTTTCAATGGTCCTGGTTTCTGGTTTTAAACTCATGTGGAACCACCAGTGAATCTGTGGTTCATTGCTAAAGGAAATGACCCAACATATGATTATATATGTAACCCTGCATGGATTATGGATGCTGGTACACACATATTCAGTCCTTCAAACTTAATACACATAAATTAACACATTGTGCATGGAAACACAGGGTTTGTTCAGGCTTAAACTCATCAAGATCAGATCATAAGCCTGCATGTCACCACACACGTCTGAGAAATGAGGCCCAAGCAAGATCAAGCCAATCACTTTGTGTTGAAGAGACATTGTCAGAGTTCATCAACATTTGGACTAACAAGTGCAACTTTCCAAGACAGGATCAGGATTAGCCTCTGCCTTTGTTCCTTGTTCTCTAACTTCCTCTCATTGCATGCAGTTTTATCATGTAAGTTTCATACTGTGTATGCCTCCAGCACCTTGCCCTTCAGACACTCTTCGATTTGTGTTCTGCTTGACCAGATCTCCATTTTCAGAGCCCCTCTGTCAGATAGTCAGGGGAGACTCTGGCTTTATTGCCCATAACAAATAAAAGTTATCTCTACTCTTTAAATCTTATCTTCGACTCCAAGCCACTCCAAGTTCAGCAGCACTCTAATGACAGGAAGCTATAGCACCAGTCACTAGATGAAACAATGAGATTGGAGGTGTTTGTTTAAAGGATTTAGGACACCTTTGTAGCCATAGCAAACCACTATTAATACTTCATTGTCTTCCTTTACAAGGACAGATAAGTCAAATGATAATTTTAAAGTGTTTTATGAGAAGATAATACCAGAGAATCATTGTACAAAGGTTACTTTGAGGTGAGAAATCACAGCACCCCAGTCTGTAAATAACATTAAAGGTTTTTTTTTATTTTTTGAAGTAATTAATTAAAAACAAGCACAATAATTATTTAAAATGCAAATTTTTGCCTCACTGAAATTGAAACAGCTTTAAAATATTTTAAAATCTCCCACTGGATTAGAATACAGGATAAGCAGCATTTTACATATGATTATAATTTTACATATGATTATATTATAATTTTGCAAAGAATGTTACTCCCATCTTTATGTGGCATAAACAGTTTCTAATCCTATAAAAGAAATGTCATAGAGAAAGTGATTCCTAAAGAAAAGGAATTAACTGGATATAATGTGAAACATCCTCTATAATTCTCAACAGCTTGAAATATGAAGAAGTTACAATTTAATATCTTCTTGAAAATTACCAGCTTTGACTACAAGTTGGAAATCAAATGTCTCTGTATGATAAGGTGGAAGTCTTTGTTTGCTGTCTGCTAGCTTTGAGGATTATCATTTCACTTGGGCCGTCTGATTTAATTCTCAGAGTAGTTTATCAGTGGGGAGAAGTTATTATTGTCAACTCTGTTACATAGATTAGGTAAATCAAGATTTGCTATAATACATATGGTTTGAAGCCAGAGATTCTGAGGCTGGAATACTAATTCATCTTATTGAGAAAAAAAGGTGCAGTTTTCACTGATCATAATAAATGTGCAAATTTAAAGTCTACAGATATGATGAACATGAGTAAGCTTTATGGTGCTTTAAGTGTACTTTCCAGGAATAACATTGCAAATAATGAAATACAAATAAAACAACACAATTAATATACTGTTTGGGAAGCCCACTAGAGATGATCACCCAGACATAGATTATAGTCAATAGAAAGTTTTATTCCAGCTGTCTGGGACTACACTCAGAAATTCAGGACCCAAATGGAACACCCGGTGTTTAGGATAAGGATTTATGAGGGCACAGATACACACCCTGGTATCTTAGCAGCTGCAAGAGGTGGGAGGAGCGTTTCACACAAACTGTTTAACAGGAGTTAAAATAAGCAGTTATCTGTGGGGGAGAAGTCTGCACAAACAGGAGGTGTAGCTGGTTTAAGATAAGCTGGCTGGGGCATCTTGACTTCAGGTTCCTAGAATGGAGCTGAGTAGTTTTTCACAAGGCTTTCCATCAAGAAGATTGACTTCCAGTGAAACCTAATACAACCTCAGCACGAATATGAGAGGAGCCTGTGCACCATCTTGCTCTGCCACTATACAATTTAAATAATATTGCCAGTGTTAAGAATGACTGGAACACTAGATAACAATGGTTTAGAATGGATGAAGAAAATATAAAGCCCAATACTTTTTCCTTAAAGAACAGCTAAGAGGAAATTATGTATTTGTGGCTTTTCATGAGTTGTGGAAGGTCTTATCTCTTTTTCCTCTCGACTGTGGAATTACAGATATGCTAAAGCAAAACTTGTGTTCATTTGCTGTGTACAATAGTCACAAGTTATATTAAATAATAACTAAAATGTTCCTGAGAATAGCCCACTATTATAATACCAAGTATTTAGAATTAATATACAAGATGTAATCCAACCATCATGTATTTACATCTATTCATTGAAAAGCAGATATTTCTCTGCAATCAAGAAGTCAGAGAAGCTGTGATTTTTCTCTACAGGACATATAAAAAATCAAGTCAGTCAGCCTTGCATCATGGAGTTAGGAAAGGCTATCATGTTCCATACCCCTTTGAGGAATTCTGGACAGGTGATTTCTACGGGAAAATTATTTTTTAAGGGTGTAACTCCTGGAGAATTGACCATGCTCAGTGGATGTCCCAAAAGAAACTAGATGGATACCACAAATTTGAGTCAATATATATGTATATATAACAATCTGTTACTATTTTCTCAAGTTCACTGCAAATTATTTGTGATCATAAATGGTAGAAATATATTTGTAAAATATCTACCGAATTCATCCTTTTGATTGAGTGTTAGAATAAAGATTATCAAATAAAATCAAACCCTTAGCATCAGTCTCTAATAAAGAACAGTAAAGTCAGATGTTGACTTCCTGAGGTAATTCTCTGCGTTACACCATGATGCACAAGGTTCTCAAGTGTAGAATTAGACCAGGAAAGGAAAGAGAAATGAATTCATTCATGGATCTCATTGAGTCTCACAGTGAAATTTTCAACTGCATTAATTATTCCTTAATACCTTTATTTACCTAAGTCTATGGTAAAACTACATATACATAGCCATTCATTCATTTTAGAGCAAGCATTGTGCATGTCATATTATATATATAAAATTCTGTTATATAATACTATGTAACTATTTTCTTCACACTACCATAATATAGAGATAATGTTTTATTTCTGAGTTAAAACTGCCTCAACTTTAATAAACAAGGAATCTATTATATTAAATATAGTGGAACCTGCATTGCTGAACTCTTAGATATTGTATACAGACTGCAGCCACATGGTGTTGAAATGCTATCTCCTACTGAAAGTAACCAGGAAAGCAATGTACATAATTCGATTTCACAATTTCAATGATGACATGAAGTATTTTTTTGCTATTGTTAATGTTTGCATTAATATAAAAATTAAACTATCCTTAAGTTTTATGATGCCCTTTATAAACCTAAATGTGGCTGTAGGAGACAAAATTATTAAATATTAAGTTCCTTTTTCCACACCCAGGTAGTCCTATTTAGAATTTTTTGGCAAACCTCAAAAAAAGAAAAAAAGAAAGAAAGAAAGGCAGAGAAAACTATTGCTAATGGTATTTGACCGGTAGGGAGTCCCTATCATCTTACAAACAAAATATATCTAAGAATTTATGCAAATGTTATAATTGAAATAAGTGAACTTTTACCTTTTAAAAAGGCAAAATACTGAAACAAGAACTATGTACGTAAAAAGCACACATTCAGCGGGTGGTGGTGGTGCCTGCCTTTAATCCCAGCACTTGGGAGGCAGAAGCAGGCAAATCATTTTGAGATCAAGGTCAGTCTGGTCTACAGTGCAAGTTCCAGATCAGGCTCCAAAACTACACACAGAATCCCTGTCTCAACAAACCAGAGTGAGGGAGGGAGAGGGAGGGAGGGAGAGGGAGAAAGAGAGAGAGAGAGGGAGAGAGTGAGAAAGAAGAAAAAAGAGAATAAAAAAGGAAACACATTCTCCCACTAACTCTAGTCACATCTTTATTCTCTACAGTATTTTATTTTATCTTATTGCTGAAAACAGATCTCAACTAAATTGAAATACAAAATATCATAAACAAGAAGCCTTAGATGTACATCAGCCTTCAAGTAAGGAGCTGAAATTTAGAAATGTGTTTTGTGACACAATAAATATGATCAGAGCTTACAGACCCAACCCAAGCATGTCTGTTTCTACCTTTCACTTCTTTCCTTTGACTTGACTATATAGGATATGACATCAGCCCAAACCTAAAACAGCCTTTGGTTTCATACTCAGGTGCTGAAAAAAAGGTTTAATTGTATTTGAAGGTATTAGAAGATATTCTGGCAATTTGTAATTATCTGTCATTATAGAAATAAATACGTGAAAACATTTCAGAAAACTCTAACTGTTGACAGGATCTCGGGAAGACAATTTTATTTCTTAGGACAGTGAACAGTGCTTCTATGGAGAGAGAAAAAATGTAGGCAGTAGAAGAAAATAATACTGCAATAATAGCACTACTATCTTTATGCACCTCAATACTCTAATTATTGTCTGCTTTCAAAGCAGATGAGACTCCTTTTTAGATGTTTCACTTAAGCAACAAGTAGAAAGTATTCCTGAGATGTTTATGAAACCATTATTTTTATTCCCAATAATATGCCATTGTGGACTGGCCATTCGTGCAGAACCAAACAAAAGGCAATTAATTTATCCAGCCACACTGCACGGAGGTAATTTGTCTGACATGTAGCATTTGATTTTCAATAGTTTCTTATCTGCCAGGGGACTGTACCAAATTCATCCCTTAGAAATGGGCTAGTGTGATATGCTGCTGTGATCCCCAAGATGAAAAGAAGCCATTCGTTCAGCACTTTGATGGGTTAGTAAATAAAGAGCAGGTATCTAAACTACATTGTTTAGAAAACATGCTGAAATATGAGATTCTACAAAAGGTATAATTCATAACAGGAATTTTTTAAGCTTGGCACAGTACATGAAAATTGATAAATAGATACATAGAAATGCTAGTTACCTGAGCAGATATGCCATTGTCACACAAATTCCCTGTGCCTGCCAAGCTCAAGCAGTCCGCATTTTACATGTGAGGTGTAGTTGCAATGAAAGCACATTAAAAAATTACATCTGTGTATGCAAGGCTGGCATGTTAGTGGAAGAGTGTGCATTGCCACAGTCACATGTAGAGGTCAAATGACAACATGAAGTGTTGCTCCTCACTTTCAAATTTGGTTGAGATATATAAGGGTAGCTGGCCAGGTTCCCTCAGTACACATACCCACCACCATCTCACTGTAGGGGAACTGGGATTACAGAATCCTGCTACTGCATTCTGTTTCGTGTTTGTTCTGTTAATCTGAACTCAGGGTCTAACACTTGCATAGCAAGTGCTTTACATACTGATTCAGGTTCAATTCAAATAAGAACTTCTTTATAATGTGTCCCTAAATTTTAATGTAAAAGAATAGTAAAGTACCTCATTCTTAGATGGTGTTCAGTAAATTAAGCTCTAACATGTATGTGATTATTATCTTCATTACACACAATAATAGAAAGATTATCTGCAAGTCATACCACAAGCATACAATAATTTGTTACGCCCTTTTAAATTGATACTTTTAAATTGACAATAAATTCACTTTTGTCAGTGAATGCATTGAGGAAAAGGTAGTATCTCCTTATCAATATATATGTTCATTTATTAGCTTTATTTCTTATACTATATCTGATTGACTCAATAAAGTCTTTAGATTTGAAATTCTACTTTTTTCTCTGGATTATACTTGTTTGTTTTTTCTTTGGAATCTATCTGTGTGAAATCTATAATATATAAAACCAGCACTTACTCATCTAGAAGAAATTTGACCAGTGTTTGTAAATAATTTTTTGACTTTGAATTTTCTGGGACATATTTGATGATAACCTTCACAGTTTTTACACAGACATCTGTGTAGAGACCAGAGTAAGGTAATAAAAACTCTATCAAGCTCTTTTATAGTGGTTGTTACACCAAGATTATATGTTTCTAGAGGCATGAGTTCTTTCATAATATTGGCTTTACAAGAAAAATTCAAATTTCATTTTTGATCTTGAGTGATACAAAATATGTTATCTAATCATTTTCTGGTAAATCACACTAAAAATACTGGCCATTAAGCTTGTTGAACACACAAAAGAAGCAGAATGGCAGCTACAAAATTTTAGTGCTCAACTGATTTCAACTTTTATGGCTAAATATCATTTGGAGAAATTTTTTAAAATATCATCACTATGTGTATTTTTGAATATTCATGTGCATAAAGTGTATATGTGTAATTTTTGTATAATACTAGTCATTTAGTACATATTCATACAAACAGGAAAATGAACTGTAAAAATTATCTTCAGTATTCATATATACACACACACACACACACACACATATATATATATATATATATATTAGAATACTTGAGAGTAAAATTTCATTAGTGAGTAGAAATATAAGCAAAAATGAAAACAGTTTGGAGAAAAATTTATGACAATCTTGAAGTTTCATCTGAAAACACATTCTTCTTAGTAAAAAAAATGATTAGGTATGACACATAAGAGCATATTGAATATTGGACACTCTCCATTTCTCTGCTTCTCCTGGCACATGTAAGAACACGTAATAAACATAAATATTCACACACTTCTCAATAATTCATGCCAAAGAGAAGGGCATAAGCTTCTGTGCATCGTCTTCACACAATGTTTTAAAAAGACTCTATGGTTAAAGGGTATTTGCTATCCATGATTTTAGCCACAGTGAATCACAATTTTTTTTTACTTAATTTTTCTGCTCTTGAAAAAATCATATTAAACATTCACACACTATGTAAAACTTGGTTACTCACTGGAGTGACAGAGTAAGACCAATTTCTCAAGATCAAAACTTTTATGAATTCCTCTAAGAAGTCTGGTAAGAAACTTAGCTGGAATACAAGTTCCAACCTCAGAACACAGGAAGCTCTCAGGCTCCAGGGTAGTCGGTGGTGGCTTCCCTCTCAGCTACCCAGGGGAACTGAATGGGAGAAGAAGAAAGCTCAGCTGCTATTTGGGTAGCTCACTGGTACTTCTAGGTGCACTGAATCTCGAGTTTACATGCTAGTGACTTGATCCCATGCTTTCTCCAGAAGTGACAGAAATTGACTTTTCAGAAGTTGAGTCAGCAGTAAGCAGTAACCTTCTATTGCAGTCACCAGGGTGTTAATTCTCAGCCTGTTTGCTACAAAGTCAGCTATACATTAGTCCAGACCCAATTTAAAATACATGCATAATTCTAAGACATGAGTAATTGTGTAACAATTATTTGAAAACTCGTGTCATTAATTCAGCTACTGCTAGGAAACATTCTTTCACATAAAAAAAAATCAGCCTTAAATAATACAGATTTTTGTACCTAATGAAGCATCTGGGGGTTTGGCCATTTCCTTCGAAAGATTAAGCAATACTACAAAGCAAATTTATTTTGTGAAAAAAAATGCAATAAATTACAGCTTTCTTAACAGTGTGTATTTATCTAATGAAAGATGGTTGGAAAGGTAATTATAACACGTAAATTAGTTTCTATTGGGGTGCATATAAAATTATAATTCAATAGGCATTATCTCAAGTTGCAACCTGTGCATATAGATTCTTCCAGGAATGTTACTTGCTGGGAATCTCAGTCCATCTTATGCTATTGTAAATAATTGTCACAGACTAGAAAATTCATAATGAAAATAAACTCGTTTGGACAGTTTATGAGTCTGGGAAACCTACAATTTTTTGGTTGCATTTAATGAGGACATCTCTCATTGTATCATTATTTGACAGAAGAATCATGCATTCCTCATGAGAGAGAGAGAAACAGACAGACAGAGACAGAGAGAGAGTTAAGCCTTGGCTTTAACAACAAAGCTATGCCTTAATAATTAAGTCACTCTCATATTGTGTTATCTTTTCCTGAGTGTAGAGCCCTGCTGACCTAAAAAGACCTAGTCACTTCTAAAAGTCATTCCTCCCAGTTACCATCTTAGAGACAGTTAAAATTCAATTTGAGTTTTAGAGGGAACTTTATAGGCATAGTACTGAAGATATGTGCTGTAAATTTGTCTTCTATTCATTATTCTTTTGTGTGCTTTTATTTAAAGTCTTTTATAGCCTTGTTTTAAGAAATAATTCTTTTTTTCACAGCTCTGTTTTCTTATTTAGTTTTGGCCACCCCACTCCTGACAGTTATTGCCTTGCTGTGGTATCCTTGTGTTCTTCCTCTTTCTCTCACTCTCTCTCTCCCTCCTCCCTCTCTCGTCCTCCTTTCCATCTCATTGTCTCTCTCTCACCTTAATTTTCAGAAAAAGAACCTCACTACATAGCACAAATTGTCCTATAATTTCTGTCCTAACCTCCCAAGGACTAGGTATAAAATTGTGACCACCACTTACCTAGAATTTTCTTAAATCATCTTTGTATAGAATACTTCCATTATACAAAATGTAATTAAATTTAGGAACTCTAATATTATAAAATGTTGAATGAAAGACAACATGTTTTATATAGTCTAAAATTAATCGATTATTTTAGCAGAGCAATGGTGGCACATGCCTTTAATCCCAGCACTTGTGAGGCAGAGGCAGGCAGATCTCTGTGAGTTCTAGGCCAGTTTGGTCTACAAGAGTTAGTTCCAGGACAGGCTCCAAAGGCTACAGAGAAACTGTGTCTTGGAATAAAAAATTAAACAGTTTTTATGATCCGCTAACTTTTCCCATCGTGCTACTTGGCATTCCAATGTAAAGGTTATCCCTGTGGCTTCATGGGATTCTGATTTCTGTCACTCTGCCTTTGTTTTCCTCATTAGCACTTGGCATATTGAGTAAATCTATTTGAAACAACTAGCTAATGCTTATATTCCACAAGACACTCTCTGAGGACACTACTAAAATCCACGGGATAGTTGGTTTCCTTGATTTTGCTGTGTGGGCATACAGCCATCCATCTTAGCAGGACAGAAGATTGCTGAGAATGTTATTTCAGAACCATTGAGGTTGCTGGTTTATGGTCAGCTTCTTCATACCTCTTTCCACTTACCTACACTGTCTTATTTGTGCATTTCCCTTATTGGAAGCATCTTTTTCTCTGTGACCTCATTTTTCTTCTCACCTTTTTCAATCTTTTTCTGCATATCCTGAATCTTTGTAGGGAAAGAGATGTTTAGCTTTTTGTGAGTGAGTGAAAATGTCCGAAGGTATTAAGCATAGAGAACATTATCCTATTTACAGCATATAAAGACTGAAACATAGTAATTTTAAAATATGCATTATAATATTTAGGAACTGTGAGAGAGACTTTACAGGAGAGACTGACTCATCTATAGACTATGCCTATGTATTTCTGTTTCCATAATAAATTATTCAGAAATAACTGTCTTTTTGAGTTTAAAGTCTGTTCAGTTTTAATTCTGTTAGGTCTGTGATTGTCCAGAAACCACAGTATTTTTCCACTGGAGTTTGATAACTTGCAAATGTTGACCTTCTTGGTTTATTCAGTACCAGATATTTGGCTTCTTATCAACATGGATGCATGCAGATCTCATTACTGACTCAAGTACACTTACCAAATTCCAATAAAGAGAAAAAAAATTCTGTTTCTTGCATACGTACATACTTATGTGGCTTACTATACTAGTGTTTACAAAAGCTACAATAATATATTTGTTTTTAGAAGTCAATATTAAATAGCTCTGATGACCAAATCTCATTGCCGAAATTCTGTTGGTTGTTATGCTATCTTAAATTGGTAATTTTGCCAGCTCTTTGATCAATTTAACAATATTCTAAAATGCAGAGTCTGGTTTAGAACT
>JABTXL010008511.1:229744-300784 GCA_025134845.1 Neodon shergylaensis
AAAAAAGGAACTCTTCCAAATCTACAATTACCTTTCCCAAATACTTACTTTGTAAAAGGCCTGATGATGATTATGTAGAACTTTCCAAAAAAAAGATTCTCAATTTCTTAATTGTTTTATTAAAATATTATCACTTTTTCCTCTTTTTTAATTTTATTTATTTAAAATTTCCACCTCCTCCCATCCTCCCATTTCCCTCTCACTTCCCCCACTTCCCCTCCCCCTCATTCTCCAGTCCTAAGAGAAGTCAGGATGCCCTACCTTGTGGGAAGTCCAAGCCCCCCTCCATCCTAGGAAGGTGTGTATTTTTGATGAAGGACGAACAAATTTCTTAATATAAGTAACCATAATACTCGTCATATGACTACACTGTGAGAATGCTTCCTGGATAAAATAATGTCATCCATATGTGCTTAAACTGTTAAATGTTAATCAATATTCAGCATAGGTGTCAAGCCTTCCACCAACTCAACCTTGACCTAGCATGTTTACATGCAGAGTTTACCTCTACTACAAACTGCTTTCCAGGGCTTCTTACATTTTTATTCCATTATATCTCACCATGAAAATGATAAATTATTTAAAGGAGGAATCTGTTGTTTGTCTTTTGCAACCAGTTTCTAGATATACAATAACACACACTGAGGAGTAAATAGCCTTTGGATGAACAGAGAATGAGTCGAAGTAAAAATCCATATGTCCTTAATCCCAAACAAGTACTGACATTGATATTATTGAAAAGAGAAAGACCACTGTGTTCAGACTGTCTGATAACTTTGAAGCAAAGTTACTTTGTCTTCAAAAAAAGCCGAGTCTCATTTCCAAATGCTGGCCCTTTCTCTCCAGTTCGCAGCAACAGAATGAGTTGAAAACAAAGTGGTTACAATCTTTGTGATTTTACTTTGAACGTGTACCATGCATGGACTCATTGACCTGCATTCATTGATAAAACAAACAGCAAAAACATTTTTATATAACTTCTGTCTTACACTCTCTATTTAATTTAACTTCTGTGTTATACTTTAAGGCACTATCTGCAGTGAAAAATGGTTTCATGATGTTAATAGTTTTCGTAGTTGTGTTTTACTTATTGAAATGTGTAATTTTTTTTAAAACAGCTTCAATTTTTCTACCTTTATCCTCAGGAGAATTGAAGTAACTTAAAGCATAATAAAAACATAACTGCTTCAGTGTCATGAAACTATCTACTGTTCCTGATACTTCTAAAATGAGTAACTACGAAACTCTTTACTCTTTTATTATTTAAAACATCCAGAAGAGTCCACATGGCTAAGCTCAGTTCTGAAGTCATGCAACCTTAATTCAGGATTTGTCATTTTCCACTCTACTTTTCAGACATTTCTTGGCCTGCTACAAAACCTTAGTACAAAATGAGAGTCTGACTATGAATCGCCAGTTATCATGAGGCCTGAGCTTTATAAACCAAGTATTATTTAACCTATCTAGCAAAAAAGTTGGATGTGATCATTAGCAATCCACCATATAATGGAAGCCAGATTGGCCTAAGGCAGTCGTTAGTTCATACTATGAATTAATCTCCCAACTGCCTAGGATTTCTATATCGTTAAATTGCCTTCTGTTTCCAAGGATGCACCTTCTGCCTCATGAGGAGTGTCCTATGATATGGTGACTGAGGAAGAGTAAACAAGGGCCCAGTTTATTGATGTTCTGCACAGTATGCAGACACCATCCAAAATGGACTCCTGTTATACTGCTATGCCTTACCAGGACAACCCTGCAGGACAATGGCGAAGGAAAATCTGCAGTATGGATATAACTTTGGCAGTGCACATGCACATATATTTTTATTGGAATAAGAAGTAGCCTAAAGTGTGTCTGCACAGTGATTCATGAGTATAGTCAATGGCTTGAATGGGTAGTCAGAGACTTCAAAGGAGTGCAACTGGAAAAATTGTTAAAAGAAAAAAATACATGTGGACAATTTTTTCCAAATAGGTAAAGAACATGAAGATACTGTGTCTTATGTAAAAGTTTATCAAAATATGATTTGAGCAAAGGAGTTGGGGGTTAGTATACTTAAAGAAAGACAAGAGAATTCATTGGAGTTACATCTACTATGTAACTAATAGTTAACCAAAGCTAATATATCATGTTAAAGGGATTGCAAAAAGTAGTGCAATCATCAAGAATTTAAGAAATGTAAAAGTGGTGGTTACTATCACATCTTTTCCTCTACTCTTCTACTTGGTGTACTTGAGAAGACATACAGATCATGGAGAAAGGCAATTTTATATCACACAATTAAGTAATGAGTCTGACTGTAGTTCCTCTACCAGATATGCTGTCTTAACTTGTGTAGATTAGCATATCTTTTTCTGGATGTCTGTTCTGCAATTACTGATTTACCAAATGCTTTTTACTTGATCTTTGCCAGTGAAGACCACAGAAGCTATCTGCTCTCAGTCTGCAAACTGTCTGGGTTCTTTACAAAGATATCACAAGAATGGCCTATAGCTCATCCGCTGATAGTCCCTCTTTAGCAGCTCTCTACAGAAAACACTTCACTCAGCATACTGTCTTCCAGCTCCTGCTAAAACAGCACTGTAAGCTCTGCTCGCAGCATTCAACTTCTTTTCTAGTCTAAAGTTCAAGCTGGAAGTATAGTTTTTGACTCATTACCTCAAGGGTATATTACTATGCTATTCTGTGGCATCATTTAGTTTCTAGAGCTCTTGATTGTCTGCTGCTTCCACAAAATATCAAATGGTTCTGCTCCATTAATAGCATGCTTACTTGCCCAAATGTGCTGCACGTATTGAACACCTTAAATGTGTTGATAAAGCATATGGGCACTAGAGGATAGGAAATAAATCTAACCAAAATCCAAAGACCTCAGGAAAATTTCTAGAACTCTATTATGGTATCAAAAACCAGGAGCTAATGCTGAGATTTTGTAAGGTAAAATTTAATTTATGGCTGAACCAAATTTTCAGTCCCCCATGGTAGGAGATGAATGAGGCAGCAGAGACGAAAGGCAGAGTAGCCTCTTTATAGCAGGTGAGCAAGTAATTACAAAAGTGGAAATATCGCAGGTTTCTTTTATGATCATGTTACAGGTTTATGATCAGATAGTTATCAGAATATTCCATGAAACTCTTTAAGTTTCTTGGAACTTGGCTAACCCTTAACTATTCTAGTTGTATGGAGCATGAAAAAAGAAAACAACATTATTTAATGCTGTAAAGAACCTGGCCATGTTGATTTTTTGGAGAAGTGAAAGACTGAAACTTTTGGCCAGAAAAAAACATAAAACATACATTTTGGAGAGCAAAATGAGCAATAGGAGGCTTTATAATGCAGCTAAGCTGGTGCTAGAAAAGAGCCTGTAATTGTTATGGAGATGACTGCCATCAAGAGAAGCCTCCCCTTACCAGAACAAGGCCCCACCCAGTTAAGCTTTCAACTTTTAGAGTAAGATGTTTTCTTTGACTTAAAGCCACTGAATAAAAGTCCTGCAGCTAGTGAAATTCAGGACTGCCAGGGTCCTTCCTGAGCTAGGAGCTGAATTCAGCGGTGTTACCCAGCTGATGTTTTATTTAAAGGCATGGAGCTTGCGGAAGTGAAGGACCACTGATTCTTCCTTTGACATTTCAGAGTGCCATACATTCTGTGACATGAGTCTCATGGTGTAAAGACCTTCAGACTCATAGGGTTGTGACAGACCATTTCAAGGTACTGTGAATGTGAAACCTGGTTTGCAATGGAGAACCCAAGATGTTAGAGATAGCAGGACTAGGAAAAATCTGCCGAGGAGAGCTGCACACAGAGAATAGAAACAGTCCAAAGGAGAGGTAAGTATTGCAGACTGGGAGAGAGTCATCTAAAACATTTGAAACTAAAGTTCCAGCTACAATATATAGAGAACAGGAATTAATGTTTGTCTTACTTATTCTGGTCTTGGCTTGGACCAGTATTTTTTTCACTATGACCTCATTAACCAGTTTGAGTGGTGATGTATATAGTTTGTCACTAATTGGATATAATTTGCTTTTTCGTTTTACAGAGTGTTACAATTAAAAAATGACCTTGAGTATCAAAAGAGTCATTAGACTCTGGATTTTGGAACACTATTAAGACTGGGAAAGACTATGGAAATATTGGAAATTGAATCAAATTCATTTTGCCTTATGATATGATCATGAGATATATGGGATCTGGGGTGGAATTTAAGTGAGAAATCTCCCCCATAGGTGTTTGTATACTAGGTTTTTAGTTAGTGATTCTCTTGTACAGGTTTAGGATGTGAGACGCTGCTGGAGAAAGTATGTACCTGGACTTTGAGAAGTTAAAGCCTTACCCCAATTCTTGCATACATCTCTGTTGTAGTTTAGGATGCTATCTTACAGTGTCCTGTTCCTGTTGTCATGCCTGCCAACTGCTGCCACTCATCCATCTCGAACTTGAAATCAAAATAGACTATTTTTTTTTTCTGCAAGTTGTCTTGGTCTGTTGCGGGAGGTCTTTCCGCTCCTCCAACCAATAGCTGCTGAGATACCAGCCCATTGGGGCGTGGTCTCTCCCCCTTTAAAAACTGACTACTTCCCTCCGCTCGCTCTCTTCACTTCCTGCTCCACCGGCGACTAGACTCCCTTCCTGGTTGCGTAGAGAGCTGTTGTCTGGGACGGTGATCTGTAAGCTTTTCCCCTTTGAATAAATACCACCCTATTAATCATAATTCCAAACTGGTGTGGCATTGTTTGTGACTTACGCCTTCATTGGTCACCATATATTATTATAGCAGTATGAAAGTGACTAATTGTTTTAAATTCTAAGTAAAGCATTTAGGGTGCCACAAACTTTCATCATAGGGTTCTGGTACAGGACATATGGTATTATCGATACTCCTTGATTGTAATTTTGTATGTACGGATATACATATTTGCAGGTCCATGATTACATGGAATACACAGAAATCCCTTGAGTGTTGTTCCTTCAAAGATGGCCACATTAGTGTTTGAGATATGGTCACTCCTTAGCCTACAGTGTTCCTATTTAGATGAACTGGGCAGAGAGCCATGGGAATCTACTCGTGTCTGGCATTATAAGTACTTACTATCATGCCCATGTTTTTTCACATGGGTTCTAGGGATCAAATTGGGTTCTATATGGTTACAAAGCAAACACTTTACCACTTTAGCTGTCTTCTTAGTCTTGTAATTATTTGTTGGTGCTTATGAAGTATATCCTTATGATACGTGCCAAGCCAACAAGGTTTCCATTTCTTAATTCGTACATTTAACCTGTCAAAGTCTACAAGAAAATAATGATTATAGAGCAGTGTCATGGGCCTACCACCATACAGCAAGCATTTATTTTGTTTCCACCACTCATTTTACTAATACAAATGCAAAGTTTGAAAAGGGAAAATAATAATCTAATGAAAAATAATATGATGATGAAATATTAGAAAGCTGTAGTCAAACAAATTATTTTAAAATTATTGGTGTCAAAGGATAGCCTAGTGATTTGAGAAAATTTCAAAGAATTTTAATTGATTTTAAATAAACAAAGCATTTATTTTATTCACCTGTTAGGTGTGGAAAATAAATACTGATTTAATTATTAGAATTCCAATACTCATTTGAGAGAGCTGACTGGTATAAAAATTACCTATAATTATTTTTTTGGGTTTTTTTTTATTGATAAAAAAAAATCCCTGCTTCCTCCCAGCCTCCCATTTCCCTCCCCCTCCTCCCACTCCTCTCCCCCTCTACTCCAGTCTGAAGAGCAGTCAGGGTTCCCTGCCCTGTGTAAAGTCCAGTGTCTTCTCCCCTCCATCCAGGTCTAGGAAGGTGAACATCCAAACTGGCTAGGCTCCCACAAAGCCAGACCATGAAGTAGGAACAAAACCCCATGCCATTGTCCTTGGCTTCTCATCAGCCCCCATTGTCCACCATGTTCAGAGAGTCTGGTTTTATCCCATGCTTTTTCAGTCACAGTCCAGCTGGCCTTGGTTAGCTCGCAATAGATCAGCACCACTGTCTCGGTAGATGGGTGCACCTCTCGTGGTCCTGACTTCCATGCTCATGTTCTCCCTCCTTCTGCTCCTCATTGGGACTTTGGGAGCTTAGTCCAATGCTCCAGTGTGGGTCTCTGTCTCTATCTCCATCCATCGCTAGATGAAGGTTCTATGGTGATATGCAAGATATTCGATAGGGTCATTTCAGGTTCCCTATCCTCAGCTGCCCATGGAACTAACTGGGGACATTGCCCTGGGCAGCTGGGCGCCACTCTAGGTTCATGTCTCTTACCAACCCTAAGGTGGTTCCCTTAATTAAGTTATGTGATTCCTTGGTCCTCTATCCAACCTTGTTTTATTCCCAATCATCCCATTTCCCCAAGTTCCCCCCATCTTCCCCTTCTCACATTTCTCTCCCCATCTCCCCTTACCCCCATCCCACCCCACCCCCAAGGTCCCAATTTTTTGCCCAGCAATATTGTCTATTTCCCATAGCAGGGATAATAACTACATGTTTTTCTTTGGGTTCACCTTCTTATTTAGCTTCTTTAGGATCACAAATTATAGACTCAGTGACCTATATTTATGGCTAGAAACCAATTATGAGTGAGAACATCCCATGATCCTCTTTTTGGGTCTGGGTTACCTCACTCAGGATAGTGTTTTCTATTTCCATCCATTTACATGCAAAATTTGAGAAGTCATTGTTTTTTATGGCAGCGTAGTACTCTAATGTGTATATATTCCACACTTTCTTCATCCATTCTTCCATTGAAGGGCATCTAGGTTGTTTCCAGGTTCTGGCTATTACAAATAATACTGCTATGAACATAGTTGAACAAATGCTTTTGTCATATGATAGGGCATCTCTTGGGTAAATTCCCAAGAGTGGTATTGCTGGGTCCAGGGGTAGGTTGATCACGAATTTCCTGAGAAACCTCCACACTGATTTCCAAAGTGGTTGCACAAGTTTGCATTCCCACCAGCAATGAATGAGGGTACCCCTTTCTCCACAACCTCTCCAGCAAAGGCTATCATTGGTGTTTTTGATTTTAGCCATTCTGACAGGTGTAAGATGATATCTCAAAGTTGTTTTGATTTGCATTTCCCTGATCACTAAGGAGGTTGAGCATGACCTTAAGTATCTTTTGGCCATTTGAACTTCTTCTGTTAATAATTTTCTGTTCAGTTCAGTGCCCCATTTTTGAATTGGGTTAGTTAGCATTTTAAAGTCTAGTTTCTGAGTATTTTATATATTTTGGAGATCAGACCTTTGTCTGTTGCAGGGTTGGTGAAGATCTTCTCCCAGTCAGTAGGTTGCCTTTTTGTCTTAGTGACAGTGTCCTTTGCTTTGCAGAAGCTTCTCAGTTTCAGTAGGTCCCATTTATTCAATGTTGCCCTTAATGTCTGTGCTGCTGGGGTTATACCTAGAAAGCAATCTCCTGTGCCCATCTGTTGTAGGGTACTTCCCACTTTCTCTTCTATCAGGTTCAGTGTGTTCGGACTGATATTGAGGTCTTTGATCCATTTGGACTTGAGTTTTGTGCAAGGTGATAGATATGGGTCTATTTTTATTGTTCTACAGGTTGACATCCAGTTGTGCCAGCACCATTTGTTGAAGATGCTTTCTTTATTCCATTGTATACTTTTAGCTCCTTTATCCAAAATGAGGTGTTCATAGATTTTTGGGCTAAAAACAGGGTCTTCTATACGATTCCATTGGTCGATTTCTCTGTTTTTATGCCAGTACCACACTGTTTTCATTACTGTAGCTCTGTAATAGAGTTTGAAGTCAGGGATTGTAATGCCTGAAGAAGTTCCTTTATTGTATGATTGTTTTGGCTATCCTGGGTTTTTTGTTTTTCCATATAAAGTTGATTATTGTACTCTCAAGATCTGTGAAGAATTTTGATGGGACCTTGATGGGGATTGCATTGAATCTATAAATAGCCTTTGGTAGAATTGCCATTTTTATTATGTTGATCCTCCCAATCCAAGAGCAAGGGAGATCCTTCCATTTTCTGGTATCCTCTTCAATTTCTTTCTTCAATGCCTTAAAGTTCTTGTCAAATAGATCTTTCACTTCCTTGGTTAGAGTTACCCCAAGATATTTTATGCTGTTTGTGGCTATCATGAAAGGTGATGATTCTCTGATTTCCCTCTCTGCTTCCATATCATTTGTGTATAAGAGGGCGACTGATTTTTTTGGAGTTGATCTTGTATCCTGCCACATTACTAAAGGTGTTTATCAGTTGTAGGAGTTCTTTGGTGGAGTTTTTGGGGTCGCTTATTTACACTATCATATCATCTGCAAATAACGAAAGTTTAACTTCTTCCTTTCCGATTCGAATCCCCTTGGTCCCCTTATGTTGTCTTATTACTATTGCTAAAACTTCAAGCACAATATTGAAGAGGTATGGAGAGAGTGGACAGCCTTGTCGTGTTTCTGATTTTAGTGGGATGGCTTTGAGTTTCTCTCTGTTTAATTTGATGTTAGCTGTCTGCTTGCTGCAAATAGCTTTTATTATATTTAGGTATGACCCTTGTATCCCTAATCTCTCCAAGACTTTTATCATAAAGGGATGTTGAATTTTGTCAAATGCTTTTTCAGCATCTAATGAAATGATCATATGGTTTTTTTCTTTCAGTTTATTTATATGATGGATTACATTGATAGATTTTCGTATGTTGAACCAGCCCTGCATCTCTGGGATGAAGCCTACCTGATCATAATTGATAATTTTTCTAATGTGTTCTTGGATTCGGTTTGCCAGTATTTTGTTGAGGATTTTTTCATCGATGTTCATGAGTGAGATTGGCCTATAATTCTCTTTCTTGGTTGAGTCTTTGTGCGGTTTTGGTATCAGAGTAACTGTAGCTTCATAAAAGGAATTTGGCAATGACTCTTCTGTTTCTATGTTGTGAAATACATTAAGGAGTATAGGTATTAGGTCTTCTTGGAAGTTCTGGTAGAATTCCTCATTGAAACCATCTGGTCCTGGGCTTTTTTTGGTAGGGAGGTTTTTGATAACCGCTTCTAATTCTTCGCGACTAACAGGTCTATTTAGATTGTTCACCTGTTCCTGGTTTAACTTTGGTATATGGTATTTATCTAAAAAAGCGTCCATTTCGCTTTTGTCCCCGGAGCTGCGGCCTTCTGGACGGGTGAGTGTGTGTGATCCAGGGGCAGTCTGTCCCAGGGGAGAGCACAACCCCCCCCTCCCCCTGCTCCTTTGGCAGGGCCTTCTTTCTTACTCACTACTCAGCCCCCCAGCACCCTTCCCCCAACCCTGCCCTGCTGTAAGCTAGGATTGGTGCTCCACAACAGTCTTGAGCTCCTGCACTAAGGATACCCAGGCAGAGCAGAGAGTGCCTGCCTGCCAGGCAGGACTCAAGGTCCACAGTAAGGGAGCCCAGCACCCCCACCTTGTGATCCTGGCTCTCCTGTGCTCTCCTGGACCCCGCCCCGCCTGACACTTTCTCCCTTTTGTCCCCGGAGCTGCGGCCTTCTGGACAGGTGAGTGTGTGTGATCCAGGGGCAGTCTGTCCCAGGGGAGAGCACAACCCCTGCTCCCCCCTGCTCCTTTGGCAGGGCCTTCCTTCTTACTCACTACTCAGCCCCCCCAGCACCCTTCCCCCAACCCTGCCCTGCTCTAAGCTAGGATTGGTGCTCCACAACAGTTTTGAGCTCCTGCACTAAGGCTACCCAGGCAGAGCAGTGAGTGCCTGCCTGCCGGGCAGGATTCATGGTCCACAGAAAGGGAGCCAGGCACCTCCACCTTGTGCTCCAGGCTCTCCTGTGCTCTCCTGGACCCGGCCCCGCCTGCCACTTCCTTCCTTTTGTCCCCGGAGCATTGAGCCACCAGGAGGCCCGGTTTAGGTGCTGAGAAGTGCCATCTGGAAGGCCTGCCTGCAGCAAGCAAGGCAGGCCCTTTGTTTACGAGCTACCCAAGCAGCACAAGCAGCAGGGAGACCCATTCCCGGCACCAGGAGAGTCATCACTGGGGAACTGGGAGAGCCATCACTGGGTAGTGACATCACTGAGAAGGTACAACAGTGGGCAAGGAGACCTGATCCTGCAAAAGAAGATCCATTGAGGAGCATTCGGAGGAAGAGATGGGCAGGCGCCAATGCAAGAATTCACCCAGCAATCTGAAGAACAACATGAAACCACCAGAACCCAGCGACCTCACAACAGGAGGACAGGAACACCTTAACCAAGAAGAAGCAGAAAAATTTGACTTTATGAAAGTGATTGACGCCCTTAAACAGCATGTAAAAAATGCCCTGGCAGAAATGGATGAGAAGTATAACAGAAAGTTTGAAGAATTGAATAAATCAGTGAATGATACCCTAGGAAACCAAGGAAAAACAATCAAACAGATAATGGAAACAGTTCAAGACTTGAAAACTGAAATGGAGGCAAAGAAGAAAACACAATCAGAGGGCCGGCTGGACATGGAAAAATTAGGTAAACGAATAGAGACTACAGAAACAAGCATAACCAGCAGAATACAAGAGATAGAAGAAAGAATCTCAGATGCTGAAGATAACATAGAGAAAATAAACGCAATGATCAAAGAAAACAGCAAGTCCAACAAGTTCTCATCACAAAACATTCAGGAAATATGGGACACAATAAAAAGACCAAACCTAAGAATAATTGGAGTAGAAGAAGGAGAAGAAGTGCAACTCAACGGTCCAGAAAATATATTTAATAAAATTATAGAAGAAAACTTTCCCAACCTAAAGAAGGATGTACCTATGAAGGTCCAAGAAGCATACAGAACTCCGAATAGGCTGGATCAAAAAAAAACATCCCCTCGCCATATAATAATCAAAACACAAAGCATTCAGAATAAAGAAAGAATATTAAGAGCCGCAAAGGAAAAAGGCCAACTTACTTATAAAGGCAAACCTATCAGACTTACACCGGACTTCTCTATGGAAACCATGAAAGCCAGAAGGTCCTGGATAGATGTACTACAAAAGCTAAGAGACCATGGATGCAAGCCCAGACTTCTATACCCGGCCAAGCTTTCGTTCACTATAAATGGAGAAAACAAAATTTTCCAGGATAAAAACAAATTTAAACAATACGTAGCCACAAATCCAGCCTTACAGAAAGTAATAGAAGGAAAATCACTAACCAAGGAGGCCAACAATGACCACAATAACTCAGACATCTAGAGACCCTTCACCAGCGCAACCAAAAGAAGGGAAACACACAAACTCTACTACTAAAAAAGTGACCGGAGTTAACAACCACTGGTCATTAATGTCACTTAATGTCAATGGGCTCAACTCACCTATAAAAAGGCACAGACTAAGAGATTGGATACGAAAACAGGATCCAACATTCTGCTGTTTACAAGAAACACATATCAAACACAAAGACAGGCACCTACTCAGAGTAAAGGGATGGGAAAAGGCTTATCAAGCAAATGGACCTAAGAAACAAGCAGGTGTGGCCATACTAATTTCTAACAAAGTTGACTTCAAACTTAAATCAATCAGAAAAGATCGAGAGGGACATTTTATACTCATAACAGGAACAATTCAACAGGATGAAGTCTCAATCCTAAATATCTATGCCCCTAACTTAAAAGCACCCACGTACGTAAAAGAAACATTACTAAAACTCAAAGCAGCCATCAAACCGCACACACTAATAGTAGGAGACTTCAACACTCCTCTCTCACCAATGGACAGGTCAATCAGACAGAAACCTAACAGAGAAATTAGAGAATTAAATGAGGTAATGAATGAATTGGACTTAACAGACATCTATAGAATATTCCACCCAAATAGGAAAGAATATACCTTCTTCTCTGCAGCTCATGGAACCTTCTCGAAAATTGACCACATACTCGGTAACAAAGCAAACTTCCACAGTTACAAAAAAATATTAGTAACCACATGTGTCTTATCAGATCACCATGGATTAAAGTTAGAATTCAACAACAATGCTACCCTCAGAAGGCCTACAAACTCATGGAAACTGAACAGTCAACTACTGAACCACACCTGGATTAAGGAAGAAATAAAGAGAGAAATTAAAGACTTCCTTGAATTCAATGAAAATAAAGAAACAACATACTCAAACTTATGGGACACTATGAAAGCAGTCCTAAGAGGAAAGTTCATAGCACTAAGTGCCCACTTAAGGAAAACAGAGAAAGCACACATTGGAGACTTAACAGCCCACCTGAAAGCTCTTGAAAAAAAAGAAGCAGACTCACCTAGGAGGAGTAGAAGACTGGAAATAATCAAACTAAGGGCAGAAATCAACAAAATAGAAACGCAGAAAACAATCCAAAGAATCAATGAAACAAAAAGTTGGTTCCTGGAGAAAATCAACAAGATTGATAAACCCCTATCCAAACTAATTAAACGGCAGAGAGAGAATATGCAAATTAATAAGATCAGAAATGAAAAGGGGGACATAACCACAGACACAGAGGAAATTCAGAGAATCATTAGATCCTACTACAAAAGCCTGTATGCCACAAAACTGGAAAATGTAAAAGAAATGGACACTTTTTTAGATAAATACCATTTACCAAAGTTAAACCAAGACCAGGTGAACAATCTAAATAGACCTGTTAGTCGCGAAGAATTAGAAGCTGTTATCAAAAACCTCCCTACCAAAAAGAACCCAGGACCAGATGGCTTCAATGTGGAATTCTACCAGAACTTCCAGGAAGACCTAATACCTATACTCCTTAATGTACTTCACAATATAGAAACAGAAGAGTCATTACCAAATTCCTTTTATGAAGCTACAGTTACTCTGATACCAAAACCACACAAAGACTCTACCAGGAAAGAGAATTACAGGCCAATCTCACTCATGAACATTGACGCAAAAATCCTCAACAAAATACTGGCAAACCGAATCCAAGAACATATTAGAAAAATTATCCATTATGATCAAGTAGGCTTTATCCCAGAGATGCAGGGCTGGTTCAACATACGAAAATCTATCAATGCAATTCATCATATAAATAAACTGAAAGAAAAAAACCATATGATCATTTCATTAGATGCTGAAAAAGCATTTGACAAAATTCAACATCCCTTTATGATAAAAGTCTTGGAGAGATTAGGGATACAAGGGTCATACCTAAATATAATAAAAGCTATATACAGCAAGCCGACAGCTAACATCAAATTAAACGGAGAGAAACTCAAAGCCATCCCACTTAACTCAGGAACATGACAAGGCTGTCCACTCTCGCCATAGCTCTTCAATATAGTGCTTGAAGTTCTAGCAATAGCAATAAGACAACATCAGGGGATCAAGGGGATTCGAATTGGAAAAGAAGAAGTTAAACTTTCGTTATTTGCAGATGATATGATAGTGTACATAAGCGACCCCCAAAACTCCACCAAAGAACTCCTACAACTGATAAACACCTTTAGTAATGTGGCAGGATACAAGATCAACTCCAAAAAATCAGTCGCCCTCTTATACACAAAGGATATGGAAGCAGAGAGGGAAATCAGAGAAGCTTCACCTTTCACGATAGCCACAAACAGCATAAAATATCTTGGGGTAACTCTAACCAAGGAAGTGAAAGATCTATATGACAAGAACTTTAAGGCATTGAAGAAAGAAATTGAAGAGTATACTAGAAAATGGAAGGACGTCCCTTGCTCTTGGATTGGGAGGATCAACATAGTAAAAATGGCAATTATACCAAAGGCAATTTATAGATTCAATGCAATCCCCATCAAGATCCCAGCAAAATTCTTCACAGATCTTGAAAGGACAATAATCAACTTTATATGGAAAAACAAAAAACCCAGGATAGCCAAAACAATCCTATACAATAAAGGATCTTCTGGAGGCATTACCATCCCTGATTTCAAACTCTATTACAGAGCTACAGTAATGAAAACAGTGTGGTACTGGCATAAAAACAGAGAAGTCGATCAATGGAATCGCATAGAAGACCCAAATTTTAACCCACAAACCTATGATCACCTCATTTTCGATAAAGGAGCTAAAAGTATACAATTTAGGAAAGAAAGCGTCTTCAACAAATGGTGCTGGCACAACTGGATATCAACCTGTAGAAGAATGAAAATAGACCCATATCTATCACCTTGCACAAAACTCAAGTCCAAATGGATCAAAGACCTCAATATTAGTCAGAACACACTGAACCTGATAGAAGAGAAAGTGGGAAGCACCCTACAACAAATGGGCACAGGAGATCGCTTTCTATGTATAACCCCAGCAGCATAGACATTAAGGGCAGCATTGAATAAATGGGACCTACTAAAACTGAGAAGCTTCTGTAAAGCAAAGGACACTATCACTAAGACAAAAAGGCAACCTACTGACTGGGAGAAGATCTTCACCAACACTGCAACAGACAAAGGTCTGATCTCCAAAATTTATAGAGAACTCAAGAAACTAGACTTCAAAATGCTAATTAACCCAATTAAAAAATGGGGCACTGAACTGAACAGAGAATTCTCAACAGAAGAAGTTCAAATGGCCAAAAGACACTTAAGGACATGCTCAACCTCCTTAGCGATTAGGGAGATGCAAATCAAAACAACTTTGAGATATCATCTTACACCTGTCAGAATGGCTAAAATCAAAAACACCAATGATAGCCTTTGCTGGAGAGGCTGTGGAGGAAGGGGTACCCTCATCCATTGCTGGTGGGAATGTAAACTTGTGCAATCACTTTGGAAATCAGTGTTTCGGTTTCTCAGGAAATTCGGGATCAACCTACCCCTGGACCCAGCAATACCACTCTTGGGAATATACCCAAGAGATGCCCTATCACATGACAAAAGCATTTGTTCAACTATGTTCATAGCAGTATTATTTGTAATAGCCAGAACCTGGAAACAACCTAGATGCCCTTCAATGGAAGAATGGATGAAGAAAGTGTGGAATATATACACATTAGAGTACTACGCTGCGGTAAAAAACAATGACTTCTCGAATTTTGCATGCAAATGGATGGAAATAGAAAACACTATCCTGAGTGAGGTAACCCAGGCCCAAAAAGATGAACATGGGATGTACTCACTCATAATTGGTTTCTAGCCATAAATAATGGTCACGGAGTATATATTTGGTGAACCTAAAGAAGCTAAATAAGAAGGCGAACTCAAGGAAAAACATATAATTATCCTCTTGGCTATGGGAAGTAGACAAAATTGCCGGGTAGAAGATTTGGGATCTTGGGGGTGGGGTGGGATGGGATTATCGGGGGATGGGGAGAGAAAAGGGAGAAGGGGAGGATGAGGGAAACTAGGGGAAACAGGTTGATTGGGATAAAGGAAGGTTGGATAGGGGAGTACGGAAGCACAATTCTTAGTTAAGGGAGCCACCTTAGGGTTGGCAAGAGTCTTAAACCTAGAGTGGGTCCCAGGAACCCAAGGCGAGGTCCCCAGTTAGTTCCTTGGGCAGCTGAGGATAGGGAACCCGAAATGACCCTATCCTATAGCTATGCTGACGAATATCTTGCATATCACCATAGAACCTTCATCTGGGGATGGATGGAGATAGTCACAGAGACCCACACTGGAGCACCGGACTGAGCTCCCAAGTTCCCATCGAGGAGTGGAAGGAGGGAGAGCATGAGCGAGGAAGTCAGGACCACGAGGGGTGCACCCAACCACTGAGACAGTGTGACTGATCTATTGGGAGCTCACCAAGGCCAGATGGAATGAGATGGAAGAAGCAGGGGATAAAACCGGACTCTCTGATCATGGCGAACAATGGGGGCTGATGAGAAGCCAAGGACAATAGCCCTGGGTTTTGATCCTACTTCAAGTTCTGGCTTTGTGGGAGCCTAGCCAGTTTGGATGTTCACCTTCCTAGACATGGACGAAGGGGGGAGCACCTTGGACTTTCCACAGGGCAGGGAACCCTGACTGCTCCTTGGACTGGAGAGGGAGGGGGAGAGGAGTGGGAGGAGGGGGAGAAGGGTGAAAGGAGGGGGAGGGAAATGGGAGGCGGGGAGGCGGGGGAAACGTTTTTTTTTTTCTCAATAAAAAATTAAAAATAAAAAGTGTCCATTTCTTTTAGGTTTTCTAGTTTTGTGGCATACAGGCTTTTGTAGTAAGATCTAATGATTCTCTGAATTTCCTCTGTGTCTGTGGTTATGTCCCCCTTTTCATTTCTGATCTTATTAATTTGCAAATTCTCTCTCTGCCGTTTGATTAGTTTGGATAGGGGTTCATCAATCTTGTTGATTTTCTCCAGGAACCACCTTTTTGTTTCATTGATTCTTTGGATTGTTTTCTGTGTTTCTATTTTGTTGATTTCCACCCTCAGTTTGATTATTTCCAGTCTTCTACTCCTCCTAGGTGAGTCTGCTTCTTTTTTTTCTAGAGCTTTCAGGTGGGCTGTTAAGTCTCCAATGTGTACTTTCTCTGTTTTCTTTAAGTGGGCACTTAGTGGTATGAATTTTCCTCTTAGGACTGCTTTCATAGTGTCCCATAAGTTTGAATATGTTGTTTCTTTATTTTCATTGAATTCCAGGAAGACTTTAATTTCTTTCTTTATTTCTTCCTTAATCCAGGTGTGGTTCAGTAGTTGACTATTCAGTTTCCATGAATTTGTAGGCTTTCTGGGGGTAGCCTTGTTGTTGAATTCTAACTTTAATCCATGGTGAGCTGATAAGACACAGGTGGTTACTAATATTTTTTTTGTAATTGTGGATGTTTGCTTTGTTATTGACTATGTGGTCAATTTTCGAGAAGGTTCCATGAGCTGCAGAGAAGAAGGTATATTCTTTCCTATTTGGGTGGAATGTTCTATAGATGTCTGTTAAGTCCATTTGCTTCATTACCTCCATTAATTCTCTTGTTTCTCTGTTAGGTTTCTGTCTGATTGACCTGTCCAATGGTGAGAGAGGAGTGTTGAAGTCTCCTACTATTAGTGTGTGCTGTTTGATGGCTGCCTTGAGTTGTAGCAATATTTCTTTTATGTACATGGGTGCTTTTATATTAGGGGCACAGATATTCAGGATTGAGACTTCATCCTGATGAACTGTTCCTGTTATGAGTATAAAATGCTCCTCTCCATCTCTTCTGATTGATTTAAGTTTGAAGTCAACTTTGTTAGAGATTAGTATGGCCATACCTGCTTGTTTCTTAGGTCCATTTGCTTGATAAACCTTTTCCCAGCCCTTTACTCTGAGTAGGTGCCTGTCTTTGTTGTTGAGGTATGTTTCTTGTAAACAGCAGAATGTGGGATCCTGTTTTCTTATCCAATCTCTTAGCCTGTGCCTTTTTATAGGTGAGTTGAGTCCATTGACATTAAGTGATATTAATGACCAGTGTTTGTTAACTCCGGTCACTTTTTTAGTCGTAGAGTTTGTGTGTTTCTCTTCCTTGAGTTGTGCTGGTGAAGGGTCTCTAGATGTCTGCGTTATTGTGGTCATTGTTGGACTCCTTGATTGGTGCTTTTCCTTGTATTACTTTCTGTAAGGCTGGATTTGTGGCTACGTATTGTTTAAATTTGTTTTTATCCTGGAAAGTTTTATTTTCTCCATTTATAGTGAACAATAGCTTGGCTGGGCATAGTAGTCTGGGCTTGCATCCATAGTCTCTTAGTTTCTGCAATACATCTATCCAGGACCTTCTGGCTTTCATGGTTTCCATGGAGAAGTCAGGTGTAAGTCTGATAAGTTTACCTTTATAAGTAACTTGGCCTTTTTTCCTTTGCAGCTCTTAATAAACTTTCTTTATTCTGTATGCTTTGTGTTTTGATTATTATATAGCGAGGGGATGTATTTTTTTGATCCAGCCTATTCGGTGTTCTGTATGCTTCTTGAACCTTCATAGGTATATCTTTCTTTAGGTTGGGAAAGTTTTCTTCTATAATTTTATTAAATATATTTTCTTTACCGTTGAGCTGCACTTCTCCTTCTTCTACTCCTATTATTCTTAGGTTTGGTCTTTTTATTGTGTCCCATATTTCCTGAATGTTTTGTGATGAGAGTTTGTTGGACTTGCTGTTTTCTTTGATCAGTGTGTTTATTTTCTCTATGGTATCTTCAGAATCTGAGATTCTTTCTTCTATCTCTTGTATTCTGTTGGTTATGCTTGTTTCTGTAGTCTCTGTTTGTTTACTTAAATTTTCCATGTCCGGCCGACCCTCTGTTTGTGTTTTCTTCTTTGCCTCCATTTCAGTTTTCAAGTCTTGAACTGTTTCAATTATCTGTTTGATTGTTTTTCCTTGGTTTTCTAGGGTATCATTCCCTGATTTATTCAATTTTTCAAACTTTCTGTTATATTTCTCATCCATTTCTATAAGGGCATTCTATACATGCTGTTTAAGGGCGTCAGTCACTTTCATAAAGTCAGTTTTTTCTACTTCTTCTTTATTAAGGTGTTCATGTCCTCCTGTTGTGAGGTCGCTGGTTTCTGGTGGTTTCATGTTGCTTTTCAGATTGTTGGGTGAATTCTTGCATTGGCGCCTGCCCATCTCTTCCTCCGAATGCTCCCCTATGGATCTTCTTTATCAGGATCGGGTCTTCTTACCTACTGATGTACCTTCCCAGTGATGGCTCTCCCCAGTGATAGCTCTCCTGGTGCCGAGATCAGATCTCCGTGCCCAATGATGGCTCTCCCCAATGTTGGCTCTCCTGGCGCCGAGATCAGGTCTCCTTGCCCAGTGCTGGCTCTCCTGTCGCTGAGATCAGGTCTCCGTGCTGGTTGGGTAGCTCGTAAACAAAGCACCTACCTTGCTTGGTGCAGGCAGGCTATTGAAACAAAGGAACTCCCGCCCACCTGGGTGCCCTGAGGATTTGGACCCAGAGCCCAGACAGGCTGTGCTGGGTGATGTTATGTGCCCAAAGAGGGCAGAGGGGCCGAAGCAGGGAGGGTTCTGGATGCAAGCTGTGTGGGATAGGAAGAAAGAGGCAGTATGCAGGGAGTAGAAGCCCTGCAGAGACTACCTATAATTATTAAATGATTAATATTTAGAAAATATTGGCAACAATGTGAGTTAAATTTTGAATAACCATGACAGGTTTAATTGATCATTCCCTTGGCTAAGTCTAGTTTGTAATCCAAACCATACATTTACAAGAAAATTACCTAAGAAGTTAAGTAGAAATCTATTACATCAAAGGGATCAATGTGAGACAAAATTGATTGTTCACCACATTAGTACTAGAGTTTAATCAAATGAGTTGATGAGCCTAATGTAATCATGTACCAATTTACTGTCTTGTGGCATATTTTTATCCAGCAATGGACATTGTTTTCAAACAATGTCTCTAAAAAATACCAGGAGGTTATGTTCATATAGAATTCCAAACATATAAGCATTTCAAATTTTTTAACAATTCTAATGAAATGCTTGATAATTTCAGTAAGCAATAGTAACTAAAATAAAACTGATTTCTTGCATGGATTTCCACAGTTGATTAGTGACTTTCAATATTCTCCACTTTTATTTGAAAACCATGATGCAGACTCATCTTTAAAAGATATAACATAATTTAAAATGCATTAGATATCTAACTCAATACATATATTCACATTATTTTTTCAAATGGTTGAATATTACAAAAATTAAATTAAAACTTATCAAACACTTGAAGACATCCATAGGAATAGAAAATAAAATATGAACTAAAAATCCCAGTTATAAATAGCAAAACTCTCAAATGTAGGCAAGGTTCTCTGTCTCACTATCCCATTCCTAAATAACCACACATTTATAATTATCAATTATAAATGCATCACCAGTAGTTTATGCTTGTCAATAACTAGTTCTTTTAATTTAACCCATATTTCTTATCTATGCTCTAACACTCAGTGGAACCCTTTTTCAGCATGGCATGTTCAGCCGCTGCTTCCTCTGCTGGCAACTCTGCCCTTCTTCCCCGTATTATTTCAGTCTGGCCTTCATGCCTAACCTCTTTCTGCCTAGCTATTGACCAATGACAGTAAAACATCTTCACAGTGTACAAAAGGATTATTCCACAGCACTCAAATATAGCAATTTGTTTCCTGAAAGTAATTTTGAAAATTGTGATAAAACTAGACTGCAAGGTAAGGAAAAAGTGCTTCTCATTAAAACAATAAGACAGCTGTGTAGGACAGAAGTTGGCAAGGGACTGAGGTAATAGAGTCAGTGTGCGAAGGAAATCCTTGAGCGTACAGTTGTAGTAAAGGAAGAATGAAAGTTGTATAATATCTCAACATTGATGGAGAGGGAAAATAATGAAATTTAAGGCCATCAGAATCATCAAATAAAAATGAAACAACAGGGCCTAGAGAGATTATTCCAGGGTTAGGATTGTCTGATGCTCAGCATCAACCAGAGTGTGTATCCAGCACTCACATTACAATGCACATTTACAACACATGAACACACAAGTGTAAAGTCAGAAAATAACAGATTTATTTAATTATACATGATAACTTAAAGGGAATAAAGAGAAAATTAGAATGATCTTTAAAGAGAATCATACTTAAGTTTGTATATTCTATTTTTTGATTATGGATTTGGATAACAAGGTTAGAAAGGACACTGTCTTTAAAAAGTATATTGGTGGAGTTGGTTCTTGAATTTGTTACCATCTGACAATATTGCCAAGCAGAAGAGAGCAGCGTGGCTGCTGATCAGGTATCAAAAAGGTAATACTCAACCTCAAAAGAAAAATAAAAACTACATTAAAACATATAAAACAAGTCTAAAAGCAAACTGAACAGCTAGAACGTGTCCTGAGAATTCCCCCTGAGTGTGCTTCAATGCTGCAGGGCACAATAATGCCACTGAAGAGAATGCAGAAAACTCAGGTACCATATCAAGAACGTTATGAGTTTGAGGAGTTGTGGATTTTAGGAGTTCTTGACTTTAAGAGGGCAAATAAATGATTTAGAACCAGAGAGGGACTTAGTCAAACTTACTGTAAAAGATTAATCGATAAATATATGAAGGAAGAATGAGTTATGGAAATATTAAATTCAGGGACATTATAAAAAGATAATTGAAACATTACAGGTAAGAAATTATAAAAGCCTTTACAGCGACAGTGGTAATGAACTATGTAAGGAGGAGATAAATATTTAAGATAC
Organism: Neodon shergylaensis; assembly: GCA_025134845.1. Taxonomy (NCBI): domain Eukaryota; kingdom Metazoa; phylum Chordata; class Mammalia; order Rodentia; family Cricetidae; genus Neodon; species Neodon shergylaensis. The sequence continues at coordinate 250,818 of JABTXL010008511.1, forward strand.
TGATTTAACTGGACTTAATGATTTTAATTCTTTTATAGTTATAGGTTTCAGGTATGCCCAATATATCTTACCCTTAGCCAATCCTAGCTGTTGTGTGCAGTTACTTTAATGTTTTATATAATTCTCATTTCTTTGTTGAACACACAGGAAAGATAATTTGAGAAATACTGATAACTCATACAAATTTCTGACAACTTTTGGTTCTCAAAACTTTGCTTTCCATTGAGAAAAATCTTTTTTTTTATAAAGAGAACATTTCTATAGTGTCAAGAACTCTGTTATGAGAAGAAACATTAATCTGGTCCCTTCTGTCTCAAAGACGTTTTAAGAACTCATGATATTCCATAATGCCATGAATGGCTACTGACAAATAGTGTCCTGATTTTAACATTAAAGGAACAATAATGGCAAAAGGGTCCTTTCAGATATGGAGCTTAAACAGTGATGGACACAAATATGATGGAAACAATCGCCACTATATTTGACAACTAGAGCATTACGCCATATGGCAGTTTAGTAGAAAGCCGTTAGGTTCAGATTGGTGAGTGAAAAACCGAACAGCAGTGATGAGAAACAGAAAGAAGAAAATAAAATGTGAAATCTCCCTGAAGTGCCTAAGATGATAACAAAACCCAACAGGCCTGTAAGAAAGAATGACAGCAACCCATTGCATAGGCCTAAGGAGGAGACAGAGCAAAGATGAGGAAGATCGTGTCTGCCTAAGAGCAATCTACATTTATACGTGGATGATAGTAGAACCATGACAGTATTAAACACAGGTAAATAGAAAATCATAATACTTTAAAGGCTCCGTTCACCATGTGGTGGTTTGGATGAGAATGGCCATCACAATGGCTGTCAAGGGCTCATATGTTCGAGAAGTACTCCCTAGCTAGTAGAACTGTTTGGGAAAGGTTCAGAAATGTCACTTTGTTGTAGTAATTGTGACACTGGAGGTGGACTTTAAGGTTCAAAAGCCTATGCCAGACCCAATCTTCCTCTGTCTCTGCCTTCTGACCAGTGTGTAACTCTTGCCTACTGTTTCTGCACTGTGCCTGCTTTTTTAATTGTTGCTACATTTAATGTCATGATAATCACGGACTAATATTCTGAACCTGTAAGCAAACTCCCCTTTAAATGCTTCTATGATTTGCCTTGGTCATGAAACTGTGTCTTGGATTTGAACTGTGACTAACACACAGAAACACTACATTACATTACAAGTGTTTAACTTTTCCAGCACTATCTTATTTTATATAAACCTAGCATACACTGCCAAAAGGCATAGGTCTCCAGCACCATCTTGTTTTGCTTTTATAGCCAGCAAATCCAATGAAAAGGCTGCAGAGGCATGAACCTATTGCGAAATGACGTCATCTCCATTTGTCCTGTTTCAGTCTGCTATGCTTCATCAGCTTAGTTAAAGAGCAGGGACAGGCAACTCTCTCTCCAGAGCTCTTTAGCAATAGTCCTGCAGGTTCTGTATAACCTGAATTTCCCTTCACAGCGCAGTGCCCCTGACTCCTGGAGCAAGACAGGCCAACTGTCTTGAGATCTCCTGTACACTTTCTCTACACTTGGTCAAGGAGTGAGACACTGAGAGGGCACCATGAAAAGTTCTGCTAGAGAGATACACTGGTTCCTAGTCTTTGCATCTGAAGTAGGTGGATTCTCATACATTGTATGTCAGCTGATATTTCCCATATATTTAAACAATGGCTAGTAATCAAGGTGTGTGTGTGTGTGTGTGTGTATGCTTTAACAAAAATATGCAATTGAGAATGCTTGACTTCAAAATTTAAGTCAAAATATATGTTACTTTAGAGAAGAGGTTATGCGTTTGTTTCCTCAGAAAATGAGAACTTGTGAATTCATCCTGGGTTGAGAAAAATCAGGAAGATGCCCTGTAAAATCTCTAATGGAAGAAGATGGACTAGATGACTCAGCATTTCAGAGGGCCTTTGATGCCGTTTCCTCTGAGTTCCACATCCATAACGGCTTTAAGGCTGCTGGCTGATATGATCCAACCTCACAGAATTCTCCATTCAGGACTTGATCGTAATTCATAATCTTAAATTTTCTCAGGGTCCCCCTATGATTACCAGTGCCTCCAGTCAGAGGAAGTAGTTTAGAAAGCTCTGTCCACATTCCCAAAAGATGGATCATGGATATTTATTATCACTTAAGGTGGTGGGTATAAGTTGTTATAGGTAATGGTAAAGAAAAAAGCTGAACACAGGAGATTAGATTCAGGGATCTCATTGTAAAAAGAAAGGGGAGGATATAGAAATGTGGTACTGCAAGTTAGAAGAAAAAATAAATTAAGTACAACCTTCTGGAGTCACCAAAGTAGCATAGATAATGGAGTATTTTCTCTGTATTTGCCAAATGCTAATGGACTGGACATTGTTAATGTAATTATCACCTGTATCAGTTTTATATAGTATTTGTGCTTATTGTATATAGTTTTTCTTACATTAGTTGTAAACTTCTTTTTTATTTTAGACAAAAAAGAGAAAATGTGGTGATATTTTGCTTGTACTATAATAAATAAAGCTTTCCAGAAGATCAGAGTATAGTGAAGTTATAGTAGTTAGCCATAAAGACCAGGTAGTGGTGGCACACACCTTTAATCCCAGCACTTTGGAGACAGAAGCAGAGGGGTCTCTGTAAATTCAAGGCCACACTGGGCTACACTATATTGAATCAGTCTAAAAGAAAAACAGAGCCTTTAATCCCAGAACTGTGAGGTGGAAACAGGAGGTGATCTGGCTGGGCAGAGAGAGGAATGTAAAGTGAAAGGAAACAGGAGATCAAGATATATTCTGAAGTTTCACAGAGGTGGCATACAATCCAAGGACTCACAGAGACTAGATACCCCATTCAGTCTGAAGATTTCATAGAGGTAAGAACTAGTGACTGACTGCTCTGCTTCTCTGACCTTTTAACATTAACCCCTATATCTGACTCTGGATTTTTATTATCAAAATCAATTAGAAATCATCCATGCACACACATACGAGAGAGAGAGAGAGAGAGAGAGAGAGAGAGAGAGAGAGAGAGAGAGATTATAGATATAGGATAGATATATTTTTTCCCCTTGAGACAGAGTTTCTTTCCATTCGTGGCTGCTCTTGAACTCACTGTGTGCTTAAAATCAATCTTGCCCTTATGATTTTCTTGCTTGACCTCTGGAATATGGGATCACAAACATTTTAAATTATTCTGAGTTACTGTTTAATATTTGAGTTCTTTATACATTATGAATACCAATTTCTTGTCTAATTTTATAGTCTTTAAAGCCTTTAGGGTTTCCTCTACAAGGCTTTAGTCATTATAAGAGTTAACTTCATATTATGTCAGTTTTGAATTATACTGCCTACTGTCCCAGATGTATGTATCTTTCATTATATATATTTTTCTTTTGTTTGACTGAATGGATTTTCTACATTGAGGATATAGAACAAAAAGCAAAATGCAGTATCATTAACACAGAAACAATCAGAAATAAAACAATAACTCAAAACCAAATGTCTTCTATCCTATCAAATAAAATAAATGATTTATATACATATGTTAAACTTAAAAGTTAACAATAATTGTAAACGTGATGTCTATTAAGGAATATTAAATAATAAGGTAAAAGAAAGGAGCAAAATAGAAGAAAACAATAGGCTGATGCTTTACATGAGAAGCAAAATAAAAACAAAAATGCTTAAAGTTTTCTTTGCTGAGTAGATTGAAATGCCACTGTCCTAGGTATCTGTTTTTAGAGGTGAAGGAATTGCCATGGTGGGAAGGGAAGAGAATTATTCTTCTATGAGCCAGCTGAATGAATCAAACAAGACCTAAGAGAACGGAGGCCAGTCCTTAATTTTCTTTGTCAAACAATATTCTTTGCTGACTGTGTTTTCATGTGGAGCTCTGTGTGGTTCTGAAATGCATAAATGACCAATAAATTCTCCACACCCAACTTTACTGAGGGACAGTCAGGTAGGTACTGGGTGGCATCTGACTTTCTCTGACAGTCCATCTGAATAAGACATGGCAGAGCATGACAGAAACATCAGAAAGCAACAGTGGTAGCAGTGAAATAGCTCACATGCTCAATTGTGAAAGCAGGAGAGCTTGCAGTTATTTTTTGATTTTTGCAGTAGTGGCACAGATAAGCCTGGATGTTGAAGAGAAGAGAGAGAAGAGAGAGAGCCATATGCACTTGACTAATGACAGAGGTGAAACCACGAGAATAATGTAGCCCCACAAGTGACTGAGAATGGGACATGGAATCCACAGTGCCTTGAAATGTGGCAGAGGCAGTGTTGCAAGAACTGCAGGCAGGCTTGACAAACAGCGAGGAGCATTGACAGCTACAACCAGAAGACAGTGGCCAGCAGCAACACCACAATCATCAAGAGCAAAAGGCATGGTGGTAGCTGAGTACCAGTGGCAAAAGTCTTTAGAGTGTCTAGAGAAAGCTTAAATACCAGCCTCCTACACCAGCTACCATCAAAAGCTAAACAGCTCAGTGTAAACACCTGGAATCTTCAATATCAGCTCCTGCAAGGGAATAAAAAATTTGTACTTTCTAGGCCTCTCTACAAGACTATAACATAAAAAGATGCTTCCTGCTATTGCTCCTGCTGACTTCCGTTTGATGTTACCATTTCTTGTTTTCAATACCACAAGATATGAAGGCAGCCAAGACCATAACTTGAAAAACTTCTTGTGGCCTATCCATAATTTCTATGTGGGTGAAACATAAGGAAGCTAATTGATAACAAGACCAAATGTATTTCTTGGAAATCCATTCTACTCTCTGTAATGCAGACTGCCCACCACTTACATCTTACATTTGTGTCCATGATTGTATGTATGCATGTATGTATGTATGTATGAGTGTGTATATATATGTATATATATAATCTTAGATAAGATCAGTTTTCTAGGATAAAGCTGGTTATGGGTGGATGAGGAACAGATGGCTGAATTGGTAAAAGGATGAATGTTCTAGCTTGGAGACAGGCAGCTACAAGAGGCTTCTGCTCCCACAGCACTACAGGAGATGGTAGGAACTCTCCATTAGTTCTTTTATTTTAATATAACTATTTAGAATTTCGTATGAGCATTGTATTTATAAAACTTCACTCTCTTTCTTAACAAAACCAACTTCTCCTGTGCCCCCATACCCTTTCAAACTCATGACTGCTTCTTCTTTAATTATTATTTTAGCACGTACACAAATGGATATAAAAATTTAGTGTGATGAGTCCATTTCATGTTCCTCGTGTATATGTGCATGTGTGTATGTGTGTGTGCATACTTGTGTGTGTAAATACAATGATTGCTGTTGAAAAGCATAAGCTTCTATGATGATAGGTGAGAGCTGTACTTATTTGTGTGTATAAGGATAATGACATACAATTCAGTAAAAATTATATTTGTTGTGGAAAGTGGCAGTAGTGGCTTCTTCTCTAGGGCCCACGACCTCACAGCCACAAGTTGTTTGTATTACCCTAAGTACTTGGCATAGAAGCCTTCTTTCTAATTGTTGTTCAGGGGCTTCAAAACAGTATAAACTGTTTTCGTTGCACATTTGTCACCAGAAGTTTGAAAATATGTCCGATTGCTAAAGAAATCACAAATTTCAAATACAGGACTTGGCAGCATTGAACTGGGGTTGATCAAGGAGCCTCATCCCTGTGGACTAGCTCTCATAGTTTCATTTTCTTTTTTTGTTGTTTTTTTGAAACTAGGTTTCTCTGTAGAACTAGCTCTTATAGACCAGGCTGCCCTCAAACTCACAGAGATCAGCCTACCTCTACCTCTGGAGTGCTGGGAATAAAGGCATGTGCCACTACCACCCGGCTCCTGCTCAGATTTCATGTAGAATTATTGATTGCATTTCTCCTCTAGCAGCTTGCATATCCTACCCATAAAGCCTACAAGTCACACCAAAATCCATTAAAGCATGATCAGCCTGCAATAGTGGTGCTTACGTATTGGTCATAACCAACAGTTTTGTAATTGAACTTAAGTTATTCAGTAAGATTGAATTTTTATATACCTCATATTAGATAATTAACCAATTACCTACATATGAGCCCCTCTTAACAGAACTTTCATTATAGTGTTCATTATTAACTTGCAAAGTCCAGAACATTACTTCTGTAAAACCAATTTGCTGAATTGAGTCAAGTAATTGTAGGCAGAGACTGTTCATTTGTTTCTCAGCCACCAAAACCCTAAATAATCACATAGAAACTGTATTAAAACACTACTTGGCCTATTAGCTTATGCATATTTCTAGCTAGCTTGTATACCTTAAATTAATCCATCTCTTTTAATCTGTGCAAAACCATAAGGTCATAGCCTACTGGCAAGGTTCTAGCAGACTCCTGTGAGTGTCTACCCTCTTTCTACATCTCTGTTTGGATTTTCTGCCTGGCTTTACTCTAATAAGCCATTGGCCAAAAGCAGCTTATTTATTAACCAATTGCAATAAAACATAATCACAGCATGTAGAGGGTAATCCAGTCTTAAGGATATATAATTCTTTGTCTACATATCCATACACTCTCTTCCTTTGCCTGTACTCTTAGTGAGGAGAATCTTGTTTATCTCCCTCCACAGCACTCTCAGATAGTAGATAATAGGGCAAACTGTCCATGCCCAATATTTTTTGGTTTTACCTATTTTCTGACTGCTGTTTCACTTCAGGGCCTTTCCATTATATCCACTATATATTGCCCCTCTCTGTAGCCATACACCTATTGCTTTGCTTCTGTCCTTTAGATGGAGTAAAGTGCCAGTTGTCTCTAATGGGGACCTTATATACACTTGGAATGTAAGAGAGTTTTAATTTTTTTTTATTTTTCAACAATAATGTCTTATAATAGATTTCATAGTGTGTGTGTGTGTGTGTATAACCACAAAGAAACAAATCAGGCAAATGGATGAAACTGGGAAAAAAAATCACCCTAAGCAAGGTATCTCAGACCCAGAAAGACAGATATGGTATGTACTCACTTATAAGTAGATATTAATTTTTAAGTAAATGAGAATCATACTGCAACCCACAGACCAAGAAAGGTTAATAACAAGGAGGGCTCTAGGAGGCACATACAAATCTCCCTAGGAAGAGAAAATAAATATTTTGGGGGGTGGATAGTGAGCAGCCGGGTAAGGAAACAGAAGGGGTCAGGTGGTTCTGGTGATAGGGTGAAGGGAAAGAGAATCAGGAGAGACTACTGGAACTGGAAGACATTTAAGGGGTGATGTGAAAACCTAGTACAGTGGAAACTTCCTGAAACCTATGAGGGTAACCCTAGAGAGAACTCATAGTATTGGAGAAAACGGATACTGAACTGGCCATCTTTTGTAACCAGACAAGATTTCCAGTGGTAGTACTGAGATATCGACCCAACCACCAAACCTTCAACCTACAACCTATTCTGTCTCCAAGACGAGCTGAATAAATGGTGACTCTGAGATTGTGGAAGTGGCCAATAACTGATCTAACTTAAAGCCCAGACCAGAGCAAGTCCATGGATGACATTGCCTGGATGTCCAGGAACTGGAAACTGGATAGCCCGAGTCCTAGAGTAGAACAAAACAAGATTGGAGGGGAAAGGACAATGAAATAATTTCTAGTTATATTTTGCTATATTCATAGATTGGTGACTTGACCAATCACCATCAGAGAGGCTTCCTCTGTGACAGCTGATGGAGGAGATGCAGAGAACCACAAACAAATATTCGGCAAAGCCCAGAGAACCCTGCAGAAATGGAGGAGGAGGAGGAGGAGGAATTAAAGTGACAGAGAGATGTAGGACACCAGGAGAACATGGCTCATGGAATCAACTAGGCAGGGCTCATAGGGGTTCACGGGGACTGAAGAAGCAATTGAGGAACATGTGTGGGTCAGAAGTCCTCTACAAAACATTATGGTTGGTAACTTGGTGGTCTTGTGGAATTCCTGATAGGGGATATATGTGTTCTAGACACTTGTCTATTCTTGGGAGACATTTCCTCCTACTGGGTTGCTTCATCCAGCCTCGTTATGAGAGTTTGTGTATCCCTGGGAGGTCTACTCTTTTCTGAAGGAAAATAGTGGAGCAGTAGTTCTGCAGGAGAACAGCAGTGATAGGGACATAACTGGGGGAGTGGTGGGAACGGGGCTGTGGTCAGGGTGTATTTTATGAGAGAAGAATCCAATTCTATCTCTAGACTAAGGAAGAAGTCACAGTACAATCCCCATTGTTTTTTTATTCTTAGCTGCAGTTATATGAATGCTCTCATCACCCTGTAAGGATAGAGTTTAACCCATCTTTGCTGATGTGTTACATGGCATGAGGAGAAAAACCTTGAAGTTGACAGATTGGATCTCTGAACTATTCTTGAGTATGAAGATATTACACTTTAATTTGAGAAATAAGGGTAGCTGATGGACTCCTGGTGTTTAGATGTATGTCACATTCTTATTCGCATCCTGCGGCTCTGTCTGACTCGTAGATTCAAATACTAAATATGGTGATGCACATTTTATTTTTTTTAAATACTTACTCTGTAGTATTTATTGTCCAACCAAAACTAGATGAGGTGACATTCAGATGGGCTGTCATTTTAGTTTGTGGGAACTCTTACCAAGATTTCTCCAGGAAATTTTCTGAAAGAAACAATGAATTACTATAGACTTTGAGTGGTTAGCTTAATAATAGTGATGAAAATTCATTTTTTTCTTCTGTGAAGAATCAGAAGCAAGAAGAAATAATTAGCAAAGATTGCATGCTTATATTTAATGGAAATAGTAATAATAAATAATTATTAAAGTCTAAACATAATCTGTAATGCTTTCTTACTAAAATAAAAAGTTGATGATGTGGTAGCTATTAAATGTATCAAGACTGAAACAAATTAGAGAAATGAATGAAGAGATAACAAAACCATGAATAAACCTAGTAGCCTATGATGTCATCACCACCATCACTAACATTTCTACTTTTCATTGGATCCTTTATATGGCATCTAAGCTTTTTAGCCAATTTTTAAAATCCTTCAATAAAAATCTCTCCTTTGATTTGACATGACATTCTATTTACCACATTCATAACATTAGAGATTCCCAGTCTCTCTCCTACGTCTTTCTTTATTTCTATCCATACTCAGATAGCACTGTGGTTTTTGTTCAACAGATACACAATTTTTTCAGTGGAGATTTTTCAGTATGAACAACAGAACTTTGCTTAAACAGAGGAGCCATATTCTGAACAGTGTTCTTTGGGACAGGATAGATATTGTTTTTGTACTCTAAAGGAATGCAATATTGTGTGCTAATATTATTTAGCATTTTTGAATGTACACATTATCCTCAGTAATTTTACTTCTATTAGTTCCAAGTTCCTTTATAAGGCAGCCATGCATGAAATCTCCAAAAGCTACTAGAAATCAGTGCTTCTCATTTCTCCATATGCACCAAATGAATATTAAGAAGTACCATTGTTATCAGGTTATTTGGGCTCTGTTTCTCTCTGTCATTATCTGTTTGTTTTCTCTGGGTGTTCATGTCATCACCCAATTCAGTGTCATTTGTGATTTGAATTAATGTGCGGCAGATTTCTATGTCTACATCTTAAATAAAAGTGTTAACATTCTTCTGGGATACTTGCTATCAAATGCAATTTAATACCAATAGAATACTGCACAATGCTGTTCAGAAATACATTGAAAGAATATTTTTACTGAACGAACGTGCTATAGCATATTGATCACCAGAAGAAGATTTAGAACTTCCTTTAAAAACAATCTCTTAAAGTCTCAAGTTAATCTACTACAGTCAAGAAAGATAACAGTACAGTGGATCGAATTATTTTTTTTAAAGAACTTAAATTGAAAAAGAAATGGCTAAGATAGATAATCTTCTATTTTATCACCATGAGACATTGGAGACAATGAAGAATAAAGCAAATGTGAAATTCCCTTAGCATATTAACCTAAGAAGCACCACAGGGCACAGAGTTCTATTCTAGGTTTATACAATCAAAGAAAGTGTTATTCCTACCAAAGCAATAGATTGGAAACTATCTGATTTTATTACTCTACACCTGGGTAGAGAGACTGTGGGTTTTGATAAGCATTCCCTATATGCACTGCCACATCCAGAGACTCTTATGCTATCTCAAAGATGCTCTACGGAATATGAACACAGAAGCAGTCACACCCACCTATGTGGCTGGGTATCTAAGGTCCAGCATTGATGCTTTAAACTGTAGCATACAGGAGATTCTTCCAGAAAATTCTCATTGCATTTCTGGGTTTTATGGGTATTGCTACGATATGCTTTTCAGTACTTTGTTCTCATTTTGGAAGCAATGAAAGGGTGGTAGATGGAGAATGAAAGGTTAAGGCAGCATGGACTTGAGTCATCACCTTCTGAAACACAGTTACCAGCTCCTATGATCAATTATAGTTCAGTGAACTTTAAGTCCAGAAACACTCTGAACTTACTAGGGCATTATCTAAGAAATTTTACAAAGCAAAAATTGTTCAACTTTTTTATTTCCACATACATATGCACATACAAACACACACACACACACACACAGTACACACTTCCAGGTGATTATTAAGTTTATATATATAATGCTGTTCTCTTTATTTGTTTGTTTATCTATTTATTTCTGAAAATATTGGCTATATCTTGTCGCCAACTAAAGATTCCATTGCAGAGAATAGGTTACATACAATTGAGTCATTAGCCAAAAGAGTCCCTTAGGAATATCCAAACAACCCAGACTTCTGTCAAGATTATAAGCTGCTTTCCACAAACTGACAGCCAGGAGTCATTGCAAAAAAAAAAACCCACCTACATAATTTATTGGACATCAAAAATTCCAACTGGCACCTACCTAGAGACTTTTCTTGCTATCTTCTCGCGTCTTTGGTACAAGAAGGGACTCCGCACACTACCAAAAGAGAAACATAAATATCAAGCCAATCATAAACTCTAGGACCTATGGAGAAACAAAAAAACTAAAACAGAAATAAGATAAAACATCAATAAAATGACTTCTAATAGCATTCTGCTATACTTGTAGATCAGTACCTTGCTCGGCCACCATCAGAGAAGATTCCTCCTGCAGCAGATGAGAACAAATGCTAAGACAAAATGCTAACATTATTCTGACAATGAGAGACCTTGGAACATTCAATGCTAAATGGAATGTCTCTGGTTTACCTCACTCAGAATAATGTTTTCTATTTCCGTCCATTTGCATGGAAAATTCAAGAAGTCATTGTTTTTTACTGCTGAGTAGTACTCTAATATGTATACATTCCATACTTTCTTCATCCATTCTTCCGTTGATGGGCATCTAGGTTGTTTCCAGGTTCTGGCTATTACAAACAATGCTGCTATGAACATAGTTGAGCATATACTTTTGTTGTATGATAGGGCATCTCTTGGGTATATCCCCAAGAGTGGTATTGCTGGGTCCAGGGGTAGGTTGATCACGAATTTCCTGAGAAACTGCCACACTGCTTTCCAAAGTGGTTGCACAAGTTTGCATTCCCACCAGCAATGGATGAGGGTACCCCTTACTCCACAACCTCTCCAGCAAAGGCTATCATTGGTGTTTTTTATTTTAGCCTTTCTGACAGGTATAAGATGGTATCTTAAAGTTGTCTTGATTTGCATTTCCCTGATCACTAAGGCGGTTGAGCATGACCTTAAGTGTCTTTTGGCCATTTGAACTTCTTCTGTTGAGAATTCTCTGTTCAGTTCAGTGCCCCGTTTTTTAATTGGGTTGATTAACATTTTACAGTCTAGTTTCTTGAGTTCTTTATATATTTAGGAGATCAGACCTTTGTCAGTTGCGGGGTTGGTGAAGATCTTCTCCCAGTCAGTGGGTTGCCTTTTTGTCTTAGTGACAGTGTCCTTTGCTTTGCAGAAGCTTCTCAGTCTCAGAAGGTCCCGTTTATTCAATGTTGCCCTTAATGTCTGTGCTGCTGGGGTTATACGTAGGAAGTGGTCTCCTGTGCCCATGTGTTGTAGAGTACTTCCCATTTTCTCTTCTATCAGGTTCAGTGTGTTCAGACTGATATTGAGGTCTTTAATCCATTTGGACTTGAGTTTTGTGCATGGTGATAGATATGGATCTATTTTCATTCTTCTACAGATTGACATCCAGTTATGCCATCACAATTTGTTGAAGATGTACTCACTCATAATTGGATTCTAGCCATAAATAAAGGACATTGAGTCTATAATTCGTGAGCCTAGAGAAGCTAAATAAGAAGGTGAACCCAAAGAAAAACATATAGTCATCCTCCTGGATATTAACCTTCATCAGGCGATGAAAGGAGACAGAGACAGAGTCCCACATTGGAGCACCAAACTGAAATCCCAAGGTCCAAATTAGGAGCAGAAGGAGAGAGAGAACGAGCAAGGAACTCAGGACCGCGAGGGGTGCACCCACACACTGAGACAGTGGGGATGTTCTATCGGGAACTCACCAAGGCCAGCTGGACTGGGTCTGAAAAAGCATGGGCTAAAACCGGACTTGCTGAAAATAGCAGACAATGAGGACTGCTGAGAAGTCAAGAACAATGGCACTGGGTTTTGATCCTACTGCACGTACTGGCTTTGTGGGAGCCTAGGCTGTTTGGATGCTCACCTTACTAGACCTGGAAGGAGGTGGGAGGTCCTTGGACTTCCCACAAGGCAGGGAACCCTGACTGCTCTTCTGGCTGATGCGGGAGGGGGAGTTGATTGGGGGAGCGGGAGGGAAATGAGAGGTGGTGGCGGGGAGGAGGCAGAAATCTTTAATAAATAAATAAAAATAAATAAATGGAATGTCTCCATCAAATCCCTCTCCTAAAGGTTCAGGGAATCCCTTGTGCAGAAAGGCTGTAAGAGTTAGAGGCATGAGGGACACCAAGACACCATACATCAATGTGATCAAAGATCATGTGAACTCACAGAGCCTGGGGCAGCATGCACATAGGTTTGCACCAGGTTCTCTGTGTGTATGGTATGACTTCCAAGTTAGTGTTTTCATGATATTCTTGAGTATGCAAGGACAAGCGAGTCTCTGATTATTGGGCTTCCTCTCGGTTTTGTTTTCCTCTTTTTTCTTGTTTTGTCCAATTTTGATGTGCTAGTTTTGTTTTATCTTATATACTTTATTTCATTATTATCTTTTAGAATTCTGTTTTTTTTTTTCATGATAGACAAAGGGAAGTGGATTTTTAATGAACAACTTTTTTTGTAACTCTTAAGTTTATATAATGAAGATATACATTTTGTTTGTGATCATGCATACACTATCACAAAAGTATTGTAAATCAGAAGAACGTATTATGAGAAAACTGGGTATGAATCTCTATTCTAGCGCCCACTGGTATATTTTTAATTTGGATTTTGTTTGTTTGTTTTCAATACATCCCATCCACAGTTTGCCGCCCCTCCATTCCTCCCAGTTCCCATCCTCCCAGATCCACTAAACATTAAAGGCCAGGCTCACAACTAGAATATAAGAAAGTGGACCTTAAGGGTAGTAGAAAGGAACTGGAGGAGTAGACAGAGCAGAGACCATAATCAGGATATATTATGTGAGAAAAATGCTATATTCAATAAAAGGGAAAAACAGAAAAAATGAGAGAAAAATGTACAAAGAAGTAGAAGCAGAATTAAAAACAAATAAGAAAGAAAAGAAAGAATATATGCCTCCTGCTTTTCTCTCAGTCCCAGTTCTCTTTTCTTTAGTTTAAAAGTTAAGCCTACTGACTCTAGTTCATTCTGTATGTATGCATGTATGTATGTATCTATGTATGTATGTTTCATTTTTGTTCTAACTATAGATTTTTGTATAAGATATTTCCAAAACTTTATTTCACATTCACCTGTATTGAAATGAAGTAAACTGTGCATACAGTACAAAGTAAAAACTCAAATTGTTTCTAAAGCCAAAGGAGCATGTTAATCTAAGAACATATGAACATATGGGATTGGTAAAACCAGTTAGGTAAAGCCATCAGGAAATAAAGGTGACAGTCTTCATATTTGGAAAGGGCAATGAGCACAATTTGGGAGATGGTCAAGTGTTAAAGTACTTACAAGGCAGGTCAGCCTTAAACAAAAGTAATACTTAAGGAAGCACGATTTTAAGCATAATTTAACTCAACTCCAAGAAATATTTTTATCTGAAGAGATTATTGTAGAACAAATCAGTGGCCTACTACTTCTTGAAAATATCTTCTCCAATAAACTTAACTAAATGAAAACAATATGAAGATAACATTTCAACTATTAAGAAAAAAATTGTTCCATTAAAGTGATGAATGTGTTTTCAAGAATTCAGGAAATTTCTGTGCACCACAGATGGAGAAACAATATAAATAAAGGAATTTTCATAATTGAGTGCCAAGTGCAGGATGGGGCCTATTAAAGAGCTCACCTGCCAGGAGCCAATGGACAGTCTCTGAGGATTCTGGGGGGTATAATGGACATGTGACAGGAAGTACAAAGCATGATGGGAAGTCTGATTCTTGCACATGACATAATTTCTGTGCTCTTCCAACTTAAGAGAATAAGCTGTTGTTTTGTTTTATTATATTTTCCAAACTTATGAGTAGCAGATATTTTTAAAAGTACTTGCATTATTATAAATAGTATTTTAGAAAAAAATTTCATCAGTTCATTATTGTAAATAGTATTTAAGAAATTTTTTCATCAGTGATCAATATGTCCTAACATTACTCATGTGAAAAGGCTTCCCTGTTTATTAATTCCTGAACTCCTGCTCAAAGAAAAGGATAATATCTCTGTCTGCTGGTGTACAATTCTGTTCTAGAATCCAGGTTCATGAAGAGAATGTTACATAATTCTCCTTCCATTTAACTTTGTTGAGCACATGGTGATATGCTTATCACTGTTTAGGAAATCTTTCCAACAAAGGGTCATGTTATTTTGATTTGTCTCATTCATTTTCAATTTATATATGTTATCACAAAAGCTTCTTGGTTTATGAATTTTAAGGACGGACACATGTATGATATCCATGGCAATGAAACTATTTTTTTTAATTTTGACTTACTGGACTTTATATAAAAAGTAAACATTTTGCATGAAAATATATCATACACACTAAATATTTTATTCTTGCATCTAAAGTTATATTGGCATAATTACATGTCTATATGCAGATATATTAAATAATAATACCCAAGTTTTCTATTTTCATTTAGTTTTATAATACAGTATAATTTACATTCCTCAAATTCATAAAACTTAATTTATATGCTACATATGTTACACGTAATCCTGGTTAGTTCAGTCATCAATTTCTTCATTTATTCAAAAAGTAAAAAGTCTTAATATATTAATCAGAGTGTATCTGAAATACTACTGCCAATAGTTATAGACTATAAGCTATCAAGGCAAGAAGAGCCTAATAAGCAAGGTTTAGGAGCAGAAAAGCCTACAGTGCAGTTTCACTAAGGAATCTCTTTTATTAAAGCAGCGGACCCAAATGATAGCATGTAAGTCTGGGTGAACTCAGAAAACATCATATGACAAAGAAAAAAAGTGAGTTTTCAATTCTGTATCCGTAAACTTTTAGCATATAAATTTGTTCCAAATAATGACTATATTAACTCATGTAAATCTTGATGAAAGGTAGCTCTATAGGAAGATTGATCTAAGTGATTGTAAACTAAAAGTTTTCAAAACTGAATAATTCAAAGAGGAATGTGTCTGTACAGTGGTCTTCAGAATGAACACTGGCCTATTGAACATGAAGTAGGTGGTTCAAAAACTCTAGTGTTTGAATGAAGATATACAGACAAAGTGGTCTGTTTATGGGGCTCCTAGCAGTCGGATCAGGATGTGTCCCTAGTGCTTAGCTGACTTTTGGGAACCCAATCTCCATTCTGGGTTGTCTCACCCAGGCTTGATGCAAGGGGAGGAGCTTGGCCTTGCCTCAACTTGATGTGTCATGATTTGTTGACTCCCATGGGAAACCTGCCCTTTCTGAATGAAGATGGAGGTGGAGTGTAGGTGGGGGGGGGATAGGAAAAAAGAGGGAGGAGAAATTGTGTTCAGTAAGTAAAATATATCAAAAAATTATCAAAAAATATTTTTACCTGCTCCATGGTCCCCAGGTGACTCAGGAAAGGGAAGAAATGTGTGTGCCAGAGAAGTCATCAACAATAGGCCAGTCATTTTTTTTTCATTTTCCAACAAAATTAAATAGAAGATCTAAAGTTATCCAGAGGAATTTCAAAGAATAACCTTCAGTATTGAAAATAGTAAAGAGAAATCCAGATTACATAAGGCTGTGCAAAGTGTGCACAATGGATGACAGTACCATATAAGATTTCCTAACTCCACAAGTGATTTGTTCTCCCATAAAAATCAAGATTTCTAAAATAACAAGAGAGATCAGAAAAGAAATATTATTTTACAAACATTCACTTGGATTACCATGGTACATTAAGCCCATTATTTATCCTTACTAATCTTGATCAAATGCTTTTACTACAATAGGGTAAAACATAGCAAACATCTATTATTGTTAATAAACAAAAGGAAAAGAAGAGTGGTTCCATCTCAGAACTTCTAACTTTAGATTCTACTCTGCCATGCTTAGATAACTGTACCATTAAATAACATGAAGTGTTACAAGACATGGAAAAATATAACTCACGATCTTCAAAGATTTTTTTTACGATAGTTATTTTCCAAATAATTTGATCATTTCTAGCCCATAAAATACAAAGTGTTGGCTATTATTATGTATATGTTTATTACTTAGCATACCTGGATCACTTCTATAGATTATCCAGATTTATTAAACACTTACATGAAGGTAATTGTTAGTTTGATGAAATTTAGCATCACCATGCAAACAATTCTTTGAGCATGAAAATTTGGGATTACCTATCTTCGTGTTAAATGAAGTAAAAAAAATCTATTTTCAATGTAGACAAGACAATTCCATTATCTGAGGTTCTAAAACCTGGGTGGGAGTTTGACAGGGACCACATGGCAACCATTGGTGTTTGACATAGTTCTAGCATTTCAATTTTGTGGATCATAGTACTCCAAGCCTTTTTTAGTTTCATTTTTAATGATTCTCACATCATGCCTTTGCAGTGCCTTTGGGAGATTTTGTGTGGGCTCTGGTGAAGGATAAAGTTTGTATAATGGCAACCTTTGTAAACAAAATAATTCGTTGTAAAAAACTCCCTGTCATTGTGGAACCATATAGTATGATAACTCTGCCTACTCCCACACAACTTAATACCAAAGTGCTAGAAAATCTAGATAAGTAATATATGCTTGACATTTTTGTTAGGTATTTTCTCTTAGACACCAAACCTCTACACTGACAAAAATAATACCAATCATATCGAACAATCAGAACAAATTAAAGATGCCCATGTTTAGTGCAATATTTCCAGGTAGCCCTGGGGAAAAGATGGAGAAGAAAGAGAGAGGAGAGACCACTTAAAACTCAGAGACCGGATGTTTATTCTCTGGGGGGCAGTTTAAATAGCCTGAGATGAGTGGTTTTGATCTTCCCTGGGGAGGGGGCCACCATTTGGCAGGCTTCCTCAGAGGTGGGGTTTGGGAGAGGGGAGAGGGCATATGCCAGGAGCTGGGATAAAGCCCCCAGCAAATAATCCAGACTTTTTGTATAAAGGGGTATTAGGGAGCTGGGGTGATGCTTCCAGCCAAATATTCCAGGCTTTTCGAATAAATGGGTGCCAGTAAGCTGAGGTGAAGCCCCTCAACCAAACATTTTAGACTCCTTGGATAAATACTCACCAGCTCAAGTCTGGATGTTTCCTGCAGGCATAGGGCAATGTGGGAGAGGGGAGAGCTGGGAGTTGGTGGGCTCATGCTCAGCGAGAGGTGTGACTGGAGTGGCATCCAGTTTACTGTCATCCTGGATACCTCAAGCAGCTGCTTTTTGAGGGAGATGAGAAGGCAGGAGGCTAGGAGAAGAAATATATATTGTTATTATTGGCCCTATGAATGGGGCTAGTCATGAAAAGAGTCATTAACTGCCAGAACGAATGAGACAGAGAAGTGCCCTGGTTGCATAGGGGAGGCTCTGGTTACAAGTGGAACACAATAGCAGATAAAACCAAATTTTAGTTGGTAGGTATCCTTGATCCAGGAAAGTTGTACCAATGGTGAAGTCCCAGAAGCTGGTGCAGATGTTGGCATTGTCTGGGGAGTGCTTTTTACATTGGTGGGCTTAAAATAAGCTCTGGAGACTTAGTTTTTACCAGACCTGATTTTTGATACAACAGCAGAACTTTTTTCAGGAATTTACATCTTGTTGTCATAGCAAAAGGTTATTGCTTTAGGTTAAAAGGAATAAACATTTTAGAACACAATTAGAGGGAATTGAAAACTCTGAACTCTGAAGTTACACCTGAAACCTGTTAGTCCCAGACTAGGAAGCCTGTTAAAGAGGAACACCTGTCTGTATTTTAATAGGAAACTTGACAAATGAAGCAATAAGTTACCAGTACCTTAAGCCATCAAATGCCATTAGACAGATCTAAGAAGGATAAATGAACAGAAATGAGACAGCTTTTTTAGGACTCTTAAGTCCCTCCTTAGTCCTTGAAGAACACCAGTCTTAGAAACAGTGGATTTCATTAGCTGCTGAGTGCAAGAGGCCCATAGATTTTCCTGTGGGGGGAAGATTTAGTCTATGTGTCTTGGCAGTATGAGATGATCAATTCCCCAGGTGTAACATTTAGGAAGCTGAAGAGGTGGAAGTCTGCTCTTTGCTGTATGGGTGGCTTTGCCAAACTCAAAGGCAAGCCTCAAGGTGGAAGGTCTTTTGCAACCATGCATCTTCTTAGAGGAGTTATAGCATGCTGCAGGAGCTTGCATGTCTCTGTGTTGGAAGTTCCTTTGTTAAATGCCATACTCTCAGATCTGTAAGGGCACTTGAGAATTATGTACCATTAGCTGTTAGTTAAATTTAGATGTCTATTTTACCCAATAGCTGCAGCTTACCAATGCTAATAGATGTAAGATTAAAAGGAATATTTTAATAAGTCAAAGAATACTATCACATGTTGGTACCCTTACCCAAGATGGTGGTGGGTCAATAAAGGCTCTTTGTTTTATATACAGGACTCAGTCGCCCTGTTGGTTTTTGGTGGACTTCGCAGTTCTGGACATTACAAACACCATATATGGACTGTCCCCATAAATATAAGGGAAAGATGATCCATTGTTTCTGTAGTGAAAAACTTCACTTTTATCACAAGTTTTAAGTATATAATGATTATAAAAGACAAAATCAAGAGGTATTGGTTCCTCTATTTTCTTTTTAAAATTTTATCAACAGAATATATTACTATTGTCATTAGGTATTCACTTTGTAAATCTGAAAGCCTTCTTTATTCTTCTCTTTTCTGAAATCATGATTTCTGTAAAATGTCCTTCTAGAAAGAACATAGGAAAACCATCTTGTTCTTGAGTTATAAACTTCTAATGCCCTATGGATTCCAATACATGGTTGATATTTTATTATCTGTTAGTTTCAATGTGCCAACCGTTCTTTTAAACAAGAATAAGATGTAAATTCTTAAGTAGATGTGATCTCACTTCAGGGTCCCAGTACTCATGTGGCGAATGCATGCAGGAAAATTATTGTCTGTTGTCGTTCAGCCTGAGCTACACAGTGAGACCCTATTTCAAAATAAAATAGAACATTTTAAATATGTATTTAAAGTGTTCTAAGCTAATTGTATATCTTTAAACTTCTATGGATAAGTCTACTGTGTAACAGGAGGAGCTGGCTGCTTGTCATCCCAGCTACCCATCTAGCTTACACCCAAAATAATCATGCAGAATCATTAAATTACTGCTTGGTTCATTATCTCTAGGCTCTTATTGGCTATCTCTCACATCTTGATTTAACCCATTTCTAATAATCTGTATATCACCACGAAGTGGTGGCTTACTGGGAAAGATTCAGCATGTCTGACCTGGTGGCTCCATGGCAGCTCTCTCTTTCTTCTTTCTTCCTCCCAGAATTCAGTTCTCTCTCCCTGCCTACCTAAGTTCTTCCCTATCACCAGGCCCAAAGCAGTTTCTTTATTAACCAATGAAAGCAATACAAATACAGAAGGACCTCCTATACCATTTCCCCTTTTCTGTTTAAACAAAAAGGAAGGCTTTAACTTTAACATAGTAAAATTACATATAACAAAAAAGTTATCAAGCAAGGATTACAGTTATATTATTTATACCTATTTGTCTTTAGCATAACAAAGGAAAACTATAACTATCTACCTATTCTCCAACTCCATCAAAGACTCCAGAAGGATATAATATTACCTAAGTAAATGAGATGTAAACAACTTCCAAAACTCCAGAAAGACAGAGACATCTTGCTGCCTGGACAGTCACCCAAAGTTCCTCTGTACCATTGGGGCATCCATCTTCAGACTACAGGCCCATAGTATCCAACAGACATTTCCATGAAGCAGGAAATTTTAAAGAGAGTTTAGTCACTTTCTTCTATGTCCTACAGAATGTCTCGCAGACTCTTTCATGAAGCAGGAACCCCGAAGGACCATCTTACGTCTAGGCAAGTTCAGCAATCATCTCTCTGTGGGTACTGCATGTCCAGTGAAGCAGTCCAGGCAAGAGCAGTATCTTGGCCAAATGGCTAGCAAACGCCATAAGGAACCTTTTTGATATTCATCTTCCTCTTGAATTAGCAGATGCTGCCAGGAGTAGACATGTCTCATTGCCATGAAAAGCCCTAGGGTATTAAAACATTATAAATACCATATTCTGTAGTCTTTGAAAGATATGAAGAATGCCTATCTAACTGAAATATATTTCTATATATCTAGAAAATCTAACTAACATGTCTACAAGCTTGATTATTATCAATGATTATCCATTAACAACCTATATTTGCTGATTATACATTACATTTGTAAATGAACTACACAATCATAATACCTTAATCAAGAGCAGACATATACATATAACAAGATTAACCTTAAATTCATATCATAAATCAAAATCCATATAAGTGCAAATTATTCATATCTATATAATATCCCCCTTTAAATTAAGCAAACAGTTATAAACAATATTTGAGAATTGGATGTATTTACTTCTCTCCAAACTTCTTTGTGCTGTATGGGAGCACTGTTAATCAAGTCTTTTATGGTATATCTTGTGTGCTAGGTTCATCTCAGTCAGCAGTTGAGTGAATTAATTTTGGAGGGTATTCACGGAAACCATTCCAGAGGCCTTGGTCTATGAAACCATATTGGTGTAGAATCAATCCACAGCTTCTTATCTTCTGTGAAAATAAAAGAAGAACCTCTTTTCCAAAGCATCATATCCTTAGACCCAAATTCTGAAGTCTTAAATACATTTATAATATACATGCTGGTTTAGCTTAGCAGCCCACACAATGGGCTTAGCTCCTTCATAGTCAAAAAATTCAAAGAAAACACAATAATATACAAAAGTCAGACTCTGTGAATTTTCCATTTTTACGTGGCTTATTTTTTTACTTCCTTTAATCTATGATTATCTGTACTCTGTCGCTTCAAAGACTTTACTTTTTTTTAAATCAGTAACTTTATTTTATGACTCTGTATACTCTTTATCTTTTCTCTCCCAAGCCTATGTACATTTATTTAACACTGTGACCCATTTAGAAGTCTGTTATGTCTAAATCTGTCCTATTGTGAATCTGTAATTCTTTACTGTCCAGGAACACTTTTGCTTTGTGCTTTTAAAATGCTAAGCTCTTAAGAATCTAAGCTGCTAAAATCCTAGGTCAAATATTGGTACTGGAGGCTTGCCCTGCCCAGTCCAGCATAGCAGAGCCACTTTTGCCTCTGAGAGCCAAGCACAGGGCCTGCGTCCAGGAACAAAGCTAGTCCACATTGTCATCAAGCAAGCTGTAGCACTTTACTCAAAAACCCATCTAAATGCTCTGTCTCCCACAAGAGACAGAAGTCATGCTAGGAGCATAGCCCAGAAAGCCAGCATTTTAGAACCGTGTGGCTTTTTTTATGCTACAGCTGAATCAGGAAAATCTCTCTTAAAGCAGCTGCAGCAAGCCACCGGCAAACAGCAAGAAGCTGTGTTAAACTCTGTATTTTTCTTGAAGCTCTCTCTGATTTTATGTGGATTTAGTTGACCACGTGGGCGTCACTCTGTAACAGGAGGAGCGGGCTGCTTGTTGTCCTGGCCGCCAGGCTAGCTTATACCCAAAATAATCACATAGAAACTGTATTCATTAAACTACTGCTTGGCTCATTATCTCTAGCCTCTTAATACTGTAGGAAAATAAACATTTAAATCCTATATTTAGCTTGGAAATTTATTTAGTTGATGCTTAAAAATCTGCTGTGCCACAGGTAGGGTAACTGTAGATCTTCACTTCTTTCTCCTTTCTCCAAATCAATTCCCCTATCTCATTCACAGATTTGTAGAAGACCACCTCACCTGCTACAGTCTCCCCCAACCTCTAGTGGATCAATATCTCATCTCTTCCCATCTAAAATGCCTTCTTTCCACTCATCCCCAAATCTCCAGTAGGCATTTCTTGGGAAACCACCATACGGGTCTGCCAGATTCCTTCTATGAAGACAACAATTATTTAGTTTACAATTCATTTTGAGTCTAGTATATTATCTTTCCTAATAATATCCTCCGAAATGATTTCAAAATCAGTCTAAACTCTGAAGTTGGGGGCATGAAGTTTGGGGAAACACTAATCAGTGAACTATAATGTATAGTTTTTAACTTATCCAAACAAGCAGAAATTCATGAGGATGATGTCTGGATTATATATTAAGTTAAAAAATAATTTAATATGTAGAGTGTTATAATATAGAGCATGCTTTAAGTAAATAATAACTTGATATTTACTATTTACATATAATGATATATGTGGAGATTCAAATAGATGTGGAGTTATGAATTAATGGATAAACTTGAAGTTGCATTTAAAACCAAGCATCTAACAGATAATTGTATAAAACTACTTTTTATTAGTTTTGGTAACTGGAACATGATAGAAGAAAGCATTATAAGCATAAAAATGTTCAGTTCATATATTAGGTAGACTTGACATAGCCTTGGGAATTGTATTCTTTGAGGAAATAATTTCTAAATTGAAATTAAGAGATGACTAAGAATTAACTAATTATAAAAAGCTTATCTCTGTTGTATTTTCTGAACCAGCAATTCCAGTTTGCTCAGAAGCAGGTGAGTGGTTCCTCCTGTTGCTCACTTCACAGTAGAAGCTCACATCCCTATGAGAGATGCAAGTGTTTTACCTTGTCCATAACCCATAATCTCACTTCACATTTCACTTCCATATATGAGAATAGCTGCATAAAATCACGGCAAATGTTCATTTAGAAAAGGCATTATTTGACCATATCTCCTAGGTTTTTAAACTTTTTTTATTTGTATTTGTTTGTTTCTGCATAAATGATGACCTGTAAGTAAACCACATTTAGATCACTCTTAAGCTCTGATCCACACCAGAATACAGAAAACTACTGTCTATTTGGAGAAGTGTGTTTTCCTTTGTGTATTTTACATAAGATAATGGAGTCTCATTCAATAGTAGATATTCATATATATTTAGTTTTTTAAATGAGTACACAGTATGTTATAGGATATATGTTTTCTTGTGTATGACTTTTGGCAATATTATATAGCAGGATTCCCAGGACATTGGCATCTCTGCATTTTTCTTCTGTCTTCTCCAACATGTCTCATTATCTGTGGAAAACCAGTATGTCCTCTATACAGCTGGCTCTAGAAGCTTGCTTCTAAATTAAAAGAAAAGAATTGAACCAGAAGTCTTATTGCCCATAACATTAAGGTTAATTACCCGCATTAAAAAAACTCAAAATATCTGTGTGAAATTATTCCATGTGTAACCATGTCTATTTCCTGATAACATGGTTGATTGCTTTCTTCGCATATGAATTGCCATCAATATATCCTAAGAACCCAGGGATGAAAAAGAAGATTAATGAATAAGTCTCACTCATGAACAAACAAGTTCATAAGAGACAAAGAAGCTTAGAAGAGCAAGGTAGCAATTTAATTAAATTAAATGTAATGTAAATTAATCAAGCTAATCATATTCATCTCTGCTTTACCAGATAAAATTTTCCCATTGCTAGATGTTATTTGTGTTTTCTTTGGCCTCATATCAATTAGTCAATTGGAGCCAAATTCCAGTAATATTCAATTGTAACACTTATTTAAAATGCTCTAGAAGCTCCCTTGTGAGGAAGTAGGGGAACTTTTCATATGTCAGGTAGGAAATATTTTTATTATTCAAGTGAATGCAAGAAGATATGTATACTCAGCACTGAGAAGCATTTCATTTACAGAACTAGAGAGGTGGCTCAGAACAGAAGAGCAGTCTCTGTGCAAACAAGAGGATCAGAACTGAAATTTTCAAACAGCACCTTGATACAGTAGATCTGCACAGTCTTGTTGCTCTTCTGCTGAGAAATACGGGATGGAGACAGGAGGATGGCTGGGGCTTTAAGGCTGTCAACATGCCTTCAAGTCCAGTGCAAGTCCACGTCTCAAGGAATATGACAGACAGTGACAAGGCAAAATACTCCATTTTCTCTTCTGGCCTCCACTCATGTCCCTGAAATGACTATATTCACATGAGCACATGTACACCAAATACACACACACACACACACTATTTGAATACATCACCCACCTTTTTTAATGATAACATGCTTTTATTGTTTAAGAATTTAATATCAAGTCTTTCCCCCACTTTTCTCTACCAATTTCATGTGTTCGTTTTTAATTCACTTAGAGCTGATTGTATAAGTAGGACCACCTACTTGAATATGGGTAACTAATCAGGGACCACACTACTAAAGGAAATTCTTTCTCTCTCATCTAGCAGCCAACAACTGCGAATTATTCCTCTTTTGTGGTTGGGACTTCACAAGTCTCTACCCTATCCAGACTGGTATTTTGTCTGGCTGGATCTTGTGCAGATCTCGTATATGCAGACAAAGACTGATTCAATATGTGCCACAACCCTGACCTGTTCTGAAATACAGAATACTGTAGTATAATAATAATAATAATAATAACAATAATAATACAATTTACTGCAGATATGTTCTACCTCTGAATCTTAGCAATTTTTCTGCCTTCTCTTCCATGATGATTTCTAAGAACTAGAGAAATGGTATATAAATGTCCCATTTAAAGTTGAACATGCCATGGTCTTTGAATTTCCATACCTTGATCAGTTTTAGGTCTTTGTTTGAATCCCCAGGTGGGGGTAAAGATGAGAACTTACAGAGCTCTCTCCTATTTTGCTTCTCTGCTGCTCTAGTAAATACATGACCAAGACTAACTTGTGAGATAAAAGCTCGAATTAACATACAGGTCACAGTTCATCATGATGTAAAGTCATGATGAGAATCTGGAGTAAGGAAGCAGAACAGAAACCTTGGTTGAAACTTTGCATGCTGGCATGTTTACTCTGGCTTGCCTAACTACCTTTACTAAACAACCCAGAACCCAAAGATGATGCCACCAACAGTGGACTAGGACCTCAAACATCAAATCAACAATCAGTAAAATGTCCTATGGGCATGCCACAGAACGCTGTGATGAAGGCAGTTCCTTAACTGAATTTCTTTTTTCTCACGTGACTCTAGTTTGTGTCAAGCTGACAAAATCTAAGCCATCTAACCTGCTCATTTACTATCTTCCCTCCCTTAAAGCATCAACATACGATGGCCCATTTCTAATTTCCTGGCTTCAGTTTGTGCTTCAGCTTAAATATTCAGAACAAAGATTTAGAGCTAGAGTACACATGATTGAAAGAATGGTGCATTTGTCTTTCTGAACCTGGGTGACACTACTCAGCATAATTTTTGTTTTACTTCTATCCATTAACCTACCAATTTCATAATTACAGCTTTTCTTATTCCTGAGTAATATTTTATTGTGTACAGGTTCCATGTTATCCTTCTCTCCTCATCGGTTGAAGAGCATTTAGGTCAATTCTATATTCTACCTATTGTGAGAGAATAGAGCAGCAATGAACACGAATGTTGAAGTATCTCTGTAAGATGTAAAGTTCTTCAGTTATATGCCCAGGAGTGGTATAGCTGGGTCATATGGTAGTTTTATTTCTAGTTTCTGTTTGTTTGTTTTATAAAGAAAATTCCAGAGTGATTTCCAAAGTTGTTGCACTAATTCACACTGCAGCCAGTGTGGACAAGACTACTTTCCCCACACCCACATTTGCTCATACTTCTGTTTCTGATGGTGGCAATCTGGTGTGCAATGGGCTGTTGAGGTCATTCTAATCTACATATTCATGACAGCCAAGGGTGGGGAGAGGTTTTAGAGTGTTTACTAGCCACTTAAATTTTCTTTTCGAGATACTTTCTCTTCAGTTCCACTGCCTGTTTTCCATTGGTTTGTATGCTTTCCTTCAGTTTTTTAAAAATATTATTTGAACTATTTGTATATTCCAGGCATAAATTCTCAATATTTTGTTTGTCAGGCAAAGTGTTTCTTAAATTTTGGTCCATAACACTTAACTAGAAAGCATTTACTCTTTTATTTGAAACTATAATACCCCATGCCCTGAATATACATCTACACACTATATATCTTACCAAAAAAAAAAAGACAAACTTTGTTCTAACAATAATTCTGTACTGAAAGCGTTGCTGATAGAACAAAGCACAACAACACAGGCTCATGCATGGGATTTTCTGTTTTTCTTATAGCCATTTAATTCTAGAACAAGCAACTCTGTAAGAGTAAATCATGTTAAAATTGTCCCAAAATAACTATCATACCTTGGGTTCTTACTTTCTTCCTGGGATTGTTCTGATTTTTTTTTTTTGTAGACAAACTCATTTAATTCTCACAACAGAAATATGAGTTACATACTGATATCAGAGTAAAAAGTAAAATTTGAGACAACAAATCTGTTTTGTTCTTCTGACATATCACTAATAATTTTATAAGCAGGCAGATTAAAATACATTGATTATTCTGTTGTTTTGAGTCCTAATCCTGTCTTCTAAAGGGCCTTTTGATTATTCTTCATTTTCCATGTTAAATCTCACTTTTAGTTGTCTCATTTCTCATTAACACCTAAGTATTATGATAGCTTTTACAATACAACACAAATACTAACATAGGAATGCAATAGTTATAATCCTGTTTTATGATATTTTGTTTTTCTACACATCTCATGTTTTCCCAGGGTAGCCATTAGCAGTGATAGATTACTGTTCCAAATATCCACCCACATAGAACCAACTGCAATGAATGACATCTTTATCCATCCATTTTTAAGCCAATGACCTAGAATTTGCCCTACTTCTAAATCCCATTTTTAAATCCATGAATTAAATTAACCTACAATTTTATCCTTAAATTTTCAGAGATAATTATTTATCTTTATCTCAAACTAGAGATCATAGACAATCTATGTTTTTCTTTATCACCTGCAAGAAATAACCTTTTAAAGTTTTCTTATCCCATGTTGAACGGTATTCCTCATTTTGTATCCAGTGTGATAGAACTGGAGTGACTACAGTGAATAATCCTGAAATCAACAAGTTCAGTTTCATTAGCCCACAGGGACAGTAATGAGCTCTCAGAATACAATCAACCCATTTTACATTGTTTGGAAGGCTAGCACACAAAGTATGTATAATACTTATGGATATTTTGATGCATTTGCATATATTAATATAATTAATATGTCTCTCAAACTGGAAATGATGTTCCAATAAGTCAGTAGAAGAATGGCATCCCAAATGCTCAGTATGTGAATATCACCTGGTAAACAATTATACATATTTTCTTTATAAATAACAGGGATGAAAATGATACAAATTTTTGTTTTCCAGCCTTTGATTAAAAATAATTTAAGAATTGTTTGCCCTTTATGTAAATTGCTATCATGGATGAATAAGAAATGAATAGCTATTCTGAATAAAGTAGGAAAAATAACTCTGATAAAATGAGAAAAAATTTCCAGAAAATGTATTCATTGTGCCTTTACTTTCTGGACTGAAGAGCAAAATTATTTTTACCTGAAACTTGTTAGCAATGATATTTAATAGGTATAATACATGTGACATTCACTCTTGGAAAGAGAAAACCTATAAAATAACAAAGATTGATTGACAAGAACAAAAATACCAGGGAGCAGAGAATCACCTTTGAAAGCATATGTCTAGGTAACTATGTGACACTAAAAGCTATTAAAGGTGACAATACGTTCATCATTTGTCTACACTGACTTTCAGACAAAACATATTCAACCTAGACCTGGAGTGACCTCTCCCCAAGTAGCACAGCTGGAGGTTTTGAAAGCATGTTGGATAGTGATTATCTCTTACCAATTTTCACACTTGTGGTAGCAGGTGTATATAATAACATAAAGAGAATAGACACGTCCTATATAATATTCAGGTCACTTTGAACACATCTTTGTTACCCTACACAACAGAAATATTTTCAGTCTAGAAACAGCAGCTAAGGACAAGAGGATAGACACTGGGTGAAGAATGTTATTTCTTTTTACACTCAATGTTTATAATTTCTTTTCGGTAAAAATGAGAAATTGCAATAATCATACAAGGAGAAAATACAACTGTACAACACTTTTTAGATCATTCCAACTAAGAGCTTGAACTTTAAAAGAAAATTCAATATTCTTTGCACTGTATGTTCCCTTTTTCACCTTTTATGTGTTTTTTTTTTTCAAAATGTGTGTCTGTACATTTTCACCTTCCTGTTTCCATTGTGTAGTTGCTACCACCACAAACCATGTTCAGAGTTTTCAGTCCTGTTCTCTGTCTGTCTCTGTCTCTGTCTTTCTCTTTCTCTCTCTGTGTGTGTCTATCTGTCCCCCTTCGCTTCTCTTCTGTTGTCTATCTAGATGTTCATGAAAAATAACTGCATTCTTTCTTATCTTGTAGACATAAGGTACCAATGGTCAGAGTTACACAAAGCTTTGCCATAAAAACAACACAGAGATGAAAATCCACTAGCACTGTTGTAGACTTTGAGAACTTACCACTTCTTAGTCAGCCATTAGATGTGGAACATGCAACTGGTTGTATAAAAAGCTGATAGTACAGCATTTTTAAGGATGGCATGTTGCAGCAACTTTACACGAGATTTCTGCATGATTCACAGTTGGTTAATTACAAATTAAACCAAGCATGATCAAGTAGTTGTACAAAGATCCCTTATGGATGTAATATCTCTTGAGTCCAAATGTGATGAAACATTTCCTTGTATATTTAATGCAAACAAAGAACAAGCAAAATGGGAACAAATGAATTTATTGAAATAAAAAAATTACAATGGAAAAGTGCAAATGAACTGCGTAATCAGAACCATTAGAAATGTGATCTGAATTACAGCTGTGAACAACAAAACAAGTATGCTTTAGTTGCTTGAATTAAGAAGAGAGCTGGGAGATTTGCAAAGTGAAAGGTGTCTTAGGAGTCAAAACAGAAAACAAATGCAAAGTGTGAGCCAGCCATTGTGTTACTGGTCTCACTAGTGAGGCTTGAAGAGTTTGGAGGAACACAGGATTACACAGAGTAGAAACAGTGCCTGCAGGATCAGCAAAAGAAAATCAATAACAAACTTGATGTGTGGACTACGAGAGAAAACATCTCTTCCTCATGTCATTAAAATGGGAATAGTTGAAGGTGGAAGATTGGAACTTTGTTTTAGACGTGACAAATGACATACTCTGAGTGAGTTTATCCAGGCTTCAAGATTAAACTCATCTGCAGTTCTGTGAAAATGGAACAGTTAAGATTTTTCAGTGTTCTTAAAGTTTTCTCTTTCTATTAGGGTATTTTTTCCCTCTAAAACACTTAGTAAAGTATAACCAAAGATGAAATCTTTATACAAATAGTTGGGTGCAATTAACTAAACATAGTAATAACTGAAAATGCCTCATAGACATTAATCTTGGGGAACATTATACCCAATTCAGGTAAGTACATGATATTTGTGTCAAAGGGCCATATTCTCAAACAAATAGCACAAACTAAATTAGTGTAATTAATTGGATGATATGGTGAAGTGGAGATGCTGAACAATCATCATCTTAAGCAATAATAAACCCTCTAAGATACAGCCCATGTCATTGACAGGAAGTACATCATGATGCTTGGTCACCTATGAATTACCAGAAAGAAAGGAGGGTGGTGGAGCACAGAAGACATTTTATATTTGCATTACAAGCCTAAGTATCCCATTATAAAGCAGAAAGTCCAAACAGATTTTCCTTCAGAGTCTCCTTTTATTTTATTTTAGACAGACAACATTATGCAACTCGTAAATTCCTGTACCATCCGAGTTCAGTGCCAATTAATTAAATAGTGTAAGTTGAGCACAGGATCACTTAGAATTCATTGAATAATTCAGTCTTACTAATTCATCATGATCAAAGAAGGTGAGTTAGACATGTGTAGAAGCTAATGTGTGTAATTCGTTTGTGCTATTAATCATTCACCTTACATTCTCATGTAACAAAGTATATGGCAGCAATTAAAACAAACTTGTACTTCAAGTTGAACACACAAAGCAAAAGATTAGAAGCTGGGGCCCACATATGGGATCCACAGGCAGCATTGTTTTCCTAGGTTTAGGTCGGATCACTTTTTGTTTTCCAGAAATAGGCTTTTAGAATCTTATCAATGGAGGGGTAATAACAGAGTAAGGTTGATAGATGAGTTACTTGGGTTAGAAAGGCTTTACTAGGTATGAGCATGGGAGTATAAGGAAAATAGGCTGTGAAGGGAAGAGATACTACAAGGAATAGGGATATGAAAAGTCATATGGAACTGTGCCAGGTCACAACCCAATTTAAAAATAAAAGTTATACAAATAGAAGCATAATGTAGAAATAGAAATCAAAGAGGAGGTGGCATGATCAGAATTAACAATGAAGGGGGAAAAGGAGTGGTGGTTGGTAAAGAGGAGTGGTTGGTGGCTGGGTTAATAAAAATAAAAATTATGAAAATGTCTTAATAATACCTACTAGCTATCAAACTAGTCAAAAGGAACATAAAGCTGTTCAAAAATACCCTTGCTTACATGGGCACTATTGATCCAAGAATACATAAATTATTAAGTGAACATCACAGTAAACATTATGGAATAAATTTCTAAGACTTAGTTCAGAGAGGCTCTGGGGTTCCAAAAAAAAAAAAAAAAAAAAAACCAAAAACAAAAAAAAAACCAAACAAACAAACAAACAAAAACCACAGGCTATTGATCTTAGCCATATACCATAACTACATGGTAAGACTTTATCAGTAAAGATACTATGTACTTTTGCTGTAGAACATCCACAAATCAATCACAAATCTACTGGGAACTTCCTTCCTCATGACTAACATCCATTTTACTAGAAGGGTCTAGTAGGTTGCTGAGGATAAAGGATATTACCAAACCCTGGACCTTGGATGCTGCAATATCAGATTCCAGAGAAAATCAAGATGAGCCCACTGGTACAAGAGTAACATGGTTGGTATGGGGTAACTAACTGCTTTCTGATTGACCTGCTCCACTGAAAAGAATTATTTGTCTGTTGCTGTATTTTTTTCAAAATCCCGTCTCTAGGGCAACCATAAACCCTAGAACTTGCTATTGTTATTTTGTAAAATGGTCATATTGTCAAAATCATTATATTCTGATAAGTTCTCAGCCTTAGTCAGAGGAGCTTCTTTTCTTTGTAGACAATAATCAATAGAGAGGTGCATAATACGTCACAGTGTTGAGAATTAGAAACTGAGTTCTCAGCCCTAAATGGGACATCTGCATTAATCGCAATATCAAGACTTACTGTGGAAGAGTGGTGGAAAGAATGTAAGCCCTGAGAATGGGATGAAGTACAATCAAATGCTGTCCTCCTGGCATGGCATGGCATGGCATGGCATGGCTATTACAGTCGTGAAATCAAAACAAGACCTGTGTAGTTCCAAACCTGGGAAAATCCTGCTCTAGGTGGAGCAGATGCTTTGCAAGATCTCTCAGTTATTTAGTAGCTATTAGTAGTGAATGATTTCTAGGGAAGGAAGAATCATTTGCATATCAAGGATGTTGCCCCAAGTGGGTTTCCCATTTTCCCATGTTCCATTAGAAAGTCCCAGAGAACAAACTGGATTTAGTGGGTTATCAAAAAAGTTGTGAATTTGTGAGTAAATATCTCATATAAAACTTGCAACATGTTGCAGGAAGGAACTAAGGATACACATCATCATGATTAATTGTATACATTTATGAAATCAAAATTAAAGAAAAAAATTTAAATTGATTAAAATAAAATGCAAGATATTACCTGTTAGTGGTACCAACATATGTTATAATAGAGTGGTCAATATGCCATGAAAATTAAATACTGGAACGGATGATAATTTATAACAAGTGGAGAAGGGATAAATGTCTTATATTTTGGGTTTACTCGTTTATGTTTTATGAAATGCAATTATTAGCTTTATTAGCTTAAGTATATTAAAATCCAAATCAATAATAAACCAATAATCAAACATATGGGAAGCTTTGGAGGTAAGAAAGGGAATGGAGAAATAAAGTAATTATGTTATAATCTCAGAAAATTAAAAAATATATTAAAATTTAAAAAAGAACTTGGGGAAACAAATTATCTTCAATATCTTGTGATCTAGTAGAACACCTGGACCTAATAAATCTGGTCTGCAATCTATGTCACTAGGCAATCTAAGACAGTGGTTTTAAAGTCCAAATCCTACCTGGTGAGCTTAAAGAGACCTTGCCTCAATATAAAAGGTAAAATTAGGGATGACACAATACTTCAGGGGTAGACGTCTGTTCTAAAAGTCATGAGAATCCAGAATCAATTTGCAATATTACAAACCAACAAAGGAAGCCAATAGAATAGGCACCTATGAAAATAGGTAATGATAACACATATTTTGTTTGATGTAAAAATAATGGATCATAGGAGCAGTTAAGGTATCTCAAATATAAATTGTCAATTTAATTATAGTCACTGGATCACAAGATATCAGACATCTTCTGGTAGTAGATGTTTGTAATAGATGAGACTACGGGTTCCAAGAGAATAACAATCAATGGATAGTTTTTTTAATGTCAAAATAAATAGGTTTTTCCTATAAATGCTGAGAGCCAATTACATCATAAGATTGATATATGAGGAAATACATTCTGGAAACTGTACAAAGAAGATGTTAAACAGTAATAGATAAGAAGGGGTCAGGAAGAAAGCTGCTTAGATATTCACAGAAAATGATGACTAAATATGGGACATTTTTGATACTGGAGAATGAGACAGTACCAAGAGATATATGAGATATCATCTACTGGAAGGATAAATAAAGCATGATGAATTATGGGCATAATTCTAACTTTGACAGTTGAATCTTGTGGTGGTTTGAAAAAAAATAATGGTCCCAAAAGGGAGTGGCACTTTTAGGAGGTTGGCCTTCTTGGAGGAAGTGTGTTAATATGAGAGAGAGCTTTAAGGTCTCTTTTGCTCAAGGTTCCTTCAGTATGACAGTCAGTTGACGTCCTGTTGTATGCAAGATGTAGGATTCTCAGCTATGCACCAGCACCATATCAGCCTGCACGCTGCTATGCTCCCCACCATGATGATAATTGAATGAACCTCATTGATAATGTGACCCACACCAATTAAGTGTTTTCTTTATAAGAATTGCTTCTTTAATTCTATAAGAATTGTTTCTTTATAAGAATTGCTGTGGTCATGGTGTCTTTTCACAAAACCAAAAACCTTAACTGAAACAGAAGTTGGTACCAGGAGAGGGGTATTGTTGTGATAGGCCTGACTATGTGTTTCTTTGGAGAAATTTGAGATTTAGTTCTTTGGGTTTGGAAAACAGTGGAATGCTTTAAGCACATTTATTGATACTCCTCAAATTGTTCCACACAATATAAGCAGAAGGCACAATGCCAAATACTTTTCACGAGGCAACAGTTACCCTGATACCCAAACAACACAAAGAAGCAACTAAGAAAGAGAATTACAGACCCCATGAACATTGAACAAAAATACTAAATAAAATATTAGCAAGCTAAATCCAAGACCATATCAGAAATATCATTCACCATGATCAAATAGGCTTCATCCCAGAGATGCACGGATGATTCAACATATGAAAATCCATCAACATAATATACTATATGAACAAACTGAAAAAAACAAACCATATTATCATCTTATTAGGTCCTGAAAAAGCTGTTGACAATATCTAATACCCCTTCATAATAAAGGTTGTGGAAAGACCAGGGGTACAAGGAACATTCCTAAACATAATAAAGGCAATGTACAGCAAGCCAACAACCAACATTAAACTAAATGCAGAGAAATTTAAAGAAATTCAACTAAAATCAGAGCAAAACAAGGCTGTATACTCTCTTCATATCTACTCAATATAGTACTCAAAGTCCTAGCTAAAAAAATAAGACAATAAAAGAAGATCAAGGAGACATACATTAGAAAGAAAAAAGTAAACCTTTGCTATTTAATGATATATGTATAAGTGCCCCAAAATTCTACCAAGGAACTCCTACGGCTGATAAACAGCTTCAGTAACATGGGAAGGAACATGATTAACAAAAAAAAGTAACCCTCCTATATTCAGATGATAAATAGGCTAAGAATGAAAGCAGAGAAATGTCACCCTTAACAATAGCCAGAAACTACATAAAATATTTTGTGGTAACTCTAATCAAACAAGTGAAAAACCTGTATGACAAGAACTTTAAGTCTTTGAAGAATGAAATTGAAGAAGATATCAGAAAATGGAAAGATCTCCCCTGAATAGGTAAGATTATCATAATAAAATTGGCAATCTTACCAAAAGTAATCTAGAGATTCAATACAATCCCCATTCAAACCCAAGCACAATTCTTCACAGATCTAGAAAGAACAATACAAATTTCATATGGAGAAACAAAAATCCCAGAATAGCCAAAACAACCCTATATAGTAAACATCTGGAGACATCACCCTCCCTGACTTCTAGCTCTATTACAGAACTACAGTAATGAAAACAGCTTGGTATTGGCACAAAATTGAGTCGACCAATAGAATTGAATCAACAATCCTGCTATTAACCCATACACCATTGAAAGCCTGATTTTTGACAAAGAAGCTAAAAATATAAAATGGCGAAAGAAAGCACCTTCAACAAATGGTGCTGGTAAAACTGGAAGTCAACATGATGATTAATGCAAATACATCCATATCTATTGTTCTGCACAAAACTCAAGTCCAAATGGATCAAAGACCTCAACATATTATATCCAGTCATGCTGAACCTAATAGAAGAGAAAGTTATAAATACCCCAAAATGCATTGACACAGGAGATCACTTCCTAAATATAAATCCAATAACATAGACACTGAGAGCAACAATTAACAAATGGGACCTCCTGAAACTGTAAATTTCTGTAAAGCAAAGACATGATCAACAAGACAAAATGGCTACCTACAGAATGGTAAAAGATCTTCACCAACCCCATATCTGACAGAGGGCTTATCTCCAAAATATACAAAGCACTCAGGAGACTGAATATCAAACTATCAAATAAACCAATTAAAAATGCAGTACAGATCTAGACAGAGAATTCTCAACAGAAGAATCTCAAATGACTGAAAGATACTTATAGAAATGTTCAAAAACTTTAGTCATCAGGGAAATGCAAATCAAAACAATTCTGAGATACTATCTTATATCGATCAGAGTAGCTAAGATCTAAAACACTGATGACAACTTATGCTGAAGAGGATACAGGGTAAGGAGAACACTCTTCCATTCCTGGTGGGAGTGCAAACTTGCACAGCTGCTGTGGAAATCAGTATGGCAATTTTTCAGAAAATTAAGAATCATCTACCTCATGACCCAGCAATACGACTTTTGGGCATATAGCCAAAGGATTCACTTTCATACCACAAAAACCTTTGCTCAACCATGTTCATATCAGCATTATTGATAATAGCAAGAACCTAGAAACAACCAAAACCCCTCAACCAAAGAATGGATAAAGAAAATGTGATACATTTACACAATGGAGTATTATTTGGAGGTAAAAACCAAGGACATCTTAAATTTGCAGGCAAATGGATGGGACTAGAAAAATAAACCATCCTGAATGAGGTAACCCAGACCAAGAAAGACAAAACGTATGTATTTATTCATAAGTGGATACCAGATATAAAGCACAGTCCACAACCCTGGAGAAGCTAGAATCTTTTTCCAGAAACAGATGAAAGCAGGTGCAGAGATCCACAACTAACCACTGGGCCAAGTTCCAGGCAAAGAGAGAGAGAGTGATAATATGAATAAAGGGTCAAGAGAATGATGGGGAAACCCACAGAATCAGTTGTCCTGAACATCGCTGACTCTGGATTGACAACTGGCGAACCTGCATAGGATCAAACTAGGCCCCCTGAATACAGGTAACAATGGCGTGGCCTAGGCAGTATATGGGCCCACTGGCAGTGAGACCAGGATCTATCTCTAATGGATGAAATGACTTAGTATATCCCATTCTCTATGGAGAAATACCTTGCTCAGCCTAGGCATGGGGGCGGGGGACTTTGGTCCTACCTCAATGAGTGATGGGACAGACTTAATTGACTTCCCAGGGGAGGCCTTAATCTCTCTGAGGAAAGGATGGGAGGTGGGGTGGGGAAAGAGGGAAGAGAGGGAGAAGAAAGGCAGAACTGGGATTCGTACATAATAAATAAATAAAATTAATATACAAAAGAATATTCTTTGCCATGAAATGTTACATGTATTATAATTTTTTTGATTTTGATTTTTCCAAGGGGAATGGAAAATTTTTAAGAGATTGCCATCTGTCACAGAAGAGACTTTGAACTTTACCCTTGCAAACAAATTGAGACTCTAATAGCCTGTGTGGACCTTTGAATTTGGATATAATGCATTGTTTTGCATTATAATTTGGCTATAAGCATTTGGGGGCCAGGGAGTAGAATGTGGCGGTTTGGAAGGAAATGGCACCTAAGAGAGTGGTGTTATTGGAAACTGTGGCTTTGCTGGAGAAAGTCTGCTACTGTGGGTCAGCTGTGGGATCACTTTTGCTCAGGCTTCCCTCAGTGTGACATCCTGTTGCCTACAAGATGTTGAATTATCAGCTGTTCTTCCAGTATCACATCTGCCTGCATGCTACCATGCTCCCTGCTGCAAAGAAAAGGGAATAAATCTCTGAAACTGTAAGGGAGCCATCCCAATTAAATGCTTTCCTTCTAAGAGTCATGTGTCTCGTAAAAGCAATAAAAACCCTAAGACATGTACATAGTTACATTATTTGAAAACATAGATATACCAGAGCATTTATGACTCTGGAAATATAAAATACTAAAATCCACCTGAGGGCATATTGTTATGACATATATGTGAGCTGTTCAAGTGTAAATAATGAACACATAGTTCAAAATATGAACCTACTGCTTAGGAATAAATCCTTCTCTTAAATGCACATTTGAAACTTATCAACACCTATCTATCGTCTTATACCATATCAACACAAGGTCATTATGAAAAAAAAATGTGTAGCATAATGGAAAAAAGCTGACTCATAGTGAACCATTGTGGAATTCTGATTTTGCAAAGTGTAAAATTAACACAGGTATCATGGCAGATGAAAAGGAAATGAACAGAACAATTAAAGTGGTCATTAAGAGAACTGAATGAACAGAGATTAGTAATAATCTCAAAAAGTATTAGTCTGTAAGAAAGTGCAATTCCTCAAGCAAGTCTTAGTGTAGTGAGACTTGAGATGACAATTGGATGGCACAAAATACATGGATTATTTCAGTGTAGTGCTTCAAAACCACATTATTTAACAAGATAGAATAGTAATCAATTAATAAAAGTTTAAAAGGGAAATTAAAAAGTTAAAAATGTGGCATTTGTATAAATAAATAGACGGAATGGAAATAAAAGAACATGAGAAGATTTGAATATCCAAAGACACATAAAAAAAACAATACATACCCAAAATGTTGAAGAAAAATGCTAGAACAAATGGAGATTAGCACAAAAGATTAGTATTTAAGAACTTATTTTGTACGCCTTTAATCCCAGCACTCGGGAGGCAGAGGCAGGCGGATCTCTGTGAGTTCGAGACCAGCCTGGTCTACAGAGCTAGTTCCAGGACAGGCTCCAAAGCCACAGAGAAACCCTGTCTCGAAAAACCAAAAACAAAACAAAACAAGAACTTATTTTGTCAGAGATAAAACAAGAATTACTATGATCCAAGTTGTGACTATGGAATGGGTGACTAAAGACTGTAGGTGACCAACCAGAAATTTCAGTCTTAATGAGAACATGATGTTCAATGGGTTAGTTAGCCACATATGTTTGAAGTCAGGCTGCCAGGAGTGGAACAGTATAGAAAGATTGTGTTGTATGTGTTGAAGAGTCAAAGAACACATTGGAATTTAGGAATATTATCTTCAGCGAAAGCTTGGATCAGATGGGACTCATGAAATGGAGTCCTTATCTTGTTCTTGATTTTAGTGGAATCGCTGTGAGTTTCTCTCCATTTAATTTTATGTCAGCTGTTGGCTTGTTGTATATTGCTTTTATTATATTTAAATATGATTCTTGTATCCCTAATCTCTTCAATACTTTTATCATAAAGGGGTGTTGAATTTTGTCAAATGCTTTTTTGGCATCTAATGAAATGATCACATTTTTTTTTCTTTCAACAAAATTCTTCACAGATCTTGAGAGAACAATAATCAATTTTATATGAGAAAAAAACCAGGATAGCCAAAACACTTCTATACAATAAAAGAACTTCCAGAGGCATTACCATTCCTGACATTAAACTCTATTACAGAGCTACAGTAATGAAAACAGCTTAGTATTGGTATAAAACAGAGATGTTAATGAATGGAATCAAATTGAAGACCCAGATATTAATCCACACATCTATGAACACCTGATTTTTGACAAAGAAGCTAAAATTATACAATGGAAGAAAGAAAGCATCTTTAACAAATCGTGCTAACATAACTAGATGTCAACTGGTAGAAAAATGAAAATAGATCCATATCTATCACCATGCACAAAACTCAAGTACAAATGGATTAAAGACCTCAATATAAACCTGACCACACTGAACCTGATAGAAGAGAAAGTAGGAAGTAACCTGCAATGCATCGGTGCAGGAGACCACTTTCTACACATAGCCCCAGTAGCAATAATGAATAATGAATAAATGAAACCTACTAAAACTGAGAAGCTTCTGTAAAGCAAAGGACACAGTCATTAAGACAAAAAGGCAACCTACTGAATCAGAGAAGATCTTTACCAACTGCACATCAGACAAAGGTCTGATCTCTAAAATATATACAGAATTGAAGAAATTAGACATTAAAATTCTAAACAACCTAATTAAAAATGGTGTACTGAACTAAACATAGAATTCTCAATAGAAGAATTTCAAATGGCCAAAAGATACTTAACATGTTCAACTTTCTTAGCTATCAGGGAAATGCAAATCAAAACAACTCTGAGATACCATCTTACACCTGTCAGAATGGCTAAAATCAAAACCACCAGTGATAGCTTATGCTGGAGAGGATGTGGAGTAAGGAGAACACTTATCCATTTATGGTGGGAATGCAAACTTGTGCAACCACTTTGGAAATCAGTGTGGCCGTTTCTCAGGAAATTGAGAATCAACATACCTCAGGATCCAGCAATACCACTCTTGGAAATATACCCAAAGATGTCCTATCATACTACAAAAGTATTTGTTTAACTATGTTCATAGCAGCATTTTTTGTATAACCAGAATCTGGAAACAACCTAGATGCCCCTCAATGGAAGAATGAATAAAGAAAGTGTGGCACATCTATGCATTAGAGTACTACTCAGCGGAAAAAAAAAAATGAAATCTTGATTTTTGCATCCAAATGGATGGAAGTAGAAAACACTAACCTGAGTGAGATAACACAGACCCAAAAATATGAATATGGTATATGCTCACTCATTAGTGGATTCTAGCCATAATCAAAGGACATTGAGCCTATATTTTGTGATCCTAGAGAAACTAAGTAATAAGGTGAACCCAATGAATATATATATATATATATATATATATATATATATATATATATTCTCCTGGAAATTGGAAGCAGAAAAGATCACCAATCAAAAGTTGGGAGCATGGGGGTGGGAAGTGGGGGTGGGAAAAAGGGGAGAGGGAAAGAGAGAGGGGAGGAGGGGAGGGTTAGGGAGAGCTTGGGGGAGTGGGATGGTTGACATGGAAGAAGGACGGATATGGAAGCAAGGAAGAAGCTATCTTAATTGAGGGAGCCATTTTGGAGTTGGCAAGAGGCTTGGCTCTGGAGGGGTTCCCAGGAGTCCACGGGGGTGACTCAGTTAGGACCCTGGGCAATGGAGGAGAGGATGCCTGAACTGGCCTTGTCCCATAGTCAGACTGAAGACTGTCTTCAATATCACCATATATCCTTCCAGCAACAGATGGAAATAAAGACAGAGACCCACATCAGAGCACTGGACTTAGCTCCCAATGTCCAGTTGAAGAGCAGAAGGAGGGAGAAGATGAACAAGGAAGTCAGGATCGCGAGGGCTTGGTCCACTCACTGAAACAGTGTGCCTGATCTAATGGGAGCTCTCCAAATCCAGCTGGACTGGGACTGAATGAGCATGTGATCAAACTGGACCCTCTAAGTGTGGCTGACAATTGGGGTAGACTGAGAAGCCAATGATAATGGTACTGGGATTTGCCTCTACTGCATGTACTGGCTTTTTGGGATCATATTCTCTTTTGATTCATACCTTCCTAAGCCTGGCTGTAGGGAGGGGGTTTGAATTTCCCACAGGTCAGGGTACCTTGCCCTTTCTTAGGACTGGAGGGATGTGGGGGGTAGTGTGTTTGAGGGAGCAGGTGGGAAGTGGGAGGAAGGGAGGAAGTGGAAATTTTGATTGGTATTGTTTATAAAGTAATAAAAAATTAAAAAATTAAATAAAATTTTATTTTATTTAAATAAAAAAGAAAGCTATGTTATAGCTTTAATGGTATTTTAGGTCCATTCTGAGTTGGCACTCATTCTTGACACTACAAAAGTAGGCAGAACCTTGAGACTGGGTGAGTAATGGGCCTAGGGGTAAGTATCACTATTAGTCTTTTAATGGAATATAGCATTAAAATGTCTTCTAATGGCATATTGTTGTATCTATAAATCAGGGAATCAGTCCTGGTGAGAGAAATTTCTTCTCTTAGTGAATGGGAATTAAGATAGAGACAAAGGACTGAACAATGGAAGTAGAACAGAATATCTTGGCACACTTAGTTATTGACAGGGTTTCTTCCTAAAAGCCTTCCTCTCAAGGTTGTAATCTATATAAAAAAAGGAAGGAGAAAGATCCTAAGAGGCAGAGATAGGAGATGACTTCAGAGAAACAGTGCTCTCCAGACAAAACAGAGCTGATGCACTGATGACCCACAGAGTGTGGCAGACTGTGGAGAACAGTACAGATTCAAGCTAGTTGAGATCCAAGTACTGAAAGGAGGAAGTAGAGAAGATTCCATGAGGTGCAAAGAAAAATGTATATTCCTTTGTGTTTGGCTGGGATGTTTTATAGATGTCTTCTAAGTCCATTTGAATCATAAAATCTGTTAGTTTCTCTGTTACGTTTCTGACCTGTCCATTTGTGAGAGAGGGTTGTTGAAATCTGCCACTATTGGTATATGGGATTTGATGTGTGATTTAAGCTTTAATTATGTTTCTTTTACAAATGTAGGTGCCCTTTTATTGGGGCATAAATGTTCAGAATGAGACTTCATCTTGGTAAACTTTTTTTCTGTGATAAATATGACATATCCTCCATCTCTCTTGATTAATTTTAGTGTGAAGTCTATCTGGTTAGATATTAAGATAGCTACACCAGCTTGTTTATTAGATCCATATGATTAGAAAGTTTTTTTAACCCTTTACTCTGAGGTAATGTCTGTCTTTAGGTTGAGGTATATTTCTTGTATGCAGCTGAAGGATGGGTTCTATTTTCATATCCATTCTGTCAGCCTGAATCTTTTTATAGGCAAGTTGAGGCCATTGATATTAAGATATTAATGACCAGTGATTGTTAATTTCTCTTAATTTCTGGCTTTGTTGTTTGTGGTGACTGTAGTGGAATTTCATTTGTATTTTAATGAGTAAAGCTTTCCTGAAGATTAGAACAGTAAAACAGCGACAGAGGACAGCTTTTCACACCAGGCAACAATGACACCCACCTTTAATCCCAGTAGCCACAATAACTTTCCATTAGAACCAGACAGCAGTGGTGCATATTCTTAATCCCAGAACTAGAGATGATTATAAAATGGGAAGGAACAGCTCTCAGTCTTAGTTTCATTCTGAGATTCCTGTATGCAGGATCGCCATTTTGGACTGATGTAGAAGAG
Organism: Neodon shergylaensis; assembly: GCA_025134845.1. NCBI lineage: Eukaryota > Metazoa > Chordata > Mammalia > Rodentia > Cricetidae > Neodon > Neodon shergylaensis. The sequence continues at coordinate 293,401 of JABTXL010008511.1, forward strand.
CCAGTGATTGGCTGTTTTGCCTTTTTTGTCCCTTCATGTTGAACCCCAATTTCTGTGTCTCTGAGTTTTTGTTAATAAAGTTTCAGGTGTTAGTGTGTTTGTGTTTCCTGTGTTTGAGATTTTCTGGTGTAAGATTAACTTTTGTCTGTGATTTCCTGAGTGGAGCTAACTTCCTTAAGTTGGGGTTTTCCTTCTAATACTTTTTTTATAGGGCTTTGTTTGTGGTGTAGAATTGTTTAAACCTAATTTATCATGGAATATCTTGTTTTCTACAACTGTGTGATTGAAATCTTCACTGGGTATAATAGTGTGGGCTGGTATCTGTGTTTTCTTAGTGTCTTCAGAATGCCTGTCTAGAATTTCTGCCGTTCAGAGTCTACATTGAGAAGTTAGACATAAATCTGCTAGGTCTGCCGATATTTGTTACCTGGCCTTTTTCTTTTGCAGCTCTTAACAGTTTTTTTTATTATTATTCTGTATATTCAGTGTTTTGATTATTATGTTGCCAGGGGACTGTTTTTTTTTTTTGGTCCAGTCAATTTGGCAGTCTGTAAGCTTCTTGTACCTTCATATGCATGTTCTTCATAGGGTGGGAAAATTTTCCTCTATGATTTTGTTGAATGTATTTTCTGTGCCTTTGAACTGGAGTTCTCCTTATTACTATTAGATTTGGTCTTTCATTATGTCCAAGATTTCCTGGATATTTTGTGGATTGGACATTTTCTTTGACCCATGCATCTCTTTCCTCTATTGTATTTTCAACACCAGAAATTCTCTCTTCCGTCACTTGTATTCTGTTGGTTATGCTTGCTTCTGTGGATCTTGCTCATTTACCCAGATTTCTTGTTTTCACAGTTTTTGTTTTCTTTTTTGCCGCTACTTTAGTTTTCAATTCTTGAACTGTTTCCTTCACATGCTTGTTTTTCCTTGGCTTTCTTTAAAGGATTTATTGATTTTCTCCATTTTTTTCTTTCCCCCATTTCTTTTTCTTTTTTTTATTGAAAAAGGAATTCCTGCTTCCTCCCAGCCTCCCATTTCCCTCCCCCTCCTCCCGCCCCTCTCCCCCTCCTCCTACTCCTCTCCCCCTCCCTCTCCAGTCCGAAGAGCAGTCAGGGTTCCCTGCCCTGTGGAAGGTCCAGGGTCTTCTCCCCTCCATCCAGGTCTAGGAAGGTGAACATCCAAACTGGCTAGGCTCCCACAAAGCCAGAACATGAAGTAGGAACAAAACCCCATGCCATTGTCCTTGGCTTCTCATCAGCCCTCATTGTCCGCCATGTTCAGAGAGTCCAGTTTTATCCCATGCTTTTTCAGTCACTGTCTAGCTGGCCTTGGTTAGCTCCCAATAGATCAGCCCCACTGTCTCGGTGGATGGGTGCACCCCTCGTGGTCCTGACTTCCATGCTCATGTTCTCCCTCCTTCTGCTCCTCATTGGGACTTTGGGAGCTTAGTCCGATGCTCCAGTGTGGGTCTCTGTCTCTATCTCCATCCATCGCTAGATGAAGGTTCTATGGTGATATGCAAGATATTCGTCAGCATTGCTATAGGATAGGGTCATTTCAGGTTCCCTATCCTCAGCTGCCCAAGGAACTAACTGGGGACATTGCCCTGGGCACCTGGGCGCCACTCTAGGTTCATGTCTCTTACCAATCCTTAGGTGGTTCCCTTAATTAAGTTATGTCATTCCCTGCTCCTCTATCCAACCTTGTTTTATCCCCAATCATCCCGTATTCCCAAGTTCCCCCCATCCTCCCCTTCTCACTTTTCTCTCCCCATCTCCCCTTACCCCCATCCCACCCACCCCCAAGATCCCAATTTTTTGCCCAGCAATGTTGTCTATTTCCCATAGCAGAGATAATAACTATATGTTTTTCTTTGGGTTCACCTTATTTAGCTTCTTTAGGATCCCAAATTATAGACTCAGTGACCTATATTTATGGCTAGAAACCAATTATGAGTGAGTACATCCCATGATCCTCTTTTTGGGTCTGGGTTACCTCACTCAGGATAGTGTTTTCTATTTCCATCCATTTACATGCAAAATTCGAGAAGTCATTGTTTTTTATGGCAGAGTAGTACTCTAATGTGTATATATTCCACACTTTCTTCATCCATTCTTCCATTGAAGGGCATCTAGGTTGTTTCCAGGTTCTGGCTATTACAAACAATGCTGCTATGAACATTTCTTTAAAGAATTTTTTCATTTCCTCTTTAATGGTCTCTATCATCTTCATAAAGTTATTTTGAAGGTTGTTTTCTTCTGTTTCATCTGCATTGGAATATTCAGTTCTTCTAGAACTACTAGTGTCTGGGGCTACCACATTGCTCTTTATATTGTTGAATTTTAGGTATAAGAATAGATTCTTCCTCTAATTGGTGCAGTTGGTGTCTGAGCCTCTGGAGAAACGCTTTTCCTCTGGTGGTTGCTGGTGGAGCCTGTTCATCTGGGTGGCCTCTGATGCCTCTGGGACTGGTGGTAGAGTGGTCTGCTTCAGTAGCCTTGCCTACTGACTGGCAGTTGGGGCTCCTCATCCAATTGGTGCAGGTGGGGTCTGTGTCTCTAGGGGTCTCTTATACTGCTCTTGCTCCAATAGGTGGCGGTAGGGGCTGTGCCTCTTAGGTCCTCTAATGCAGCTGGGGATGGTGATGGTGTAGCCTCCTCCTCCAGTCAGTGCAGGTAGAAGGGCTGTGTCTTGAGCCCTAAGATGTGGCTGGGGTGGTGTTAGAGCTGCTGGCTGTAGGAGGCTTGCCTGGTGACTGGATGCTAGGGCTATGATCAGTGGGGAAGGGATTTGGAAAGTACTTCCGACCTAGGGTCTAGAGAACAGGACTGTCCAACCCAACATGGAGAGCAGCCACTCACCTATTCCTCCAGTAGGTGCAGGAGGGCAGGGGCTGTGCTTCTGGAGCCTCGTGATTCAGTTGGGGGTGGTGGTGGAGTGACCTGGCCACAGGAGACTTGCCTGCTGGCCTGCTGCTGACTCTGGCAGGATATGCTATTTTATAATTTAACCTGAACAGTAGCGATGGGAAATTTAGAAATTCAGGGGCATTGATAAACGTGACTAGAAGATTTAAAGACTCCTTATAAAGCCTTTCAAAGTTCTTTAAATTCACAATGGTTCCCAAATGAAAACTTTTAAAAATTATCTGTCATAACTTACAAGTTAGTTTCTATTATCAGCGGAGTAAGAAATAACTTATGTAGTAGCAGTACATTCGCGAAGTCTGTCTTTATTGAAAATAGATGGGGGAGGGACAAGTGAGAGTGGAGGCATGGAGACAGATAAGGACATTATTATAGGAAACAAAAGAGAAGATAACAAAGAAAAGATTTATATCACTGAATGGAATGGAGAAAGGTGGGTCAATAGAAAAACTGCATAATGGTTGCTTGGCAGAGTCATGTCAAAGTTACTGGGTCATTGTTAGACGAGAAAAGTTTATCTGAACAGGCTCGAAGGTAATGACAACACTGCTGTTTGTCCACCGATTGTTACGTATCATTTACCTGATCTTTGCTGTTCTTAGTCACTTAAACTACCCAATCTGTTACAGGATCTGGAAGCCTAGAAATAGCAAAATTCTTTGCCCTCCTGGCTCCAGATTAAATTTCAAAGTAAAAGTAATATATTGTGACTTAAAAGCCAGGAAAGGAGAAGAAAAGTTTTGCTTCTTTTAAGAGGGCCAAAGAAGAGGGTGGCTGTGTGTAAGAAGTGTCATTAGGCATCTTGGTAACACCTTCAGCTTTCAGGTTTGCACTACTCTTAGCAATTTGTCCTAGCACGTGTGCCTCCTAGGTGCATAAAATCCAGCAGGGTCTCTCCCTATCCAGTGTTCTGCAAGCCCTCATTTTCTCAGCATTTCAGTCACTGTATTAAAATTTTTCATGATGAGGTGCCTAGAAATATTTCTGGAGACCATTTCTAGTCAAATCCTTGAAAGATAGAGAATCTTGTAATTTAAATGGGTCAGAGGTGGGGAACTTGAATTGGTTGTCTGACCTAGTTTACTTGGAAGTGGTAATAACACCACTGCCATGCTAAATGGAATACCAATAGACAAGTACTTTCCTGCAGAGGAATTTCCTAAGCCATAGCATCAGGAGACCCCGATGGTTAAGAAGTAGAACTTAGAACAAATAAGAACAGTAAGCACTGTGTGAAGCTTACTACTGAACACTTAGCGCAAAAATACAAACTCAGGACTTGGGGGCAAAGCAAATTTTATTAAAAAGTTGCTATTATTGCTGTAATTGAATCTTTATTCTTCTGTAACCTAAGACTAAACCTCAAAAATATAATTAGCTGGTATGTTACGTTACATACAGAATATTGAGTAAAGCCAAAATGTGTTAGAGAAAGTTGGAATTATGTTATATCTTTAAGACAGTGATTCTGGTCACCTCACACCTCTACATTCCACAGTCTCTGTCAAGCAGATCTGCAGTTAGTTTTCATTTGTATTTTACTAGACAAAGGCAACCTGAAGATTAGACAAGCAAAGCAGGAAAGCTATTTGAGAACTGTTATCTCTATGAAGTCCTCAGATGGAAAGAGCGATCCTCCATCTCTGATCTTCAGGCAAGCTTTATTTATTAAAATACACATGAAATATCACTACACAAATCAGTTTCTCCTTTTCAGAGAAATTTGAAACAAAAAAAAAGTGCATTCCTTACAATTCTGGAGGTAACAAAGCCAAAAAAGAAGGCATAAGAAGGTAGGGTCTGATGGGAGCCAAATTCATGGATCATAATTCCTTCTTTCTGTATCATCAAACGCTTTGAGAATTTGAGAATTCCTTCTGTGTCTCTTTAAAAGGAGACTACTTCTATTCATGGACATTCTACCTTCATATCCTCATCATCTTACAAGAACCTCCACCCAGATAACCTCTCTGGAGTATTAGGTAAAAAGGCATGAACTTCTATAATCAAATAGAAATTTGTCTCAGAGGCCTAGAATTCAGCTGGGAGAAGAGAGGGCTAAATTATATACCATTTGTTGGTGTTTTGTTTTTTTTTAAAAAAAAACAGAATTATCATTATTCTAAACTTGCCCTCTACCAAACATATTTCAAACATTAAAACTTGTATATTCAAGGTTCCGGTGGGCAGAATTCCAACATAATTTTACAATAATAATATTTACATGAAGCTGCATGAACCGAAAGCAGAAGCTACTTTCCCCCAGGAGTAGTTGATACATAGGTAGCCAGCTGCAGATTCCCCTTCCAAAATTACCCAGAATCTGTTTCTTATCAGTTTTAATCAGCAGATATGAATTCAAATAGTTTGATCTGTCTGGTTCTCTGACCTTGATTCTCTTAGTCCTTCTTTCCATTGGCTTAGTGAGAATAAGGCGAATGTGTTAAAATTCTCAAAAAATAATCTGATCCAGCAAATATAATAAATTAAACATAACTAGAATGAAGACATAGATTGAGGCTCACTGTGGTGTTATGTTTCACCAGATCTTCTGTAGTAATGACAATGGACCATTGAAGGAAAAAAAAACAACTTAAGGGTATCTAATTCAGTTTTGAATTACATGATAATTTCTCATGTAACATGCCCCAAATACATTTCTCCAAATACATAAATTCATATACATGTATGTACATATATAACTGAAGCATATAAAATAATGCTACTATTGTGAAGTTAATTGAAATGATGTGAAGGCAACATAGTTTGATCAACTGATGTTGAATCTTTAAAGAGTATTTTTCAGGTAGTATCTAGAAGATGCACAATGACTGAGACAAATCACTCAGCATAGATTTTCTGAAATTCAGTTTTCACATGAAAATGTATCACTGGAAAGTGACAACAAACACAGACAAGGAAAATAATCTCTTTTCCCTGCCAGAAGGGGGTACAGACTAGTACAGCCATGATGGACGTACTTATGGAGAGTTCTCTATATCACTCCTGAGCATCTGTGCAAATGGCTTTATATTCTACCACAAATATATGTTCCCATGTATCTCATTGCTGCCCTATTCACAATAACAAAGAGCTGAAAGTATCCTCTATATCCACCAACACTTGAATGGGTAAGGAAATATATATATATATATATATATATATATATATATATATGAGTGTGTACTTCAAAAATATAATTTATTCACTTAAAAAGAAAAATGAAATTATGAAACTTACAAAGAATTGAAGCATTTGGAAAGAATTATATTAAATGAGGCCATCTACCTCAAAACATACACCTGCATGTTCTCTCCTGTATGTGTGTCCTAGCTTATAGTGTTTTCATCCATGTACATAAAATGATGTGAATGTAGATAAAGCTTTAAAAACACATAGACTAGTAGGTGATGATGAAGATTTCTAGGGAAGGGTAGGGGGCAAAGGGCTAAGGGTAACATGAAGGAGAAGAGGAGACCAGCGAGGAGGTTGTAACACAGACTGGGAAGGGAATAAAGAGGAATGCATTCAACCCCAAAATGATTTGCTTGGAAATACTTTAATGTTTTTTAATACTTCAATACTAATTTAATAAAGTAAGGATGTGGAAACACAGCTGATATATTAAGAGCATACAGTCCTCTTGCAGAGGCCTCTGAGTTCAGTTCCTGGCACTCACTACCAGTGACTCTCAAATGCTTGCATCTTCTGTTCCAGAAGATCTGATGACTCTGGCTTAGAGTGGCACCTAAACTCACATGAAGACACACACACACACACACAGGAGAGAGAGAGAACAGACAAACATATGTTCATATAGTTGAACATAATAAAAAATATATTTTTAATGTAAGAAGAAAAAAACAAGAAAAGGGGTAAAAGTTAACTCAAAGGTAAAGCATGAAAAAATAAATGGAAATACATATGCACCAAGTCACGCTGCTGATGGTAATTTGTAAAACAATTTCTGGTTGCTGTTTATGTGACTACTATAATGTGAATTTATAATATCTTCATAACATTTTAATCATTATTTAAACAGATGTTCTTTATTATGTAGTGATTTCTTCACAATAAATCTGCCTTAATTAAAGAGCTAAGAAGAACACGATGTAGTTAGCATTCTTTCTAGAAAGACACTTATGGAGTAATTCTCCTAGCGCCATTGTTGGTAATCAGAGGGTTCTGAAACATAATCTAGGTTTGCTCCCATTGCTCATGTCTTACCAGACTCCACTGGCCAGTGTGGCCCTTTACTCTCTCCATCCCACCTCTCATGAAGCCCAGCTAAATGAATGAAGCAGATTTAGCAGGGATGAAATAAAGAGTTTTAACCAATTTCTCACCATTCCATTTGCAGCCACTAACTCAAGGGGGTGCCTTTATATGGTTAAACTTCCTGTTGCACCTTCCCATTGCCTTTATATGGTTAAACTTCCTGTTGCACCTTCCCATTG